>JAIOJX010000004.1:136782622-137266122 GCA_022376925.1 Tragulus kanchil
TCAAAGATTCTGTAGAATCAACTTGTTTGGTGAAGAAGGCAAAAGTATCAAAGATAACTCAATCCTGAAGGCAGTTGTGATCATATAGAGTGCATTCATTTCCGTTGAGTAGACAGGGACACAGAATTCTTTGAAAGAAAAGCAGCAGTTTCTAGTGGCACCCCCTTCCTGCTATCTGGTGTTTCTCTACATCCTCCCATTAAAATACTGGGTTTCAATTGCATCGACTACTAGGGTGACACATCAGCACTCTTCTTTGTTCCTATTTTACATAGATGGTAAAATTTTTCACTTTAATCATTTACATTATATCTTGTTGCTCCCTCATGTGTAGTGAGGCAATATGACATAATTTGTTAAAAAAAGAGAATCACAAAAGGGTCAGGTACCACACATGTTCCAAACAGAGCTTCTGCCCAGCACATCACATAGTTGTTATTTGGCAGTTTTTACATGATAAACAGTTGACCAGCACCAATGCAGAATATCCAGAAAGCTTTTCTCAGGGCAAGTAAATTTGACATTCTTCACTTACAGAGGAGAGAGGTAAAGAGGTTAAATGACATGCTTCCATATACAGAAGAAAGACTCAAGCTCAAATCTAGGAAAGCCCTCAGAGCATCTTAATCTTAATTATAGATTCAGCATTTTCATAGAAAATTAAATATCATTAATGGATGCCTGTGAAGTGGCTGAAATTCAGAGATGGATTCTAAAAGAGTGGGATAAAAAGATGCTGAGGGGGATCTATCTCTATTCAGCAGTAACTGTTCACCAGGCCTTGTGCAGTGTGGCCTCAGTTCTTATTAGCCAACTACAAGATCTTTCAGGTAAAAGCAGAATGGAACTGCACCAGCTTCACGGGAAAAAAAGATGATGCTCTGCTTATTAATCAAGAAGAAAGAGAAAGATCATTTTACTGACAAAGCAGTATTAACTCCATGGATGCTTTGCGAAGAAAGCTTAGGAAGAGATGTAAAAAGGAAGCATGTGGACCAGTTGTTCACGAACAGCTAAAACAGACACTAGGCAGAAGGTGGTGTAGTAGATAAAACAACAACAACAGAAACATGGGAGTGGAAACTGCAAAGAGATAGACAAACTCAAAGATTCTGTAGAATCAACTTGTTTGGTGAAGAAGGCAAAAGTATCAAAGATAACTCAATCCTGAAGGCAGTTGTGATCATATAGAGTGCATTCATTTCCGTTGAGTAGACAGGGACACAGAATTCTTTGAAAGAAAAGCAGCAGTTTCTAGTGGCACCCCCTTCCTGCTATCTGGTGTTTCTCTACATCCTCCCATTAAAATACTGGGTTTCAATTGCATCGACTACTAGGGTGACACATCAGCACTCTTCTTTGTTCCTATTTTACATAGATGGTAAAATTTTTCACTTTAATCATTTACATTATATCTTGTTGCTCCCTCATGTGTAGTGAGGCAATATGACATAATTTGTTAAAAAAAGAGAATCACAAAAGGGTCAGGTACCACACATGTTCCAAACAGAGCTTCTGCCCAGCACATCACATAGTTGTTATTTGGCAGTTTTTACATGATAAACAGTTGACCAGCACCAATGCAGAATATCCAGAAAGCTTTTCTCAGGGCAAGTAAATTTGACATTCTTCACTTACAGAGGAGAGAGGTAAAGAGGTTAAATGACATGCTTCCATATACAGAAGAAAGACTCAAGCTCAAATCTAGGGAAAGCCCTCAGAGCATCTTAATCTTAATTATAGATTCAGCATTTTCATAGAAAATTAAATATCATTAATGGATGCCTGTGAAGTGGCTGAAATTCAGAGATGGATTCTAAAAGAGTGGGATAAAAAGATGCTGAGGGGGATCTATCTCTATTCAGCAGTAACTGTTCACCAGGCCTTGTGCAGTGTGGCCTCAGTTCTTATTAGCCAACTACAAGATCTTTCAGGTAAAAGCAGAATGGAACTGCACCAGCTTCACGGGAAAAAAAGATGATGCTCTGCTTATTAATCAAGAAGAAAGAGAAAGATCATTTTACTGACAAAGCAGTATTAACTCCATGGATGCTTTGAAAGCTGAGCTACAAAGAAGTTTCAATGTCGCAAAGATAAAACTGGAGTTTAAAGGCTCATGTAAAAGAGTAAGGGGAAAATCTGACATCAGACTTCATCCATGCTGAAATACAGAAAAAAGCCTGCTTTGTATGCCTGTATCTGAGCGCACTGCTATTCTAACCTCAGTGTGTACTACAATTACCTAAAGTGCCTATAAATATGCTTATTCCACTGAACTGGGTCCAGAGAGTCTGTTCAGGTACGTCAGGTCTGGGTCAATATTCAGAATCCAGATTTTTTTTTTTAAAGATTTATTTATTTATTTTTTGGGGGGGCTGGGGTGGGGAGGGAGGGGAGCAGGCGGGCCACTTCTGTTGATTTTTCATTTGTCTATTTTCATCCATCTTTGTTCTTTGGCCCGTGTGGGCCTCCCATCGTGGTGGCCTTTGTTGTCGCAGAGCACCGGCTCTGGACGCATGCGCTCCAGAGCTCTGGCTCAGTAATTGGACACATCGGTCCAGCCGCTCCGCAGCATGTGGGATCTTCCCAGGCCAGGGATCGAACCGGCGCCCCTTGCACTGCAAGGCGGTGTCCTTACCTACTGGACCACCACGGAAGCCCCAGAATCCGGATTTAACGGAAACTCTTTGGAGGATTTCGGAATAGGCAGAAATGCTAGGCTGCTGTCTACCATAAGGCTAGGCATGCTGCCCAAAGAAGCCAGGCCTCCTTCCTTCCAGTGGCCTCATCCTCCTTGAATACATCTGGGTGGATGGGTTCCAAGTCTCACACATAGTACTTTAAAACATCGTCCATGTTTCCTCCATTCTGAAGAATTTCCAGAACTTCCCCAAGCTAAATAAACTCCTTTATTGTTCGGAAACTTCTTTTTAAAGACCTTCAATATAGCATTGATCAAACAATATCATAATTATCTTCTTTTGTGAGTCATTCTCCTATCAAAATGGGAAAAACTTAAACATGACTTGTTTATTATGTTATCTCTGAGACTGGACATACTTCTTGGCACAAAACAGGTACTGAAAAATTTTTGAGTGAAAGAATTAAAGGAGAAAAAAAATGAATGAATTAAATTATAGCACACCAGGTATCGGTTAGTGCTTCAAGTCATGCAGGCACTTAGCTAGCTAATAGCTAGCTGCCATAGCAAAATACCAAAGACTGACTACTTAAACAACGTTTATTTCTCATGGTTCTGGAGGCTGAGATGTCCAAGATGCAAGTGCCTGAAAGGGAAGTCTTATTCTGATGGTTTTGCTCTTGGCATCCCAGCTGCTGCTATCTCACTATATGCTCATAAGATCTCTCCTTTGCGCCCACAGAGAAAGTGAGAAACCAATTCCTCTTGTTTCTCTCCTTACAAAGGAATCAATTAATCCCATCATAAGGGCCCCATCCTCATGACCTCAGTGAAGCCTAATTACTCCCTTATTACCCCATCTCCAAATACCACTATACATGGGGGTAAGAGCTTCAACATATGAATTTCAAGAGAACACAAATGAAGGGTAATAAACCCATTGTCTGAAGCTCACCTTCTAGCTCCAGCTTCTTCCCTTAGTCTGAAACCACTTGGATTTCCAGATTCTGCATCATAAAATAAAGGAGCTACTTTCCCCATGATAGCAATTGTTGATGAAGTATGCTGAAAGGGCACTGAAAAAGGTAAAGCATTATACACAGTGTGGTTAGAATAGTGTTGTTGTTATCTAGTCACTAAGTTGTGTTGAGTCTTTGCAATCCCATGGACTGCAGCACACCAGGCTCCCCATCCTCCACTATCTCTCCCAGAGTTTGCTCAAATGTATGTCCATTGAGCCAATGATGTCCATCCTCTGCCACCCCCATCTCCTTTTCCCTTCAGTGTTTCCCAGCATCAGGGACCTTTCCAATGAGTCCTCACTTTGTATCAGGTGGCCAAAATATTGGAGCTTCAGCATCAGTCCTTCCAATCAATATTCAGGTTTGATTTCCTTTAGGCCTGACTGGTTTGATCTCCTTGCAGTCTAAGAGGCTCTCAAGAGTCTTCTCCAGCAGCACAATTCTAAAGCAACAGTTCTTCAGTGCTCAGCCTTCTTTATGGTCCAAGTCTCACATGCATACATGACTACTGGAAAAATCATATCTTTGATGATACAGTCATTTGTAGCCAAAGTGATGTTTCTGCTTTTTAATATGCCATGTAGGTTTATCACAGTTTTCCTTCCAAGGAGCGAGCATCTTTTAATTTCACGACTCCTGTCACTGTCTGCAGTGTTTTTGGAGCCCAAGAAAATCAAATTTGTCACTGCTTCCAGTTTTCCCCTTCAATGTGCCATGAAGTGATGGGAGCAGATGCCATGACCTTAGAGATGAGTCATAAAGGGAACCAAGGGCCAAATGAGAAAACATGCTGTGTGTCATGCTAAAGACCAAGACAGCAGGTGGCAGTGCCAGGGAGTATAGGAACTGTTACCATGAGCAATTGAGAGGGTTAAATGAACTAAATAAGAAATTGTGATGATGAGAAGTGAAAGAATTTGAGAGACATTAAAGACATAGAAAAGATATATTATGGGAATGATTTGATTGGGGTTAGGAGCACTAAAAAACAAGAAGGGAAAATGAAGAAGAAAGACCTGGTCTCAGGCCTAGATAACAAGATAAATGATAATGGTGCCATTATCTGACACAAATCTAAAGAGAAACCATTTAGGGGAGTTTAGGAATTCAGTCTGGACCATGCTGTGTTTCAAGACATCTATAAAACGTCAAGTGAAGGTGGTCACCAGAAAACATAAATATTGAGCTCAAGAATGCATATAAAAATGAATAAAAAAAAAATCTCCCAATGGGAGTTTTAGGGTAGAAAGAGAATATAGAGCAGAATTCTCTGAATACTACCTGAAAATTATATTGTTTTAAAATTATTCAAAAGTATTTTCTTTCAGATATTTGTAAACACATGATTGACCATGTGTTTCCCAGCATCAGGGACCTTTCCAATGAGTCCTCACTTTGTATCAGGTGGCCAAAATATTGGAGCTTCAGCATCAGTCCTTCCAATCAATATTCAGGTTTGATTTCCTTTAGGCCTGACTGGTTTGATCTCCTTGCAGTCTAAGAGGCTCTCAAGAGTCTTCTCCAGCAGCACAATTCTAAAGCAACAGTTCTTCAGTGCTCAGCCTTCTTTATGGTCCAAGTCTCACATGCATACATGACTACTGGAAAAATCATATCTTTGATGATACAGTCATTTGTAGCCAAAGTGATGTTTCTGTTTTTTAATATGCCATGTAGGTTTATCACAGTTTTCCTTCCAAGGAGCGAGCATCTTTTAATTTCACGACTCCTGTCACTGTCTGCAGTGTTTTTGGAGCCCAAGAAAATCAAATTTGTCACTGCTTCCAGTTTTCCCCTTCAATGTGCCATGAAGTGATGGGAGCAGATGCCATGACCTTAGAGATGAGTCATAAAGGGAACCAAGGGCCAAATGAGAAAACATGCTGTGTGTCATGCTAAAGACCAAGACAGCAGGTGGCAGTGCCAGGGAGTATAGGAACTGTTACCATGAGCAATTGAGAGGGTTAAATGAACTAAATAAGAAATTGTGATGATGAGAAGTGAAAGAATTTGAGAGACATTAAAGACATAGAAAAGATATATTATGGGAATGATTTGATTGGGGTTAGGAGCACTAAAAAACAAGAAGGGAAAATGAAGAAGAAAGACCTGGTCTCAGGCCTAGATAACAAGATAAATGATAATGGTGCCATTATCTGACACAAATCTAAAGAGAAACCATTTAGGGGAGTTTAGGAATTCAGTCTGGACCATGCTGTGTTTCAAGACATCTATAAAACGTCAAGTGAAGGTGGTCACCAGAAAACATAAATATTGAGCTCAAGAATGCATATAAAAATGAATAAAAAAAAAATCTCCCAATGGGAGTTTTAGGGTAGAAAGAGAATATAGAGCAGAATTCTCTGAATACTACCTGAAAATTATATTGTTCACTTATTCAAAAGTATATCTTTCAGATATTTGTAAACCATGGACCATACGTAATAACTGCAATTTTAGTTGCTCATATCCATTCATTTATATTTAGATGCTAAACTTGAAACACTGAACAAGATATAATCCTATCAAATATATGTTCTCAAATTTAAGACATGCCATAGGAAATGATTGTTTTCACAGAAACTGGGAAGACCTTCTATTTCTCACATGAGATACATTAGGGTTTATAGAAACACCCCTAAATCCAGATTGGTTGGTGCTATACACTGAAGATTGGTGTCCTTGATAGTATCTGAGGGGGGACTTTAGGACAATGATTAGATGATGGGGATAGAGCCCTCATGAATGGGATTAGTTTCCTTATAAAAAAGACCCCACAGACAATCTCCCATCTTCTCTGCCATGTGAGGACAGAGCAAGATGGCTACTTAGGAACAAGGAACTGGGCTCTCCCCAGACATCAAAGTGCTGGCACTCAGTTCTTAGATCTTAGACTTTCCAGCATCCAGATCTGTGAGTATTATTATGTTATTTCTAAGTGACCCTGTCTGTGGTATCTTGCTATTGCAGCTGGAAGTAACTAAGATGGTTAGGTTCAAACTGCAGTTTCACTATTTATCAGGTAGACAAGGAGAAAATTTTCTCAAACTTTCTGTATCACTTTTTATTCCTCATAGGGCTTGTTTTTTCTCATAGGATTGTTATGGAGATTAAAACAGACAACTTGTAATACTCTCTGGCACACAACAAATGCAGTACAAGTATCAGTCATTATGGGTACTACCCACATTCAGGGGCATACAAGCCAGAAATTAAAACTTTGGTGTTTTTTTTTTCATATTTTTGACTTATATGGAGACATTGAGAAAGACCATGGTTACATTAGCAAAAGTCAAAGATAAGCAGTAACCAGACAACATTGCTGATACCTGTGTGTTTACATTTCCCAACATCTCACATGGCTCGCATCAAGCCCCCTTTGTATACAATTCAATAAGAAGTAATAATAATAATAATATTAGTAATGTTAAATCATAATAATACTACTCAAAAACCTATTAAGTACATGTAAGAATGAGTGGTAGGCTCATAGAACCAGATCTGAAGATCAGAATAGGTACAGCATCTTCAGCTGATCCAGCAAAAAAGACTAAATTCAAAGTTATGGAAATGCGGACTAGAAATTCTAGACAAGTTCACTAAAAGGAATATGTTTTAGGCGAAACAGTAGATAGGAGAGAATAATATTGTAAGTCTACACACTGGGGAAAGGTATTTGTTTATGACCCAAGAAGCCAACTTAAGGAGAAACTAATGCATAGCCTTTGGTAACTTTTGTAACTGCTTGCAAGCTGGTGCCAGGCTGGTGGACCATGAAGTATAATTGAAACTAAAAAAAAAAAATTATAAAATTGTGGGCAATTTAAGGTTAATTTCACTAATATTATATCATAAAACATGAAGCATTACAAAAGGCTCCTGATAAGCAAAAAAAAAAAAGAGAGAATAAATGCTGCATAATCACTTGATTTGAGCTAGAGTCAAGTCCTAGAGTTTACACATTAAACGTGGAGCCTCTCATTACACCACAGTTATCAGTAAAAATCAACGCGACTGTACAACATGAATTTATAATCATGAGGGTCATTTGAAAATTGCTCTGTAAAGTGAGTTGCTTTAAATTGTGCTGATCCAAGGATAGATGGACTACATCATTTCCAGTCCTCTAGATTTACTGACTTCTTTGGGATGGTGCACATCTTCTGTACTCGATTCCCTCTTTGCTCTCTTCTGTAAATAGTGGTGCAGCATGATTAATTCTATTCTGAAGGGACCCCTCCAGTCACATCATTGGTCCAGAATGTGAACATGGCACTGACTCTGGAAAAGGAGCCTGACATGGTCTGGAATGAGCTAATGCTACCTATATCATTCAAAATGATTGGTTCATAGTCATGAATATGGTGGCTCCAATTAACCTGTTCTATAAATACATTTTAGTGAAGTCAGACCAGAGAGATTAATAGGTTTCAATTTGGAAATATTATTTGAAATTGACTGACCCTGGGATAGATTAGAAATATTGCAACTGACCACAAGCACAGAGTCATGAACTAATTCTTAAACTGGCAGTGTCATAAGTGAGAATCTATTCCTACCTTTCATTCCATCACATATTGAAAGCCAGAGCAGAGGCATAATGGGCTGTGTGTGTGTTTTAGAAAAGGAGGGGGCAACAATATCTTGATACACATATTTTATAAAAGATTTACATGTATTACAATCATACTATGATCCCAAGGTAGAAATAGTCTGGAATCTATATTTAAATTTGTCTTAGTTATCATGTTTCAAAAATGCAATGAATAGATTGGGTATTTGTTTCATGAGGTACATTGAATATTTAGGGAGTATGAAAGCTAAATTCAGTTTATTACTATCCATATCATCATGGAATGACTAGATAGGATAGAATGATCTTCCATCTTCCAAAAATCAGTATCTATGGGACTTTACAACTATCATAGTTCATGTAAGACTGTCTTAATGAACTAGAATAAATTAAATTAAGCAAATATTTCAGAAAATTTAGTCACAGAACCCAAAATCAAGTAAAATCATACTTTAGAGACCAGGGTTAAAATTAGAAGAAATGATTGGTTCTAATCCTTTTTGCTATGCATTTGTCTAACATTCCTGTTCATCTGATCACAATGAGCCTTATCCTTACCACATTTCCATTATATCTCTGTGTACCACCCTCAAAGAGAATTCCCTCTGTGATTTTCACTTGGCAGCAATAGCCATAAACAAGAGAATTATTCTTAATTGATTTTTATTTGACTTTATAAAGTCAATTTTTCCCTTCCCAGTCTTGCAATAATTGCATTATTAATTCTATTCTGAAGGGACCCCTCCAGTCACATCATTGGTCCAGAATGTGAACATGGCACTGACTCTGGAAAAGGAGCCTGACATGGTCTGGAATGAGCTAATGCTACCTATATCATTCAAAATGATTGGTTCATAGTCATGAATATGGTGGCTCCAATTAACCTGTTCTATAAATACATTTTAGTGAAGTCAGACCAGAGAGATTAATAGGTTTCAATTTGGAAATATTATTTGAAATTGACTGACCCTGGGATAGATTAGAAATATTGCAACTGACCACAAGCACAGAGTCATGAACTAATTCTTAAACTGGCAGTGTCATAAGTGAGAATCTATTCCTACCTTTCATTCCATCACATATTGAAAGCCAGAGCAGAGGCATAATGGGCTGTGTGTGTGTTTTAGAAAAGGAGGGGGCAACAATATCTTGATACACATATTTTATAAAAGATTTACATGTATTACAATCATACTATGATCCCAAGGTAGAAATAGTCTGGAATCTATATTTAAATTTGTCTTAGTTATCATGTTTCAAAAATGCAATGAATAGATTGGGTATTTGTTTCATGAGGTACATTGAATATTTAGGGAGTATGAAAGCTAAATTCAGTTTATTACTATCCATATCATCATGGAATGACTAGATAGGATAGAATGATCTTCCATCTTCCAAAAATCAGTATCTATGGGACTTTACAACTATCATAGTTCATGTAAGACTGTCTTAATGAACTAGAATAAATTAAATTAAGCAAATATTTCAGAAAATTTAGTCACAGAACCCAAAATCAAGTAAAATCATACTTTAGAGACCAGGGTTAAAATTAGAAGAAATGATTGGTTCTAATCCTTTTTGCTATGCATTTGTCTAACATTCCTGTTCATCTGATCACAATGAGCCTTATCCTTACCACATTTCCATTATATCTCTGTGTACCACCCTCAAAGAGAATTCCCTCTGTGATTTTCACTTGGCAGCAATAGCCATAAACAAGAGAATTATTCTTAATTGATTTTTATTTGACTTTATAAAGTCAATTTTTCCCTTCCCAGTCTTGCAATAATTGCATTATTGAACTCTATCTGAGAACTGTTGGGTAAGACATGGATGTCTGAGTTTGTGAGCCAACTCATGTCACTTACAAGTAATTCATTTTGCTATTCACTAATTCAGAACTGGGGAAAAAAACCTATATAAAGTAGAACCCATACACTATGGAGGGTAGTAAAGTGCAAAAGGACTTTACTATGCCCTCAGTGGGTTGGAGACTCCAAGTTAGAAGACTGAAAATCCCTAAAATTAAGAAATATCCAAAAAATTTAAGTCTGAATTATGTATTTGTGGGGCTCTGAATTGAAAGAGGACCGTTGCAAGCGTAAGTAAGCCTAAGCACATTGTTTCAGTTTGGAGCTAAGATGGCACCTACATGAAGGGACATGGGAGTGAAAGGAAGCTTAAGCACATTGTTTAAAGAAGCTTAAGCACATGTTTGCAGTTTGGAGCTAAGATGGCGCCTTCAGGAAGAGACGAGGGCGTGATCTAAATTGTTAAGTGATTGTCAAAATTTCTGATTGGTTCCCCTGGTTTCTGCGCTCATGGATGATTGCTTGACCTTTAGCTTGATTGGTGTGATCTATAGGAAGTCCCGTGCAAAACCCCCTTCACTTGCCTATAAAAGCTGTGAGTCTGCACTAATAAAGCGGAACTGCTTTGACGGAACCCCTGTCGTGTCTGATTGTCCCTTGCGTGCGCAGGGGGGCTGGGGGGTGGTCAGCAAGACCCACCTCTCTCCGAGATCTCCCGGTTCAGCCAGGGGCAATCCCGCTGCCTTCCTTTCTGCGGAAGGTCCCCTCATGTATTCCCCTGAATTTATGCCATTTCTAATGTGATGTGGTTATAAACACAAGACATCTCAAGACACTCTGATAAAATCAAATCACCTTTTCTTTACAAAGCAAAAACACAACAAAAAATGACAATGAAAAGTCAAAAATAAAAGTACTACTATGCACATTTCCATTATATCTCTGTGTACCACCCTCAAAGAGAATTCCCTCTGTGATTTTCACTTGGCAGCAATAGCCATAAACAAGAGAATTATTCTTAATTGATTTTTATTTGACTTTATAAAGTCAATTTTTCCCTTCCCAGTCTTGCAATAATTGCATTATTGAACTCTATCTGAGAACTGTTGGGTAAGACATGGATGTCTGAGTTTGTGAGCCAACTCATGTCACTTACAAGTAATTCATTTTGCTATTCACTAATTCAGAACTGGGGAAAAAAACCTATATAAAGTAGAACCCATACACTATGGAGGGTAGTAAAGTGCAAAAGGACTTTACTATGCCCTCAGTGGGTTGGAGACTCCAAGTTAGAAGACTGAAAATCCCTAAAATTAAGAAATATCCAAAAAATTTAAGTCTGAATTATGTATTTGTGGGGCTCTGAATTGAAAGAGGACCGTTGCAAGCGTAAGTAAGCCTAAGCACATTGTTTCAGTTTGGAGCTAAGATGGCACCTACATGAAGGGACATGGGAGTGAAAGGAAGCTTAAGCACATTGTTTAAAGAAGCTTAAGCACATGTTTGCAGTTTGGAGCTAAGATGGCGCCTTCAGGAAGAGACGAGGGCGTGATCTAAATTGTTAAGTGATTGTCAAAATTTCTGATTGGTTCCCCTGGTTTCTGCGCTCATGGATGATTGCTTGACCTTTAGCTTGATTGGTGTGATCTATAGGAAGTCCCGTGCAAAACCCCCTTCACTTGCCTATAAAAGCTGTGAGTCTGCACTAATAAAGCGGAACTGCTTTGACGGAACCCCTGTCGTGTCTGATTGTCCCTTGCGTGCGCAGGGGGGCTGGGGGGTGGTCAGCAAGACCCACCTCTCTCCGAGATCTCCCGGTTCAGCCAGGGGCAATCCCGCTGCCTTCCTTTCTGCGGAAGGTCCCCTCATGTATTCCCCTGAATTTATGCCATTTCTAATGTGATGTGGTTATAAACACAAGACATCTCAAGACACTCTGATAAAATCAAATCACCTTTTCTTTACAAAGCAAAAACACAACAAAAAATGACAATGAAAAGTCAAAAATAAAAGTACTACTATGTGCTACAGCTAAAAGCAACAACTGTTTATAATATTGACCATTTCTAGTTTTCAAGTTTGTCTAAAGCTGTCACTTAACATATCCTTTCTGAGATACATATTGGATTCACAGGAAGAGTCATTTTCACAAAAATCACTTTGTAGTATCTACACTGTCTTATTATACTGTTATCATTGCTTCCAAGTCATTAGCAAAGAAAAAATTACATCTTGCTGTTAGAAACATAAAGATAATCAAGTTAAAAATGGGATCATTAGGGCCAAAATCCAAATTCAGGGTCTTATAAAAAAGAGAAAGATAGGTACAGAGGCAAACACACACAAACAGAAGACTACAGGAAGGGCTGCAGAACACCACGTGAAGATGGAGAATTGGAATGACTCCTTGCCAAGCCAAGGAAAGCCACAGATTTCCAGTTAAACCCCCAGATTTCCAGTAAACCCCCAGCAACTAGGAAGAGGCAAGGAAGGATTCTTCCATATGTGTCAAAGGAGCATACCTCTCCTGACATCTTGTTTCAGTCTTCGAGTCTTCAAGTCTACTAGATAATAAATATCTATTGTTCTAAGCTCCAAGTTTATGGTACTTTGTTAAAACAACCCTAGGAAATTCATACACTTTCCGTTATAAAGCTGATGCAGTGGCCTTGATGTCATTAATTTCCAGGAAAGAAGTTTTGTTCTTTCAGAGAATTACACTATTTCTCTGTAGTGAAATGGTGAGGTAGGAGTAAAGGGAAAAAAGGGCAGAAATGTCACAACACCTTAGAATCATATGAAAATGATTAATTAATTTTATATTTAAGTACAATAATAGGACGCTTAAGATACATGAGTCTTGAAAAAACTTGAAAGGAGTATTACATTTAAAAATTCAAACTTTTAAATGTTAATAAAGTTTCAACTTTTATTACAGGAAGGATGCAGTAGGAGGTTCAGCTCAGAAGATGCAAACTGTTACATATAAAATGGGTAAACAACAAGGTCCTACTGTAGAGTACAGAGAACTATATCCAGTATCCTATAATAAACCATAATGAAAAATATTTTTAATAAAGAATATATGAAAAAATATGTAAAAATAATATATATACACATATATATGAACAACTGAATGCCTTTGCTGTACAGCAGAAATTAACACAATATTGTAAATCAACTATACTTTTAAAAGCTAAAAGAGTCATATTAGATTCACAGGAAGAGTCATTTTCACAAAAATCACTTTGTAGTATCTACACTGTCTTATTATACTGTTATCATTGCTTCCAAGTCATTAGCAAAGAAAAAATTACATCTTGCTGTTAGAAACATAAAGATAATCAAGTTAAAAATGGGATCATTAGGGCCAAAATCCAAATTCAGGGTCTTATAAAAAAGAGAAAGATAGGTACAGAGGCAAACACACACAAACAGAAGACTACAGGAAGGGCTGCAGAACACCACGTGAAGATGGAGAATTGGAATGACTCCTTGCCAAGCCAAGGAAAGCCACAGATTTCCAGTTAAACCCCCAGATTTCCAGTAAACCCCCAGCAACTAGGAAGAGGCAAGGAAGGATTCTTCCATATGTGTCAAAGGGAGCATACCTCTCCTGACATCTTGTTTCAGTCTTCGAGTCTTCAAGTCTACTAGATAATAAATATCTATTGTTCTAAGCTCCAAGTTTATGGTACTTTGTTAAAACAACCCTAGGAAATTCATACACTTTCCGTTATAAAGCTGATGCAGTGGCCTTGATGTCATTAATTTCCAGGAAAGAAGTTTTGTTCTTTCAGAGAATTACACTATTTCTCTGTAGTGAAATGGTGAGGTAGGAGTAAAGGGAAAAAAGGGCAGAAATGTCACAACACCTTAGAATCATATGAAAATGATTAATTAATTTTATATTTAAGTACAATAATAGGACGCTTAAGATACATGAGTCTTGAAAAAACTTGAAAGGAGTATTACATTTAAAAATTCAAACTTTTAAATGTTAATAAAGTTTCAACTTTTATTACAGGAAGGATGCAGTAGGAGGTTCAGCTCAGAAGATGCAAACTGTTACATATAAAATGGGTAAACAACAAGGTCCTACTGTAGAGTACAGAGAACTATATCCAGTATCCTATAATAAACCATAATGAAAAATATTTTTAATAAAGAATATATGAAAAAATATGTAAAAATAATATATATACACATATATATGAACAACTGAATGCCTTTGCTGTACAGCAGAAATTAACACAATATTGTAAATCAACTATACTTAATTTAAAAAAGCTAAAAGAGTTCATATTGTAGAATATTATCACCAAGATATGTAAGAATTTTAAACCTTACAGCCTTCCAAGTTCAAGTTGCCAAGAGGGAATAAAACTTAGATCACCTATAAGTGGGTGCTTCCCATGTGACACTAGTGGTAAAGAATGCACCTGCCAATGCAGGAGACATAAGAGATCCCTAGGTGGGAGGATCCCTTGGAGAAGGGAATGGCTACCCACTCCAATATTCTTGCCTGGAGAATCCCATAGACAGAGGAGCATGGCAGGCTTCAGTCCATAGGGCCGCAAAGAATCAGACACAACTGAAGTGACTTAGCACGCATGCACACCCATTAAGTGGAGAGATTTTTTTTTTCTCTTTTACAACCATATCAGAAATATATTAAATCATGGGCAATTCTAATGAATAGACTTGTACACAGAATGTCCTGCAGAAGCCTAATAAAACAGCCTGCATGAACATTACCACTTTTAACACATGTCTACTAGGTTTCATAGAGAAGGGGAATTGACCATTCTTTTTTATTCAAATAAATTTTGCATGTTAGCATAACCTTCCTCCACCTTCCTCACAAATTTCATGTTTGTAATAACTATTAGGCTGTTCAAAGAGTCTGCCTGCATGCCAAATGCTAAAAACAAAGCTGGTGTGGGAGCTAACACACGAGGATTTGATTCAGGCCATCACAAGTCAAGGTCACACTTAATCCGGGCTCCCAGAGGTGCTAACAGGCAACTTTCAATGGATTCAAATTATGGGCCAGATCATTAAATGAGCTGACTGACTCACTCATTCTTGCTATTAATAAAGAACTCATCTTGGAGATTTTCCGCACGGCTGTATGGATAACCTGAATTTATGTGGACCTCAGCAGTTCAAAGCCTGAATTCATTTTCTTGAAACAAGCAGAATCTGAAGTTTATTAGCATGGAAAAGAGTTCTCTTTTCATTAGATTATTCTGAAGTGCTGTCCATTACATAATACGCCACGCATGTGGAACCTTTAGAATAAAAACTGTGATTGCCACTCAGTGGGGGAGTATTTCTAAGATGTGACAGATTTTATAACTGTGAAGAAGGAAATATCTGCCTGTCTGGGTCTCTTAGCCTTTCAAACATGCTCTTTAAATTAAAATTATAGCACAAAGAAAACTTCATTACCTGTTTCACTTGCAGATAATTGTTTCTCCTCTCTGAATATGTGTCCTTTTCAGAATAAGTGTTCTGGACTACACAGAGCTGAGCAAGTTGTAAATGGGATTGCTTTGCTTTCCTGTTGGATGCCCCAAGGCAATTTACCTACAGTGTTATAAATTAGGTATAAGGAACACTGGCCTACATTTTAACTTACTTTTACTTATGCTTTTAATAAATACAAAAGAGGCTAAGTGATTTAAAGTTTCTCCCTGAGAATTTCTGCAGTAATTGATAGCAATGAAATGAAATTAAAACAAAAGTGCTAAGTTTAAAATAAATAATAATAGACTGGTTCATGGTCCCTGTAAAATGAAAATTAATACAATTATCGAATAGACTTGTACACAGAATGTCCTGCAGAAGCCTAATAAAACAGCCTGCATGAACATTACCACTTTTAACACATGTCTACTAGGTTTCATAGAGAAGGGGAATTGACCATTCTTTTTTATTCAAATAAATTTTGCATGTTAGCATAACCTTCCTCCACCTTCCTCACAAATTTCATGTTTGTAATAACTATTAGGCTGTTCAAAGAGTCTGCCTGCATGCCAAATGCTAAAAACAAAGCTGGTGTGGGAGCTAACACACGAGGATTTGATTCAGGCCATCACAAGTCAAGGTCACACTTAATCCGGGCTCCCAGAGGTGCTAACAGGCAACTTTCAATGGATTCAAATTATGGGCCAGATCATTAAATGAGCTGACTGACTCACTCATTCTTGCTATTAATAAAGAACTCATCTTGGAGATTTTCCGCACGGCTGTATGGATAACCTGAATTTATGTGGACCTCAGCAGTTCAAAGCCTGAATTCATTTTCTTGAAACAAGCAGAATCTGAAGTTTATTAGCATGGAAAAGAGTTCTCTTTTCATTAGATTATTCTGAAGTGCTGTCCATTACATAATACGCCACGCATGTGGAACCTTTAGAATAAAAACTGTGATTGCCACTCAGTGGGGGAGTATTTCTAAGATGTGACAGATTTTATAACTGTGAAGAAGGAAATATCTGCCTGTCTGGGTCTCTTAGCCTTTCAAACATGCTCTTTAAATTAAAATTATAGCACAAAGAAAACTTCATTACCTGTTTCACTTGCAGATAATTGTTTCTCCTCTCTGAATATGTGTCCTTTTCAGAATAAGTGTTCTGGACTACACAGAGCTGAGCAAGTTGTAAATGGGATTGCTTTGCTTTCCTGTTGGATGCCCCAAGGCAATTTACCTACAGTGTTATAAATTAGGTATAAGGAACACTGGCCTACATTTTAACTTACTTTTACTTATGCTTTTAATAAATACAAAAGAGGCTAAGTGATTTAAAGTTTCTCCCTGAGAATTTCTGCAGTAATTGATAGCAATGAAATGAAATTAAAACAAAAGTGCTAAGTTTAAAATAAATAATAATAGACTGGTTCATGGTCCCTGAAAAACAACTCAAATATCCATGTTTTTTTTTCATACTTTCATTTACTCACTTTAATTCATGTATTATACAATTATTCTTCAGAGTATTAGTCATATCTCAGTCAATGTGAGTGCAAAGATAATCAGCATCAATCCTCAAACAATTCACTCTCTAACGACACAAACAAACATGTATGCATGCTAAGTCACTTCAGACGTGTCCAACTTTTTGCAGCCCTATGGACTGTAGCCTGCCAGGCTTCTCTTCCCATGGGATTCTCCATGAGTTGCCATGACCTCCTCCAGCGATCTTCCTGACCCAGGGATGGAACCCATGTCTTTCTACTGCATTGGCAGCTGGGTTCTTCACCTATAGTGACACCTGGGAAGCCATAGAGAGATCACTTAATACCTGACAGTAAAATATTAGAAAGGACATTCATAAAATGTATATTGGTGGTACCAAAGAACAGATCTCAGTGCCTCAGTGAGAAGAGACAGAAAAGTGTTATCAGACCAAGACACAGGTGCGTGGCATCTCAAATGATGAGTAAATGAAGCAGGCAAAAGTACTGAGGGACACTTCATTCAAAATGAAACATCGTGGGTTTCCCCTGGTGGTCCAGTGGGTAAGGACACCGCCTTGCAGTGCAAGGGGCGCTGGTTCGATCCCTGGCCTGGGAAGATCCCACGTGCCGCGGAGCGGCTGGACTGATGTGTCCAATTACCGAGCCGGAGCTCTGCGGTGCATGCGCCGGGAGCCGGCGCTCTGCGGCAATAGAGGCCTCCGCGATGGGAGGCCCACAGGAGCCAAAGAACAAAGACGGATGAAAATGGAGAAATGAAAGACCAATAGAAGTGGCTCGCCTGCTCCTCTCCCTCCCCAACCTGTCCCCCGCCCTAAATAAATAAATAAATACATCTTCAAAAAAAAAAAAAAAAAATGAAACATCGTGGTACACAATAAATGGAACCTCAAAGAGCCTGACATGCCTGGAGCACAGATTGGAGGTAATACGATAGAGAAAGAGAGAGATTAGCAGAAGAAACAGAGGAAATAGGTGAAGTCATGGAGAAACACATGCAGAAGACAATGGACCTCATTTTATTAGCAATATGATGTCATCAAATGGTTTTTGTCAGGGCCTAATATAATTTCATTATTAAAAGATAGTTCTGTAAGTTTACATATGCAGTTAGTAGATTGAGAATTTCTACAAGTCCCCTCTTGCCTAAAATCCCATCAAAGGACCAAAAAGTTATTTTAGCTAAATAAATGTATAAGGCAAAATAAAACAAAAGAAAAATAACACTAGGTTTTCATAAATGTAAAAACAGGTATAGAAAGAAAAATACCAAGAGACCATTCTTTAAAGCTATCTACACTAATTTACTAGTATAAAGAAATCAGACAATAAAATATCTGACTGCAGTGTAGGATATCCAGGTTTGATCCCTGGGCCAGGAAGATCCCCTGGAGAATGGAATGGCGACCCATCTCAGCATTCTTGCCTAGAAAATCCTATGATCAGAGAAGCCTGGCGGAGATTATAGTCCATGAGGTCACAAACAACTGGACATAACTGAGTGGCTAAACACACACACATATTACTTTGCTAGGACTGCCGTAACATCAAACAACAAAAATTGAGTTTCTTATCATATGAACACTGGAGACCAAGACCAGGGTTTGAACAGGTTTGGTTCTCCTGAGACCTCCCCCTTGGTTTCAGATGGTTTCCTTCTCATTGTGTACTCACATGGCCTTTCATCAGAGGGGAATTCTCCGGCTTCTCTCCATCCTCTTATAAGGACACCAGTCGTGCTAGATTAGGGCCAACTCTAATGCCCTCGTTTAACATTAATTACCTCTCTGAAAGGCCCGATCTTCAAATACTGTCACAATCTAAGGTATCGGGATTACAACCTCAACAAAGGAATTTAAGAGGGACACAGTTCAGTCCCTAGCAGTATGGCAGTGCAGGGACCATGAGGCTTAGAGTCAGTGTGCACAACAAACAGGGTTAGAGTTTTGTCTGGAGGTACACAATCCCTTTTTCTTCTGCAATCAGTGTGCAGTGTGCTGCTAAGCAGCTACAAACAAGTTAATGAAGAGAGAATGTTCCCAAATTAAAGAGGCCACGGTAGAAGATCTAGTACCTCCAAAAGGTATATGTATGTGTTATTCGCAGAAAGTAAGTTTTTAATGATCAGGCAAAAATCAGGATACACATAGCTAAAGCCTAAAGTAATGCACAAAAATAGCAAGCCAATAAATTCTTCCAGAAATCACTGCAGACAGACAAACATGTAATGGATAAAGGGCAATTATATGTCATGGATAAAGGGCAATTATATGTCATGGTCCAACATTTGTATAATGAGAGTTCCCTGGTCTGGGAAGATCCCCTAGAGAAGAAAATGGTACCTCACTCCACCTTCTCATGCCTTGAAAAATCACATGGACAGAGGAGCCTGGTGGGCCACAGTCCATGGGGTCACAAAGACGCAAAGAGTCGAACACAACTGAGGGACTCACATACTAACATATCCCAAAATTCATATTGCATGGGACATACTTATACTTTGAAAATTATTTGTTGTTTACCTGAAATTCACACTTCACTGCATCTCCAATATATTTATTTGCTAAATCTGGTAGGATTAATTACATCCTGAATTCACAAGATAACACTGAATTGATATTGTCAGTGTTCTAAATGTGTTGTGTCTAGCCAAATTACTATTCAGTCTTCTTAAAAATTCATAATCCAGAGAAAAACTGGAGACCAAGACCAGGGTTTGAACAGGTTTGGTTCTCCTGAGACCTCCCCCTTGGTTTCAGATGGTTTCCTTCTCATTGTGTACTCACATGGCCTTTCATCAGAGGGGAATTCTCCGGCTTCTCTCCATCCTCTTATAAGGACACCAGTCGTGCTAGATTAGGGCCAACTCTAATGCCCTCGTTTAACATTAATTACCTCTCTGAAAGGCCCGATCTTCAAATACTGTCACAATCTAAGGTATCGGGATTACAACCTCAACAAAGGAATTTAAGAGGGACACAGTTCAGTCCCTAGCAGTATGGCAGTGCAGGGACCATGAGGCTTAGAGTCAGTGTGCACAACAAACAGGGTTAGAGTTTTGTCTGGAGGTACACAATCCCTTTTTCTTCTGCAATCAGTGTGCGCAGTGTGCTGCTAAGCAGCTACAAACAAGTTAATGAAAGAGAGAATGTTCCCAAATTAAAGAGGCCACGGTAGAAGATCTAGTACCTCCAAAAGGTATATGTATGTGTTATTCGCAGAAAGTAAGTTTTTAATGATCAGGCAAAAATCAGGATACACATAGCTAAAGCCTAAAGTAATGCACAAAAATAGCAAGCCAATAAATTCTTCCAGAAATCACTGCAGACAGACAAACATGTAATGGATAAAGGGCAATTATATGTCATGGATAAAGGGCAATTATATGTCATGGTCCAACATTTGTATAATGAGAGTTCCCTGGTCTGGGAAGATCCCCTAGAGAAGAAAATGGTACCTCACTCCACCTTCTCATGCCTTGAAAAATCACATGGACAGAGGAGCCTGGTGGGCCACAGTCCATGGGGTCACAAAGACGCAAAGAGTCGAACACAACTGAGGGACTCACATACTAACATATCCCAAAATTCATATTGCATGGGACATACTTATACTTTGAAAATTATTTGTTGTTTACCTGAAATTCACACTTCACTGCATCTCCAATATATTTATTTGCTAAATCTGGTAGGATTAATTACATCCTGAATTCACAAGATAACACTGAATTGATATTGTCAGTGTTCTAAATGTGTTGTGTCTAGCCAAATTACTATTCAGAAAAGCAGATCCTACAAAAATTCCCAAAAAGAATTGTCAGATTTTTGCAGCATAGTAGTTAAATATAAATGTTATTAACTTTCAAGTAATAATTTAGAGCTAAAATTACAAAGTTATCAATCTGGGAGGTATATGAAGATCTTGCACAAGAAATAAGGGACAAAAGAACATAGTAAGTGCCTGTCTTATTGCTGAAGGGAGCATAAGAGACAAACTGGCACATAATAAGCACTGAATAAATATTTGTTTAATTGAGTTGATGAAATAAATCAATAGAATTTAATGAACCACTAAATTGGAATATGGTACTTAAAAGGTTGGAGGTGATGAGAAAAAAGGAGGAGACAAAACTCATGACTATGTAATCAGATACTTTGACGAGAACCAACAACTGGAGGAATAATAATAAATGTAGTTTTCAGGTAAAGGGTTCTAATACCTACAACTAATGAAAATATGCTATGCTAGGCATTTAGATTTGGGTGTCAACATATAGGTGACAAAAGAAAACATAAAATTGTGATAATATTGCAAAGTAAGTACTCTGAGACTAAAAAGAGAGCTAGGAAAAGTATCCCTGATACCAACAGTTGTCATCAGTTATGGTTGTGACAATCAAGGATTATCAGGAGTGAGCAGAGTCATAAGGACAATTAAAGACAGTGGTAGTGTGCTAGACATGATACTAACATTTCTAAAAAGAAGAAAGATTCTTTTATGCCAAAGGCTGCTTCAAAATCAGGGAAAATGTGACATGTAATTAGAGTTGATTTTGACCTTTAGAGCACCAATAATTTTAATATGTTTGGGAGGTTGCCTTTAAAAATGGCTCTACTCCTCTGGCCCTCACTGCATCAGCACCCATTACTGTAACATAACTTTCCTTCCTCCAGTCAAGGCAGGGAGTCTATTTTCTTATGTCTTGAATTTGGCTGGTCTTGTGACTTGTACTAGAAGCAGGACTCTGCCAGTTCCCACCCTAGGCCTGAAGAGGCCTCCATGTCCACTCATTCTCTTGGAATCCTGTGAAACAGACACACAACTGACTGAACCTGTATACCAGATACACAACTGACATTCATGAGCCCAGATGAATTATTCTCCAGATGTCCACAGATTTGGGAATAATAATAAACATTTATTACGCCAAATCACTGAATTCTGGGTTGGCTTGTTACACAGCAGTGTGTGTGTGTGTTGTGTGTGTGTGTGTCTGTGTGTGTGTGTATGTTAGTTGCTAATTTATGTCCAACTCTTTTGCAATCCCATGGACTGTATCGTCCCACCAGGCTCTTCTGTCCATGGAATTGTCCAGGCAAGAATACTGGAATGGGTGGTCATTTCCTTTTCCAGGGTATCATTCCAACCCAGGGATTGAACTCAGGGCTCCCACACTGCAGGTGGATATTTTTTACTGATGAGCTACACAGAAGCAACTGACTGATATAAACAGTTAAAACTAGTTGTTGAAAAATAATGTGATGGACTAATGGAATACAGATTTGAGGAATCAGACAAAGCAATTGTATAATATTCTTGGAAAACTTCTGTATGGAGGAAAGGGAAAAGATAAAGTCGAAGGAATTTAATCAGTAAGTCTTGAACTGATGGAAAATAAAAGGCTCGGGATACAATGGAAGGATAAACAGATGACTGATAAAATATCTGAGGGGACATGGGAGAGGATAAAATCAAGAACACAGATGGATCAATTAACCTTGGAAAGCAGAAGGAGTTGCTCTTTTTCAGGGCTAGGAGAGTGAAGGTAAAGGCTTAAATGAAAGGACTTGAAGTAAGTGCACATGTGTTTGTAAATGGATAGGTGTTGTTAAGGGTGGCATTAAGAGTGGCGTGGTTGACTAGATGTCCATTGACTAGATGTCCATCAACTAATGAATGGATAAAGAAGCTCTGGTATATATATACAATGGAGTACTACTCAGCTGTAAAAAGAAATGCAGAAGAATCAGTCCTAATGAAGTGGCTGGATCTAGAACCTACCATAAAAAATGAAGTAAGTCAAAAAGAGAAAGACAAGTACAGTGTACTAACACATATATATGGACTCTAGTAAATGGGTAATAATAACACACGCAGTGAACTGATGGAAAAACAGACATAGAGAATAGATATATGGACATTGTGGGGAATGAGCAGTGGGTGGGAGGCACAGAGGGAGTAACATGGAAACCTATACTATCATGTGTGAAAAAGAGAGCCATTGTCATTGTGCTGTGGGAATAGGAGTTCCTACAAGGGCTGGGTGTGACAGCCTGGAGGGGTGGGATGAGGGGAGCTGGAAGAGGGGACGGGACCAGGGATACGCATATGACTTATCTGGGAACACACATGTCTATGAACAACAAAACTCTGTAAAATTTTTTTTTAAATAAAATAAATAAATAATTAAAAAAAGAGTGGCATGGTTTATAGCCTTTATGTGATAGACTTAATCTGTGAAATAAGGACCAAATGGCAAGATCACCTTCCTTCAAGGAGGATGGGGTTTAACCAGTTGTTGAATAACTGATGAGCTACACAGAAGCAACTGACTGATATAAACAGTTAAAACTAGTTGTTGAAAAATAATGTGATGGACTAATGGAATACAGATTTGAGGAATCAGACAAAGCAATTGTATAATATTCTTGGAAAACTTCTGTATGGAGGAAAGGGAAAAGATAAAGTCGAAGGAATTTAATCAGTAAGTCTTGAACTGATGGAAAATAAAAGGCTCGGGATACAATGGAAGGATAAACAGATGACTGATAAAATATCTGAGGGGACATGGGAGAGGATAAAATCAAGAACACAGATGGATCAATTAACCTTGGAAAGCAGAAGGAGTTGCTCTTTTTCAGGGCTAGGAGAGTGAAGGTAAAGGCTTAAATGAAAGGACTTGAAGTAAGTGCACATGTGTTTGTAAATGGATAGGTGTTGTTAAGGGTGGCATTAAGAGTGGCGTGGTTGACTAGATGTCCATTGACTAGATGTCCATCAACTAATGAATGGATAAAGAAGCTCTGGTATATATATACAATGGAGTACTACTCAGCTGTAAAAAGAAATGCAGAAGAATCAGTCCTAATGAAGTGGCTGGATCTAGAACCTACCATAAAAAATGAAGTAAGTCAAAAAGAGAAAGACAAGTACAGTGTACTAACACATATATATGGACTCTAGTAAATGGGTAATAATAACACACGCAGTGAACTGATGGAAAAACAGACATAGAGAATAGATATATGGACATTGTGGGGAATGAGCAGTGGGTGGGAGGCACAGAGGGAGTAACATGGAAACCTATACTATCATGTGTGAAAAAGAGAGCCATTGTCATTGTGCTGTGGGAATAGGAGTTCCTACAAGGGCTGGGTGTGACAGCCTGGAGGGGTGGGATGAGGGGAGCTGGAAGAGGGGACGGGACCAGGGATACGCATATGACTTATCTGGGAACACACATGTCTATGAACAACAAAACTCTGTAAAATTTTTTTTTAAATAAAATAAATAAATAATTAAAAAAAAAAGAGTGGCATGGTTTATAGCCTTTATGTGATAGACTTAATCTGTGAAATAAGGACCAAATGGCAAGATCACCTTCTTCAAGGAGGAGAACAGACGGAATTGAACAGAGAGAGGTTTAAATGGGGTTTAAGGAAAGGTTTCTCAACCTTGGAACTACTGACAATTTGGACTGCCTAGATCTTTGTTGCAAGAGGTTGCCCTAAACACTTTAAACACTGGCACTAGAAAATCCTCAAGATTTTTCCATGGTCAACAAAGATGTTCCTACTAAACTTTCTCCTCTGTGCTTAAGAGCTGGACCACGGGTTTTCTAAATAGAGAACTCTCTAGCAAAGACTTGAAATAAAATGCAATCTTCTTCGAAAATGAAATGTAGGGCTTTTTTTCTGTTTAACTTTCTCCGTTCATCCTGCCTGTCAGTCATCAAACTCTTTGCTTTTTTTATACGCAATAATGAGTCAAGCTTTTGTATCCAGCCTTCTTATTAACACTCTTCTTTGCTCAACCCCAAGAAAGTCCCCCTGATCATTACAATCTGATGTGATTTGTTAGAGGTATAACTGTGATTCTGGAGCCTTTTCCAACAGATTGCATGCAAGGTGACAGATCTGAATATTAAACAAGAAAAAGGGAGGTGATACCCACACACATTGCTGTAAATTGTGCCTCCATTCATAAAAGCACTTTACTTAGCTGTAATTGCTCTGCTACCCATTCACACAAGTGAGGCATCCGGGAAGCAAACCTGATTGGTGAATAAGTGTAAATTAAATGACAGGGACAGAGGTAAGGCCTACGAAAACGAGAGGAGGCATTCGGTATGCAAATTTATGACTCTGTATATACAACCATTTACAGCTCCTGCTTTGGAATAAATTGGATAGCAGTAAAAGATACTGACTTTCCCCTCCATTCTGATTTTGAAAGCCTGGGTGGCAGAAGGATGGGAGTTGGTTCCCAGCAGAATTACAGAGCTCTATAGTATAACTGTCAAAATCCCTTTTAAAGGAAGGGGAGCTATCAACATTATCTGTGTTAAGGAAACTCTTTTCTTTGTTGATAGTGTCTATTTGAAGAACTGGCATTTAACAAATATGTTAATTAAAGCTCTAGACTACATGCTCTAATGTTTGCCATGCATTTTGTGACAAGTTCTATTGTGTTTTATGTTAATATTATTCTTCTGCAGATTAAATTGTTCCTCATTCAGTCAAATCAAAACCTTCTTCAAGGAGGAGAACAGCGGAATTGAACAGAGAGAGGTTTAAATGGGGTTTAAGGAAAGGTTTCTCAACCTTGGAACTACTGACAATTTGGACTGCCTAGATCTTTGTTGCAAGAGGTTGCCCTAAACACTTTAAACACTGGCACTAGAAAATCCTCAAGATTTTTCCATGGTCAACAAAGATGTTCCTACTAAACTTTCTCCTCTGTGCTTAAGAGCTGGACCACGGGTTTTCTAAATAGAGAACTCTCTAGCAAAGACTTGAAATAAAATGCAATCTTCTTCGAAAATGAAATGTAGGGCTTTTTTTCTGTTTAACTTTCTCCGTTCATCCTGCCTGTCAGTCATCAAACTCTTTGCTTTTTTTATACGCAATAATGAGTCAAGCTTTTGTATCCAGCCTTCTTATTAACACTCTTCTTTGCTCAACCCCAAGAAAGTCCCCCTGATCATTACAATCTGATGTGATTTGTTAGAGGTATAACTGTGATTCTGGAGCCTTTTCCAACAGATTGCATGCAAGGTGACAGATCTGAATATTAAACAAGAAAAAGGGAGGTGATACCCACACACATTGCTGTAAATTGTGCCTCCATTCATAAAAGCACTTTACTTAGCTGTAATTGCTCTGCTACCCATTCACACAAGTGAGGCATCCGGGAAGCAAACCTGATTGGTGAATAAGTGTAAATTAAATGACAGGGACAGAGGTAAGGCCTACGAAAACGAGAGGAGGCATTCGGTATGCAAATTTATGACTCTGTATATACAACCATTTACAGCTCCTGCTTTGGAATAAATTGGATAGCAGTAAAAGATACTGACTTTCCCCTCCATTCTGATTTTGAAAGCCTGGGTGGCAGAAGGATGGGAGTTGGTTCCCAGCAGAATTACAGAGCTCTATAGTATAACTGTCAAAATCCCTTTTAAAGGAAGGGGAGCTATCAACATTATCTGTGTTAAGGAAACTCTTTTCTTTGTTGATAGTGTCTATTTGAAGAACTGGCATTTAACAAATATGTTAATTAAAGCTCTAGACTACATGCTCTAATGTTTGCCATGCATTTTGTGACAAGTTCTATTGTGTTTTTATGTTAATATTATTCTTCTGCAGATTAAATTGTTCCTCATTCAGTCAAATCAAAACGCTGAATCTGGGCATAGCATTTAAGTAAAATAAAATCAGGTTTGTTTGTTTTTTCCTCTGCTTAACTCCTCTTTAATTCTGATGGGGACAACTGCCGAAAAAGTATTTATTTTATCTAATACAAGCATGATCCCTGGTTAAGTATATTTTACTCAAGAGAAAAGAAACTAAAAAGGAAACAAAGAGAGAAGTGAAAACAAAAGAACAGAAAAAGAGGGAGAAATATGTACTTGCTTCATTATTCTAAGGAGAAAATGGAACTCTTAGCTACATTCAGTTTCTGCAATAACACCCTAAATTGAGATTCTAGTCAAGGAGCTATTTCCATTTGTTATGTATATATACGCATTTTTCATTTCGCATAACACAGGCTCATACAACATAAGATTAAGATAAATTGAGATCTTTTTTTTTTCCTTTTTAATTTACTTCCTTATTCCATATACAAAGAACCTGCTTGAATATGTGAGATTTGACCTAAATTCCATTTTATCAAGAAGGTTGCCTGAAATTTACAATGTGAAAATAGAGGGGGTGTTTTTGATTTCCCAAAGTTCAAATTTGGGAAATATTAGCATAAGCACTTTGATGATCATGACAGAAAGTCTAGAGGATTAATCTCTAAAGCAATCAGAATTCAGATCTTCTACAGCTTTATAGATCAGAATGACCTATTTTAATTAATTATGCCAGATACAAAGAGATAGCTGCTTTACATAGAAGATTGGAGCTGTTATCTGCTTTCAGGACTGGGTTACCTTGAGTAAATTCTTCTCAAAACCGGCCTTTGTATGTATTTTTTTTTTTGAGTGATCTTTAAATGGGAGAAAAGGTATATGGCCCTGCTGGGAGATAGCATAACAATGTAGGTAAGAATCACCCTGCTTGGGTTGCAATTCTGACTCCTTTGCTTATGAGCTATTTGACATGGAACAAACAAGTTACTTAAACTCCTGTGCTTCAGTTTTTCATATAAAATGTGGACTATCATAATGCAGTCATAAATAACCCATACAGACCATTTTTCAGTTGTAGAGCTATTATTATTGTTGTATATGTATTAGTATTTGTAAAAGAGTAGAAGAATTTGCAGATCTATTTCATGAATTAGAAGATATCATATCATGGAAACTTAGCATTTTAATTCCTACAGAAGCAATTATGATTCATCTACTTCATACTGTTTCATTCTTTTTCATTGTCATGCTCATTACATAAAGATTAAATAATTCAAAAAAAGTAATAATTGTTATTACTATTTATCATTAGATGTACATTGCTCAAAATGCTTTTCCAGACATTATTTACTTTCTACAGTGAAACTATAGAACAGATGCTCTTATAGTATTTCCATTTTATAGATAACTGAGGAATGAAGAACTTGCTTAGGGTCAATCAGTAGGTGGCAGTGAGCATTCTAGCTCAGGATGTAGGGACTCTGCTATCTCATCTTTAATGAATACTCTAGAGTCCAAGTTTCCCAGCGTAAGAAATGGTATATATTATTGATGTTCTTGATTCATGAGGTAGATGCCTCCCTTCCCCCAGGGTAATGCAATAGGAGATTCATTACCTGAGGACTGAAGCTCCAAGACAAGACTAGCAGGACCATTGAGAGGAGGGTGGACCCAGATAAGAGACTACATACTGCTCATTCCCCAAGTCAGGAGGCCTCCTCAACCACACTTGTGCTCCTTGGTGGTTAAAAGGGGAGAGATGCTAACAGACACTCTGCTCATAGCCTCTCGGGCAGAATCCATCCTGGCTAAGAGATGCATGCACACACATAGGAGGATCCTGAGATACACCAAACATGAAATCTAAACCAGGCAAATCAAAATGAATGGTCAAAGGAAAACTGGAAAAAATGCTCCATAAAAGTAAAAGGTAAAAGGGTAAAAGTAAAAAAAAGTAAAGGGCAAAAGTGAAAAAGGCTCTCCCTCTGAGTCGGCCCATGG
The DNA here is from genome assembly GCA_022376925.1 of Tragulus kanchil. NCBI lineage: Eukaryota > Metazoa > Chordata > Mammalia > Artiodactyla > Tragulidae > Tragulus > Tragulus kanchil. The sequence continues at coordinate 136,811,292 of JAIOJX010000004.1, forward strand.
GTCTAACCCCACATGCTGGATTCTTTTTCCTCCTAATACTTTCCTCCTCTCACTACTTTCCATCTTTGTGGAATTTTCTGCAAAGTCCAAGGGTCAGGGTCCTGTCACGGACCACACGTCTAGGGGCTAGGACTTGGCGCTCTCATTGCTACAACCAAGCCTCAATCTCTGGCTGGCGAACCAAAGCCCCACTCAAGCGGCTGATCATTCTTGTTGTTTATTAGCCTTAAATTTTCAATCACCTGGTTTGGCATGTGGGAGAGACATAAACATTTGTTGAGAACTGGGTGAAGAAATGGATGAAGAAATTGATAATATATAAAAATAAACTCAAATAACAAAGTACTTTTTGTTTCTTTAAATGTAAGAGAGCCAAAGAATTATTTTCATAAATATTCTAGATATTACTGTGGTGCCCAAAGATGAAAGAACAAGGCAAACTAGGAGGGTCTTGGAATGCAAGAAGAGATAAACCAGACCCTTATTGTCCTCCCCTCCCTGGACAGTAGTCCACCGCTCAATCCTTAAGACCCCTGTGCCACTCCTTGGATCGTACTGTCTTTCCCTCACGCTGTAGTCATCACTCTACCCCACCCAGTGCACTACCCAATCAGCGATGATCCGTAAGACCCCTATGCCACTCCTTAGACCCCGGGTATAAAATGGATCAAAGACCCCTGCATAAGGTTGGTTCTCCTTTGAGCCGACCGACTGTTCCAGCAGCGTTGTCTCCCACTTTAGCAATGCTGATTCTCCCTTAAACCTCCCTTAAACCAGCCGGCTGTACTGGCAGCGACTCTCCCTTCCCCCACTCTAATAAACTTTACTTTCCTCTCACTCTGTTTCCTGTCTGGAAATTCTTTTCCAACCTGCACACAGACCTCCACAATTACTAGTTTCTATTTGTCCCCCAACCAAATCTTTAGCTAATAATGGTATATTCTTCTTTGGCAGTGGCACTATTTTGCATGTTAATTGGCTTCAGTTGTTCTAAAAGTCACCATTGGGAAAATATTTTTCCAAAGCTTCTAGCAATAGAAATAGTTTTTTTTTTTTTTTTAAAAAAAGAAGACTTAACTAAACCAATGGACTAATATTTCTATGTGAGTCACATTTAATAACTTCCTCACATTGCTTTTTAAAGAAGTTTTAGAAATTAAAATCATTATGAAGTCACAAAACATGGTTAAAAAAATCTATGAATGTTATTTTCTCAAGCACTCTCAGCCATCATTAGCCAAACTGTCCTCAAACTTTCTAAAGCTAAACCATGTCTAATGGTATCCTCACTAATAGCAGAAAGACATTTGAGTAAATTCATTTTTAAAAGGATCATTGAGTGCCTTAGCCAGTTAAACCAAAAGCCCGCAGTAATCAGGGAGAGACCCTGCTTGCCTTCTCCTATGGTTTCTTCATTAACAGTGGTAATAATGACAATAGTCACTCCATAACTAGTATATTGTTAAAGCGATCTCTGGGGTGCCCTATACACTCTATTTAATTTTGCTTCCGGTTTGGTCAGTTTATTTTGCAAGCCAATTGTCTCCCACCATTCCCAGCTCTCTAGAGTTTGCCTAACTTATAGAAAGCAAGCTGTTTTCTTTCTGCTTCATGCATCAATGCTAACAAGACCCAGATAGCTGAACCCAGAATTCAGTCTTCAGAGCTGAGGCTGCATGAGCATCTGAAAGTTTACAACTTTCTTTTGAAAATCAGAATTCAGTCTCGTGATTGAAAAAGTTAACAAAACAGGCACAACCTACTTCTATCCCAAGGCAGCGTACTTGCATTTTAATAAAATCTGTGCGTTTGACTTTGTTGCTTTGTCACTAAACAATTGTTCTCATGTCTCTTTGGAACCTTTCGGTGAGCCTTAAATACTTCACAGTCTAACTTACGTGCCCTTTACACTTCATACCATCACACATACCACCTGGATAGTTATGCAGAAGCGCTTCATAAACATGTGTGCTCAATTCAGTTGTATCCAACTCTGTGATGCTATGAACTGTAGCCTTCCAGGCTCCCCTATCCATGGGATTCTCCAGGCAAGGATACTGGAGTGCCATGCCCTCCTCCAGACATATATACACATTAGGCATCTAATAAGCACCCACAAACTAGAAGCAGCTAAGCAGTATGTGTCTTATACTGCTTAGCAAACATGCGGACACCAAGAAAACCTGTCTACAGCTACACTGTTTATATGTTCACATTTACCTCTCCCAAAGATAACACCAGATAATCTAGTCTTATGGTTCTTGGGCAGGGCACATTAGTTCAGATTTCCATTGAGTTAGTTTCCAGACTACACACAACAGATTAAAGTACTGCAATTTCTCCAGTCATTTTTTCCCTATGTATGACAATTTTTCTTATCTCCTTCAATCTATATAACTTCCAAATATATCCTTCTAATAGGGCTGCTATGATAAATAAAATAGAGGTAAATCTTTGGAATAATTATAAGATAAAATGGAGTATGGTTTTTATGCTTGAATGGCCCAAATTACTTGCATACCTTGATTTATTGTATTGATAGCCAATATAAGTTCTATTTTATTTCTTCCAAGGGAATAAATACTGGGGAAAAATTTATTCTAATACCTGCAAGACCACAACTGATGTCAAGATTTTGGAATAGGTTCTCTGCTAAAAACTTTTGAAAGATTATAGAAACTATTCCATAAAGCTGGAAGGAACTAAAAATCCATACCCTAAGAGTTCCATATTTCCAATATGCAGCTATTAAAACGAAAAGAAGTAAATGTTATTTTGGCATGTATTTTCACACAAAAAAGTTTTATAATGCTACTTCTCCCACTTAGAACATGAAATGATTTCAAACTTTACTTAGGAGATTATGGAAGTCACAGACGTTTCTGTATTTTTTAAGCAATTTAATTTCCTCCTCTCCTGATTCAATTACAGTAACATAAATTATAACATAAATTTAATAGACTGGACAGTTAAGGGAATTTAATCTATTCTCTTCAGAATAAATAAGATTAACCAGATAAGATGCAGATTGGAAAAGAATTTTAACTGATAAGGTAAATCAGAAATCAGAAACATCCCTCAAACTACCCAGTCAGATAATTAAGGGAAATAATATTAAGAAGAAAACAAAGGAGAGCAAGCCATATAGTACTGACTTGGAGTGGGCCATGCCCTCCTCCAGACATATATACACATTAGGCATCTAATAAGCACCCACAAACTAGAAGCAGCTAAGCAGTATGTGTCTTATACTGCTTAGCAAACATGCGGACACCAAGAAAACCTGTCTACAGCTACACTGTTTATATGTTCACATTTACCTCTCCCAAAGATAACACCAGATAATCTAGTCTTATGGTTCTTGGGCAGGGCACATTAGTTCAGATTTCCATTGAGTTAGTTTCCAGACTACACACAACAGATTAAAGTACTGCAATTTCTCCAGTCATTTTTTCCCTATGTATGACAATTTTTCTTATCTCCTTCAATCTATATAACTTCCAAATATATCCTTCTAATAGGGCTGCTATGATAAATAAAATAGAGGTAAATCTTTGGAATAATTATAAGATAAAATGGAGTATGGTTTTTATGCTTGAATGGCCCAAATTACTTGCATACCTTGATTTATTGTATTGATAGCCAATATAAGTTCTATTTTATTTCTTCCAAGGGAATAAATACTGGGGAAAAATTTATTCTAATACCTGCAAGACCACAACTGATGTCAAGATTTTGGAATAGGTTCTCTGCTAAAAACTTTTGAAAGATTATAGAAACTATTCCATAAAGCTGGAAGGAACTAAAAATCCATACCCTAAGAGTTCCATATTTCCAATATGCAGCTATTAAAACGAAAAGAAGTAAATGTTATTTTGGCATGTATTTTCACACAAAAAAGTTTTATAATGCTACTTCTCCACTTAGAACATGAAATGATTTCAAACTTTACTTAGGAGATTATGGAAGTCACAGACGTTTCTGTATTTTTTAAGCAATTTAATTTCCTCCTCTCCTGATTCAATTACAGTAACATAAATTATAACATAAATTTAATAGACTGGACAGTTAAGGGAATTTAATCTATTCTCTTCAGAATAAATAAGATTAACCAGATAAGATGCAGATTGGAAAAGAATTTTAACTGATAAGGTAAATCAGAAATCAGAAACATCCCTCAAACTACCCAGTCAGATAATTAAGGGAAATAATATTAAGAAGAAAACAAAGGAGAGCAAGCCATATAGTACTGACTTCTTTCTCTGTAAAATAATTAACCTTTGGAAAGGCTTTCTGTCAAAGAAGTCTTTGTCAGTTAAAAGAGTCAGACACATTCCTAAAAAGCATATAACAGACAGTAAATCTTGGCTGCAGTCAGTCTCTAGGGAAGTAGTAAGATTTATTAAATTTTTCTTCCTATTTTCGAAATCTGCAATTTATCTTTTTTGGTTCATTGTTCTTCAGTTTAATACAACCTATTAAAGCCATCAAAATAAACACTGAGTAACCCAGAGAATTTACCGCCATGCTAACAAGTGGTACTTGTGATAAAGTGTCCCTTTTACATAACAGTATGGAAGTGGATTTTAACTAGGGAGAGAAGGGGGAACCTTATGGTCCTTGAGAGGGCTTTTTAAAATCCTCCTTGGACACAGTCTAACAGAAATTGAAACTGTTAAAGCAGTATTTTAAATCAGCGCATTAGCATGTTTTGGGAAAAAAAAAGGAAATCTTCAATAAATAATTGATGAATAAAATTGTAGAACAGAATAAAACAGAATAGAATACAGTATAACACAATTGAAATTCACTTCTGGGGAACAAGTGTGGCATGAATTCACTATTCCAAAGCACCCAACATTTTTTCTTATTTAAGACAAAAATTCCTTTGCATTAAAAGATGTACTAATAATTTTGCTTACTGGGGTTAAGATTGACTTGGGATTCAAGTGAAAATATCATCAGTCTTCAAGAATAACCCTGAGCCAATTTTGAATACCACTGTGCTCAGTTGCTTCAGTCAGGTCCAACTCTTTGCAACCCTATGGACTGCAGCCCACCACCAGGTTCCTCTGTCCATGGGATTCTCTAGGCAAGAACACTGCAGTGGGTTGTCATTTCCTTTTTCACTGAACACCATTATTAGCTATCATATGCCAGTATTATCATCCATGATGTGTATATCTTTTGTATGTCCTTTGCTAAAAAGCGTTTGGCCTCAGATTTCCAAATACATTTTGCTTACTGCTCCCATTAAAGAAGCATAGAGAGGCCTGGGGATTATGGCAACAACAGTATCATGAGAAGGGGTTTTTAGAGTCAATGAGCACATAGAGTATGTCAAAATCAAGACAACACCAAAAGTTTGATAGCCAATGAACCTGCCTTTTAAGAGCTCCCAAGTTGGGATTTTCCTGGTGGTCCTGTGATTAAGAATCCACCTAGTAATGCAGGAGATGCAGGTTTGATCCCTGGTCACAGAACTAGAATCTCACATGCCACAGAGAAACCAAGCCTATGCACTGCACCTAGGGAGCCTTCGCCTAGAGAGACTGTGAGCCCCAAAGAAAGAGCCGCAATGAAAACCCTGTGAGTCGCAACCAAGACCCAAAGCAGCGAAATAATTTTTTTTTTTTTAAACAGGTTACAACTTGGGAGACAAGGACATTGAAAACTTTGGGTAGTTCACTAAGCAATGATTCTAAGTTTAGTTAAACCTTAAAAAGAGTAAATTTCAGTATCATGAAAACAATAGGGAAAAATAGAGCTAAATGATTCAAGGTCAAATGAGTTGAATCTGGAGATTCCTTGAACATTACACACTTAAAATTTCATGAAAGGTATTTATTTAACTTGAATTCAAAATAAAACAGTTACAAAATGTGAGTCACTGAGTATGCCATTTTAGTTTAAAGAAGTTTAGGAAATTAATAAACACATTAATTTACCTAAAACCCCATGTATGTATAATTATTCTTTTATTGACTGCTCATATGGAAGTGAAATAATCTCATTTATCCATGGTGAAGTTCTATTTTTGTCTTTTCATCCCATAATAACTGAAATAAACTTGATAAACAGGAATGATCCTTTACCATCCTTACGATTTCTAAAAAATTCTCATCACCTAAAATTTTAAGTAAGTCCTTGAATTTCCTCAAATAAGATACATAGTGGACCAAATTTCAGGAATACAAACAATATTTAGCAATTGACTATCTTGGGTTTGGTGCCTTCCAAAGAAAACAATTTTTGAAATACAAATTTTCCTTCATGAGAGCATCTCTAAATTAAGCAGAAAGTATCCTTTGTCCAGTTCCGATTTACAGAGAAGGAAGAGCACCAAGCCTAAAAATCTTTCCTCCCAAGGAGGCATCATTGTGGACTGAAGACTCCTGTCATGATATAATACTAACTTACTTTTCATACAGCGCTGCTGGATATGTCAAAACTATGGGCTCTGGAAAGCAGATGTCCAGACTGGAATCTGAGGCCCAGAATTTGTCCTTCTAACATTCCCTCCCCTGGGGTTACCTAATGACCAGTATGTGGAACACCTCCGAAGATGTCAAATATAGAAAGCTTCCTTTCTATACCATTTTATTTTTTTTTAAAAGATTTATTTATTTATTTATTTTGGGTGGGGGTTGGGTTGGGGAGGGAGGGGAGCGGGTGGGCCACCTCCATTGGTCTTCCATTTCTCTATTTTTCATCCGTCTTTGTTCTTTGGCTCCTGCGGGCCTCCCCCATCGCAGTGGCCTCTGTCGTCGCAGAGCACCGGCTCTGGGCGCATGCGCTCCAGAGCTCCGGCTCGGTGATTGGACACATCAGTCCAGCCGCTCCGCGGCACGTGGGATCTTCCCAGGCCAGGGATCGAACCGGCGCCTCTTGCACTGCAAGGCGGTGTCCTTACCCACTGGACCACCAGGGGAAGCCCTCTATATCATTTTAAACAAAAACACACATAAGAATTCTCCAAAGCACTGCCTCTCCCCCTTCCTTCCCACACCACACACGCGAAACCCCATTGTCAAGGAAGGATATGTAGTCTTGGTAAATTAAACAACAGGTTGTTTTTTACCCTGAAGAGATTCTTTCTTCAACTGTTTTTAGCCAGTATCTCTCTAGAGGTTAAAAAATATAGACAGATAAGAGATTATACACACACACACACACTCACACACACATATATATATGCATGCATGTAAATATATAGAAATAGAATTTCACGTGTATATAAATCATGCAGAAAAGCAGAATACAAGGTAATATTTTTTGAGAGGTCTTTGAAAACAGTCTTGTCAGTAGAATAAGACAGACACTTTAGGAGGAAGACAGTGCACACTTGGGATTTGTTCCAGTCTCTCCAAAAATTTTGAATCAAATTTTCCTTCATGAGAGCATCTCTAAATTAAGCAGAAAGTATCCTTTGTCCAGTTCCGATTTACAGAGAAGGAAGAGCACCAAGCCTAAAATCTTTCCTCCCAAGGAGGCATCATTGTGGACTGAAGACTCCTGTCATGATATAATACTAACTTACTTTTCATACAGCGCTGCTGGATATGTCAAAACTATGGGCTCTGGAAAGCAGATGTCCAGACTGGAATCTGAGGCCCAGAATTTGTCCTTCTAACATTCCCTCCCCTGGGGTTACCTAATGACCAGTATGTGGAACACCTCCGAAGATGTCAAATATAGAAAGCTTCCTTTCTATACCATTTTATTTTTTTTTAAAAGATTTATTTATTTATTTATTTTGGGTGGGGGTTGGGTTGGGGAGGGAGGGGAGCGGGTGGGCCACCTCCATTGGTCTTCCATTTCTCTATTTTTCATCCGTCTTTGTTCTTTGGCTCCTGCGGGCCTCCCCCATCGCAGTGGCCTCTGTCGTCGCAGAGCACCGGCTCTGGGCGCATGCGCTCCAGAGCTCCGGCTCGGTGATTGGACACATCAGTCCAGCCGCTCCGCGGCACGTGGGATCTTCCCAGGCCAGGGATCGAACCGGCGCCTCTTGCACTGCAAGGCGGTGTCCTTACCCACTGGACCACCAGGGGAAGCCCTCTATATCATTTTAAACAAAAACACACATAAGAATTCTCCAAAGCACTGCCTCTCCCCCTTCCTTCCCACACCACACACGCGAAACCCCATTGTCAAGGAAGGATATGTAGTCTTGGTAAATTAAACAACAGGTTGTTTTTTACCCTGAAGAGATTCTTTCTTCAACTGTTTTTAGCCAGTATCTCTCTAGAGGTTAAAAAATATAGACAGATAAGAGATTATACACACACACACACACTCACACACACATATATATATGCATGCATGTAAATATATAGAAATAGAATTTCACGTGTATATAAATCATGCAGAAAAGCAGAATACAAGGTAATATTTTTTGAGAGGTCTTTGAAAACAGTCTTGTCAGTAGAATAAGACAGACACTTTAGGAGGAAGACAGTGCACACTTGGGATTTGTTCCAGTCTCTCCCTGACACTAGGCAGACAGTAGGGTTAAAGAGCATGCAATTGCTTTACCACCACGGTGATGCAGGACAGCAGTGGAAGCTGAGAGCCATATATTTTCCTCTTTGATGGACACCGATGGTCCTGCTTCTTCCTGAGGCAGACTAGGCTGACACAGTGTTTCATGCACACAGCTCCATAGAAATTCTGCCTAGGGAATGAATCTGTTAGGTAACAATGGCTCTCAGATTCTCAACAAAAGCATAGGCTTCAAAGACTCTTCCACAGCCCTTTCCTCCAGAAGAAAATCATTTGCACTTTTTTGTATACAGATACTTTAATAACATGCTGCTGAAGTTTTGAAGGAATTTCAATTTATGCAAAGTGAAGAAAGGAAGGAAAAAATAATACTGATAATGATACTAATATAGATCCACATTTCAAGAGGCCTGTGGTGGCATTGTGTTTAGGTCAATGCTAGACACTACCCCTCTAAAGGGGTTTAAAAATGGGCTTTCGGGGTTTGAACAAAGCTCTGCTAACAGTTTATCAGCCACAGTTTAATATATATTTATTTTTTCAGAGAGAAAGAGAAAAAGAAATTGAAAGTGAAGATTTTTCTCAATGATAGAAGTTTTACTGACCCTGCGGAAGAGATTTATTTTTAGAGGAATATAGTATCCGACCTTTCATGTTTCAAGACACCCTGGCATAGTGTGGGCCTTCCTGTTATCTTTTGCTTTTGCTTGTCTCCTAGAGGCAAGTCCCTCCTATCACGAGCCAGATTTAGGGGGATTTTGGAAGGAAGAGACAGGCAGGAATCAAGCGGAACTAAAGTCTTTAAAGTCCACGAAGTGATTAAAATACAGCCATGCCCAACAAGACCACACTGCGGTTACCAAACACACATTGACAACTTCTTTGAACTTAACTCGATGATGTATGGGGGAGGGTAGAAACTTTTAAGTGTCTCCAGGAAATAGACACAGATTTCTCAGCACGAACTGGCAGCATTCACACATTACCCAGAGCTAACAGTGATCCCACACTTTTGCTTGTCCTCTGCCAAACCAAGTCGAAAGCAGCATCCAGGAAAGGAGCATGCTGCCAGGTGTAGAGAACAACTGGTTAGTTTATTGATTTGTGACAATCCCAAACCTGGCAAATCAAAAATCACAACATACCACACAGTACACACACTTTAAGTTGCTGCTGTTACTGATCAAAACACTGTTTCACAAACTAGTTTATCTCTTGAATCTAGTTTGCAAAGAAACTAGTAGAGAGAGGAAAATTTCTCCCATTTTGCCTTTTGCCATTACTCTGCAGAAATACCTAGCCCAATTGCTTTCTTCTGGTTTGGGGGAGTTTTTTTTTTCTATTTTTTGTTTGTTTTTTATTGCAGGGGTAGTGGGGAGGTCAGGAGAGGAACATCCAAGCAAAATAAAAATAGCACTTCACTGTCACATTTACTGGAAAAGATAAAGGAAAGGGAGAAAAGAAGAGAGGAAAAGGGGAGGAGATAGGATCAGGAGAGGGTAGGGGAGGCAAAGAGAGGATGAGTTTTTTATTCTATTTGACTTTCTTTTCGCTAAATTGCTAAAGGAATGATCAGCATCTTTTTGCTAAATTGCTAAAGGAATGATCAGCATTACAAGACTCAAAAGAAAACTAATAACTGCAACCAAATATGTAACATAAGAGTATTTATATATGTAAAGATTCACATTTTGAGCTCTACAAAATGTTAGCCTACATTCCTTTCACATGCTGCTGTGCAAACATACCACCCTAAACCAGCAATACATAATCTCATTGGTCTATTTGGCTATTAAAGCACAAGCAAAAGGCTTGACATGGCCCCCTAGAACCACGGAGAAGCAGGGGTGGGTGACGTCACAGCAGGTGGCGTCCCAAAGGACGACAGGCAGTGCCCTCGGAACATCTAGTGTGGGGAGAACTAGACAGCGGTGTGCTGTCACTCGCACGAAATTCAAAAGTTGCAAGTGTTTGTCACTTACTGTTGTAATTTGGTGTTAATGAAAACCTGTCAAAGCCTGTCTCTGAGAAAGTTTATATTTGCTCTCTCACATATAAGCTTTGCATCCTGAATAGTTTGGGGCACAAAGCTTAATGGACGTTTGTCATACACGAAACTGGAGAATAAAGAACGGATGCCCCTTACATTGTGTTCATCGCCACCAGCACTTTGGGTGGTCCTTTGGACCCTCACATTTCTAGCATCCATGATTTCCAAGTGTCAATATAACATCTCTAAATCCAATCTTAGAGGATTTTTCCTTATGTAAGAACCATTTAAAAGGTGGACAAATTATTCAAAGGATTGAACTAAAATGTTCTTATTTTTCATTATGTTAGGTGTAAAATGAAACGACTCAATTAATGCTTATATTATTGATATCATAGTTGTTTTAAAACAAAGAAGTACAATTCTCATAGGTCAAGAGCTCGATTGTCCCCACTCTCTCAAATACCCAATAGGGGAAGGGGTTAAGGATGCTTGTTTTTTTTTTTTCCAATTATAGAACTGAATAAGAGAGATAAGAGGCTAATAAGTCATTTATGTAAAATTAATAACTGAATCTGCAAGGTCTTTGATCTATAATATATCATGGTTTCTGGTTGCAATTGATCAATAAAACAAATTATCTGTATAACACATGCTTGCTTTCTGTTCTTCATTTTCTTCAAAAATGTACCTCAGAGTTAAACTAAAAAACAGTCTTTCTTACTCAAAAACCATTGAGACTATTGGCAATATATATGCAAAAGGATAAAAGGATAAAAACAAAATGTTTTTATCTTTCATAATCAGAACAGTCATTGAATGGGGTAAATTTCCCAGTGTGTTCATTATTTGTATCGTCTCCATTTCAAAACACATCTGCTCTTTATTTCCTTTCTGGTTTCTTTGCTATTTCCAGTCTGCTGAAGGATGAGAAATAAGAAAACCCAGTTCACTCATAAATAAGGTCAAAAAGCCCCCCAGTGAAATCCTGAGAGTCTTGTTAGGAGCACAGTCACCGAGACCCCAGTCCGCACATTTTCCAAGAAATACATCACAAGCAACTGTGACAACTTTGGGGTCTTTTCCAGCACTTACTGAAACTTCAAATGGTTAAAACTGTCAGATAAGTGACTCCAAAAGGAGTAAGCAGCAGTGCCTGTGTTTCTTTCTTAATATGTATATTTCTTCATTTAAATAAGCACTTGGCATAAGTGCTTCTTAGGGCATGCAGCATTCTTTAAGAAAAAAGAAAAGGTCAGCGCTAACCCAACATGATTAAAAAGAAATATTCCATAATGAGAGGCTCTATTGCTACTTTACAAAGCATTAGAAAACTGCATTTGGGATATTAATACGGTCCAGGCATCTCCCATTTGAAAAACTATGGAAAAACACAGAGAAGTGCTTCTAAAAATAATGTAGGGTCTTGGCAATGTGAACTCTGAAGAGAGATTAAGTGAACAGATAATGGTTAGCTCTTCAAAACTTACTTGTGTAGGTGGTAAGAACAACGTGATAGAAAATACATAACCCATCTGAAGGGGAGTCAAAAAGGAGGGAAAACAACTAGAGATGCTACCAGTTAGAAAAAAAGCAAACATAACAAACATAACATCTTTAAAAATAAATGTCAGATGAAGCAATATTTCTTAGGGAGTAAAAGCAAGGAAGCAACATAACAATCTATTGACTAAGGTCACCTTTTCCTCCTGGAATGATTTTGGCAGGAGTTCCTCTTGTCCTCCCTTGAGAGGTATTTATAGGTTCAGAGGACGGCCCTAGGACCCAAAGTATCTGGTACATCTTTAATGCACAATAGTTAAAAATTGTTCACGCTTCTAAATTAAAATAATCTAACATGTACTTTCGAAATGCTCCCCAGCTGTTCTGAGAGTAAAAGAAGTGACAGATTAAAGAGAGGAAAAAGAAAAGGAAAAATAGACTAGTGAACCTGGCCACCAACTGAGTGTATTTACTAAATGCTCAGCATGTCTCCTTTCTGAAGACAGAATCCATTAAACATTATTTCAAAAATTCTGACCCTCCTAGGCACCTGTGACTATGCAAAGGCCCAAATTTCAAGGCTGGAGGAAGTTTAATTATTTATATCCAGAAGTTACACAAATGATAACAGAAACACCTGCAATGCTTTCTCTAAGATTCCAAAAAAGAAAAGAATATATAAAAATTGTAATTTAATCTGAGCACTTCTCACTAGGCATGTTATGTACGAATGCCCACATAGGAAGAGCCGCTAAAGTCTTTCCTTAAAGTAACCAACATAAATATACCACAGTTCATGATGGAATCTAGTCCAGTGTCTTTTCCTGTCTCCCAGAACTGTCACTACAAAGCTTCAATCCACTTAATACTAGTAAGAGAAATCACCAATGCATATCAAGATGATGCAAAGCTCCATGTTTACTAATTTGTTAAAATACCTAGAAATATGAAACATATTCCTCATTCTTCAAGGTTTCAGTGCATAAGTGAAAGAGAAAAAAACATTACAAGAATTAGAGAGAAAGTAAGAATGCTATTTAAATATTCCATACAGTAAGAAACTGGCATCCTAATTAATAAATATTCACTTAAAATTTATACTTGCCCTTCAGAATTTAGCTCAAATGTTTTAGCCCTCCCTCAGTTCTCCTCTTCCTTAGCAGAAACTGAATTAGGGATATTTAATATGTATTCTCATGACAGTCTCTGCTTACGTCTAACAAAGGATTTGTACTTAACATATTCTATTTTAAATATCTTGTCCACATTGTTCCTTGAATTAATGGATTATGTCATTTTCATAGACAAATTCCTGACAAGAAATATACAACTTTATGGCCAGCAAGTAGGAGACAACTAACAGCTATTCATTTGATTAATAAATGACTCATAGCATCTGCTTAATATGTGTTACTTAACTTCACTGAATTGCCAAATGCAAAAATAATGAGTACTATGATTTCAGAAAAAAAGACTAATTTAAAAGGAATATTATGGAAGAAATCACATGAACTTTGTAACCATATCACTTAACCTTTCTTATTGTTTATTGGAAATACCGTGCTAGTCAACAGGCTTTACTCCAAGTGGTGTTTGGATCTCTCCAAACTCAAATCCATGTATAGAAAGTCTGAAATTTTTACCATTTCCACAGTACCTTACTGAATCCAAAAATCATACATTTATAGCTTTCAACTTTATTAAGAAAAAATTCATTTTTGCATGTAGAAGTTCTGTGATAAGACCTCATATGCCTAGCATATAAAAAACACATGTGAACTTTTTTTTCTAGGAAATTAATAAAAGCAAAATTTTCTAATCTATTTTCTAATGCAGAGGGGAAAAAATGACCTATTTTGAAATGCTACCTATAGTCAGGTATGTGTGTACTAAGTCATTTTAGTTCTGCCTGACTCTTTGTAGCACTATGGACCATAGCCCACAAGGCTCCTCTGTCCATGGGATTCTCCAGGCAAGAATACAGGAGTGGGTTGCCATGCCCTCCTTTAAGGGATCTTCCCACCAAGGGATGGAACCCGCGTCTCTTGGATTCCTGCATTGAGGCAAACTCCTCACTGCTGGCACCAGGGAGCCCACCTGCAGCCACATCAACTTTAACACTAAATCTCAGCAATTGAAATATTTGAGTAATGCAGATATCAGATAACACAGTAAATATTACTCATTCACTTACAGACACAACTACTCAACACACCCCTTAAGTACTTACTATGTGCTGAATGTTATGTTGACATTTATGAACAAAAATAGGAACCCTAAAAACAGACAAATATCAGTCCAATCCCCATGAAGCTCACCATATAACCAGTCAGTCAAGAGAGATGGACATTGATCGCACAACTAGACAAATGGCTGTAACGTTATAGTGTGGTGTAAATAATACAAGGGAACCATGCTAAAACAGCAGAGTCTGTCAGGGTCTGCGAAGGTTTTCTTGAAAAACTCACAGCATAAGCCAAACTTCAAGAACAAAGAGAAACTTGCTAGGGCAGAGGAGGACGGGAGGAGCAAAGGAAAATGCAGGGAGAGGGAGCCGTGCACAGGCATGACCCCTGGTGGGAACAAATCAGAGCATCTGAGAGAGACAGACTGAAGGACCACTGGTGTGGGAGTTCAGGAAACAACAGTCTCCGACAGACAGAGCCGGGGTGGTAAGGACAGGCAGCCCACATTGAGTCTCACCGTGACAATTAAGATTTTTTTCTACGAGCTGTGGCTCCTGCTGAACTACATAGAGTGGTAATAAGATACTCATTTTGGGTCCATCACTCTCACTGTAGAGTGCGATGAGACTGGAGTGGGGTGGAATTTCTCCGGGAAGACCATTCAGGAGGTTTCTGGAGTGGCCCAACAAGAGACTGCGGCACCTTGATGCACAGGATCCGTGTCACAGAAAGCAGAGAAGGATATTCAGTGTTCAACGATAGCTTGAACTTACTAACCGTGAGTGAGTAGGAGCAAAGATTCACAAGTAAGTATTAACACTAGATTTATCTGATTCCTTTTCCTTAGACATAAAAGTCATCATCTTAAGGAAAGCATTGTGATGGCTTTTCAGCACGCTTCCCTCAGCAGAGTCAGTGTGAACGAACTTTTCCTCTCTTCCCTCTCACATCACACCCAGAATAAGTGGTGAGGAATAGACAAGTGTCACAACACACACACACACACACACACACACACACACAATGTTGGATAGCCCATATCTAAATGACGGTAACATAAACCAAAATACATTGTATTTAGTCTATTTAATCAAAGTATAACAACAGAGGGCTTCCCCTGGTGGTCCAGTGGGTAAGGACACCGCCTTGCAGTGCAAGGCACGCCGGTTCGATCCCTGGCCTGGAAGGATCCCACGTGCCGCGGAGCGGCTGGACCGATGTGTCCAATTACCGAGCCGGAGCTCTGGAGCGCGTGCGCCCAGAGTCAGTGCTCTGCGACGACAGACGCCACCGCGATGGGAGGCCCACACAGGCCAAAGAACAAAGATAAATGAAACTGAATAAACGAAAGACCAATAGAAGTGGCCCACCTGCCCCCGCCCAACAGGCAAAAAAAAAAAAAAAAGAGTTAAAAAAAAAAAGTATAATAACAAAATAATCAAAGATTCTTAGACGATGAACACAGATCTATTTGACAAAGATCTATCTGAACACTTATTTTCCCTTGCTTCCTTCCCTACTACAGATGTTGCCACATGGACACCTGAGGCGAGAGCCACTGCAGCATCTCACAACCAGGCGACAATCTGCCAGAGGAAGTAAAGCCCACACTCAGGAGGAAAAGAGATCCTGGATTCTTGATGTCACTGTTGAGCTATCCCTGAAGCCACAGACCTCGAGGTCACTTGGTATGTGAAATCATTAAGTATCTTGGTTTTTTATAGCAATGTTAGCTTCTACCAGAAAAAAAAACACACTTTTGAGGCTAAAGTGCAAGCAATATGTGATTCAAATAGCTCAAATGAAAAGAAAAACACACAAGGGAAGCAGCTCCTGTAATAGGACACATTTGAAACTCTAGATAAGAAATACTATGTGCATGTTCAATTAAAATGTTTTATTAGCCTATTTTTATGAAAATGTGAATATAGAGTAAGAATTCTATAAATACTAGACATTTTGAAAATTTTCTAGCCTTTGCTAATTATAGTAAAGGAAACAATCTTAAAGAAACACAAGTTTTATGAAAGTTCTCTTGACTCACTTAAAAAACATGAGTAGCCTTTCTTTGCTAAGAGACTCTTTATCTTTGTTAAGAGACGCTTAGTCTAACGTTAAGTATAATGTTATTATACTTATTTCTCCATCTATTCTTTCATTAAACTAAGTTCTTTGAAAGGATGGAAGGGTATTTTTTCCTCCAATGCTGTCAGAAATCCTATCACACACCTATTTGTTGAGTTTAAAAAGAGAAAAAATATCCCATTAGGACCCAGACGATCTGGACGCTGAATTTGACTTTCTCTGAAGCAGATTTGGTTTTGGCCAAACCATTAGTTTCTCTGAAGGCAGGTTTCCCCACACGAAATGTAGATGGGCTGGTTGGCAGTAGAAGCACATGTCACCACAATATCAAATATACAAAAGTCACAGTGCCTGTTATCTGAGAAGAAGTGGGGAGTGGGGAGCTGTATACTTTTTAAGTTCACCCTCAGTCTTACTGCTCCATCAATTTATTACCTACTATTCCATTCATTACCCCTCCAAACCCTACCCTAGGGGAAAAAATAAGAATCCCTGGATGTGAACATCTTCTATGCACCTTCCAGCTTTTAACAGTGAATAAAAATAGGGACAGGGGGGAGAAGCATCTTCAATCAGATTGACTGCAAGATTAAATTCCCTCCAAAAATCAGGCTAAACTAATAAGTACATTCCACCCAAAAACTTGTGATTATTAAAGACCACACTCTCTTGTACATTCACATTCTGTTGCATATAACATATCAGTTATAACACAGGCTTCAAGATAAGAACCTCAGACCTTTCTACATTCAGAGATATTCTAATCCTTGTATAAAGTTGGAGTAACAGAGTTTCTAAAGTGCCAGGGACCTTAGTCCATAGAAAAGTGGACTTAAACTTAAAATTTAGCCCAGCCTAGATAGCCAAGTAGATCTCACCTAAAAAGTCAAATAGCATACCTTTGAAGTGGAAGAGTAAAAGTAGAAAAAAAAAATTACTTTGTTTAATAATTTTCAGGCATGAGTAGTTATCATTTTTTGTGTCCAACTCTCAAAATTTAGCTTGGATACTCTTGTTAATTATGATTCTGTTTAAATAGAGTGACACTGGAGTGTCAGAGCGGCTTCCCAGCTGGCTCAGACAGTAAAGAATCTGCCTGCAATATAGGAGACTCAGGTTCAATCCCTGGGTTGGGAAGATCCCCTGGAGGAGGAAATGGCAACCTAATCCCATATTCTTGCCCAGAGAATCCCATGGACAGAGGAGCCTGGTGGGCTATAATCCAGGGAATGCAAAGGGTCAGACATGACTGAGTGACTAACACTTCCACTTGAGTGTCAGAGGCTCTGAGTTCCCATATAGAACACTGTCCCTAAAACAGAAAATCCCAAGCAATGGTAATGACTCTTGTCAACCCTCACTTCAGCAAAGTTACTTAGTAGTCAGTGTTCTATTTTCCGGGTAACATTCACCACAGTAACCTAAATCTTTCAGATAGTGCCAGAATTCATCAGAGATCTAAAGCATTAAGCTTTCTAGCAATAACACACATAAGAGAAAATGGTAAACAAATGAGAAGAGAAATATTACTAATACCTTTTTAAGAAGGAATTCTGTTATAAAGCATCAGATCCATTATGCTGCCAAAGGTGAGCATTTATTTGAAAGGGGATCTGTTTTTTGGACTATTGCAGTGTCATCAGCAAGCAGGGAAGTAGACCAACTCTGACACCATTATTTGGTTACCTGGACTTTGCACCCTCTGTTGAACAATGTATACAACCTTTACTGTGGTTTTAAGGCTTAGTTGCCCATTCATTAGGTTGACAAACTTGTCAAGAGCCTTCAGGACTATGTCAGTTATGTCAGAAACACTTACAGAAGTCACAGTACATTCCAGGGCTCAACGGAGTCCTGTCAACCATTGCCAAAATGACAAAAAAACCCCTTTTGGGGACAAACAGCTGTAGACAGAGACGAACCCTCCCACCCAGATCCCTGGACGTGCCAACCCAGTTACACTGGTGCAGCTCTGAGCAATTCTGCCACTGATGCTTGAACACCTTAGCCTTTCTAGATGCATTTTATGAAGCATTTTAAGGGTCCCTAATTCTTCTGAATGTTTTGGCAGTCAAGATGAAAGTTGATCAGCCATAGTTTTTGATGTAAGAGCCAAGTGCTTAAAACCATATTTGGACACAAGGACACATAAACAAATGCATGTTTATGAAAATCAGGAAACCAAAGAGAAAATCAAATCCCAATAAATAAGGCTGAGAAAATGTTCAGATATGAGGATTAAATTATTCAGCCCCTACAAGGAAACATGGAATTCAGGTAGCTAAAGTGATTGAGAAGTGCATTAAATAGTTTCCCTCATCAAAAAAATGCACACATCAGGGAATGGCAAAATCCATATAGCTGGCAATAAATTCACCTCAAATGGTTCTAGTTGATTCCTATAAGTGACTCCAGTTAAGTGTTTCTGACATAACTGAGACAGTCTTGGAGTCAGAAATATTTTCATATAGTTTAAAATGCTTCAAAATCAGAACACATACATGAATACATCATACGAGAGAAACAGAAGCAAAAGCAACTCATAGTAATGAAAAGGTGAGGATAGGAACTACCCCTGGAGGGGAAACAAATGAGAAGAGAAATATTACTAATACCTTTTTAAGAAGGAATTCTGTTATAAAGCATCAGATCCATTATGCTGCCAAAGGTGAGCATTTATTTGAAAGGGGATCTGTTTTTTGGACTATTGCAGTGTCATCAGCAAGCAGGGAAGTAGACCAACTCTGACACCATTATTTGGTTACCTGGACTTTGCACCCTCTGTTGAACAATGTATACAACCTTTACTGTGGTTTTAAGGCTTAGTTGCCCATTCATTAGGTTGACAAACTTGTCAAGAGCCTTCAGGACTATGTCAGTTATGTCAGAAACACTTACAGAAGTCACAGTACATTCCAGGGCTCAACGGAGTCCTGTCAACCATTGCCAAAATGACAAAAAAACCCTTCTGGGGACAAACAGCTGTAGACAGAGACGAACCCTCCCACCCAGATCCCTGGACGTGCCAACCCAGTTACACTGGTGCAGCTCTGAGCAATTCTGCCACTGATGCTTGAACACCTTAGCCTTTCTAGATGCATTTTATGAAGCATTTTAAGGGTCCCTAATTCTTCTGAATGTTTTGGCAGTCAAGATGAAAGTTGATCAGCCATAGTTTTTGATGTAAGAGCCAAGTGCTTAAAACCATATTTGGACACAAGGACACATAAACAAATGCATGTTTATGAAAATCAGGAAACCAAAGAGAAAATCAAATCCCAATAAATAAGGCTGAGAAAATGTTCAGATATGAGGATTAAATTATTCAGCCCCTACAAGGAAACATGGAATTCAGGTAGCTAAAGTGATTGAGAAGTGCATTAAATAGTTTCCCTCATCAAAAAAATGCACACATCAGGGAATGGCAAAATCCATATAGCTGGCAATAAATTCACCTCAAATGGTTCTAGTTGATTCCTATAAGTGACTCCAGTTAAGTGTTTCTGACATAACTGAGACAGTCTTGGAGTCAGAAATATTTTCATATAGTTTAAAATGCTTCAAAATCAGAACACATACATGAATACATCATACGAGAGAAACAGAAGCAAAAGCAACTCATAGTAATGAAAAAGGTGAGGATAGAACTACGTGGAGGGGAACATGTGATTCTACACTCTCCCCTGAATTGCCAGCAGTAGAAGGCCCTGAAGTTGTACTTTCCAGAACCCCTCACCAGCTCTGTCTACCGGTGAAATTCTGTGAATGGTAAGCACTTGCATAATACTATGAGAGAGGAAGGAAGGAACACAGAGACACAACAGAAGAATTAGTGACACAGTAGGCTCCTGGAGCCCTATTCAAAACAAGGGTACTAGCATGTTGTGGTGAGTGCAGACTCCTAAGGTTCTGGAAGACATCATTTTTCCCATCTGCTTGTCCTACCTATCCTTCACTTTGGTAACCAGTTCCCCATATCAGACTGCAATAGAGTGATTTCTGTTTCCCCGATTTTAAATGGCTGACAACATCTTAAAAGCTGTCCCATTGTTTACCACCGAATTAAAAAAGAGAGAAATAAAGCCCCTATAATTCCACTAGCCTCACGGTGGTTGATTTGGGCTTCCCTGGTGGCTCAGTGGTAAAGAATCTGTCTGCCAAGCAAGAGACATGGGTTTGATCCCTGGGCTGGGAAGACCTCGTGGAGTGGGGAATGGCAACCCACTTAGATGTTCCTGGAAATCCCATGGACAGAAGAGCCTGGTGGACTATAATCCATGGGATTGCAAAGAGTTGGAAATGACTGAGTGACTAAACAACAACAGGAACATAGCAAAATTGTCAAGCACTTTGGAAGTCTCTTGGGAATAAAAGTTCAGATATGAGGATTAAATTATTCAGCCCCTACAAGGAAACATGGAATTCAGGTAGCTAAAGTGATTGAGAAGTGCATTAAATAGTTTCCTCATAAAAAAATGCACACATCAGGGAATGGCAAAATCCATATAGCTGGCAATAAATTCACCTCAAATGGTTCTAGTTGATTCCTATAAGTGACTCCAGTTAAGTGTTTCTGACATAACTGAGACAGTCTTGGAGTCAGAAATATTTTCATATAGTTTAAAATGCTTCAAAATCAGAACACATACATGAATACATCATACGAGAGAAACAGAAGCAAAAGCAACTCATAGTAATGAAAAAGGTGAGGATAGAACTACGTGGAGGGGAACATGTGATTCTACACTCTCCCCTGAATTGCCAGCAGTAGAAGGCCCTGAAGTTGTACTTTCCAGAACCCCTCACCAGCTCTGTCTACCGGTGAAATTCTGTGAATGGTAAGCACTTGCATAATACTATGAGAGAGGAAGGAAGGAACACAGAGACACAACAGAAGAATTAGTGACACAGTAGGCTCCTGGAGCCCTATTCAAAACAAGGGTACTAGCATGTTGTGGTGAGTGCAGACTCCTAAGGTTCTGGAAGACATCATTTTTCCCATCTGCTTGTCCTACCTATCCTTCACTTTGGTAACCAGTTCCCCATATCAGACTGCAATAGAGTGATTTCTGTTTCCCCGATTTTAAATGGCTGACAACATCTTAAAAGCTGTCCCATTGTTTACCACCGAATTAAAAAAGAGAGAAATAAAGCCCCTATAATTCCACTAGCCTCACGGTGGTTGATTTGGGCTTCCCTGGTGGCTCAGTGGTAAAGAATCTGTCTGCCAAGCAAGAGACATGGGTTTGATCCCTGGGCTGGGAAGACCTCTTGGAGAGGGGAATGGCAACCCACTTAGATGTTCCTGGGAAATCCCATGGACAGAAGAGCCTGGTGGACTATAATCCATGGGATTGCAAAGAGTTGGAAATGACTGAGTGACTAAACAACAACAGGAACATAGCAAAATTGTCAAGCACTTTGGAAGTCTCTTGGGAATAAAAGTTAGGTGGTTCACCATTTCAAATAGGTCTATTTTCACTGGAGAAATAGCCTGTTTTACACAAGATATATAGATATGTGGTTGTTTTTTAGCTATCATCTCACATAACAAATTTAAATATATAAACAATCGCCTTTGGTGAAAAAAGGCCAAATGGGAATAGGACACTCTGATGTTATGTTTAAAGACAAGCTAAAAATCAATTTGCAGCAATGCAATATATTTGGAGACATCTGGGAAATAACATGACTGCAGGAACTTGTTGGAGCATTGCTATCGAAGATGACTGGATCAGTTTATCCCTAAAGCTAAAAGACAGAGCTGAAAATAAACAGAAGCTCAGAATGTCAGCAGAAAAGTAAACTTCACATGAAATTCCTATTGGAGAACAATTCATTTTCCTGGTCATCCTTGTCCATGTAGGAGAGCTTACATATGCTGCTTGCTCTGACTTTATTTTTAAAGCCTGTATTGTTTTAAAGGGGAATCAAAATGACTTACAGAGGTACACATAATCCAGCTAAATAAGAATAATCAAGAATAATTAGGAAATACACAGAAGAAACTAAAGACAAGGGAAATAATATGAGGGCAGGACAAAAGATGCATGCAATCCATTTACCAAATAGATGCATCAAATTTGACATAAAATGTTCAATGACGGATGCCAACAAGAAGACACAACAGACCTCCTTATAAGTTTAAGATTCTCTATAAAGTAGAAAAACATAATAACAAGTGTAACTATTTCTAATTCTGGAACAGAAACTAATAATATTAATATCAAAATAACACCTAAAATATTTGTCTGTGCTAAGCATTGTTCTGAACACTTTACCTAAGTTGATATTTTTGATCTTAAAAGAAAATTCTGGGGTTTCCCTGGTGATCCAATGGGTAAAGAGTCCGCCTTGCAGTGTAATGGGCACCAGATCAATCCCTGGCCTGGGAAGATCCCATGTGTTGCAAAGCAGCTGGACCCGTGTGTCCAATTATGAGCCAGCTCTCTGGAGTGCATGCACCCAGAACCGGTGCTCTGCATTGAAAGAGGCCACTGCAATGGGAGGCCCACACAGGCCAAGGAATAAAGATGGATGGAAAACACACACACACACACACACACACACAAGAAAAAACAATAAAAGAGTCCAAAATTTTTTTAAAAAAATTTTGAAAAAGAATATCCTGAACAAGTGGTACTACTACTATCTTCATTTTACAGAAGAGAAAATTGAATGAAAGCAAGATCAAATGCCAGGCCAAATGTTTTCTGCTGGGAAATGCAGGAGGTAGAACTAAATTCCAGGCAGTCTGGCTCCAGAACCCATCCTTTTAACTATTACATTTATAAAACCCCCGAAGTAGTGAACACATATTCTTAAAGCAAACTCCAGGATGAGTTCCATAGGAACATTTCCTTCTATCACAAGGCCTATGGAATCAGTGTGTGTTAGTCACTCAGCTGAGTCCGACTCTTTGCAGCCCCATGAACTGTAGCCTGCCAAGCTCCTCTTTCTATGGAATTCTCCAGGCAAGAATATTGAAGTGGCTTGCCATTCCCTTCTACAGGGAATCTTCCAAACCCAGGGACTGAACCTAGGCCTCCTGCATTAGAGGCAGATTCTTTACCATCAGTCACCAGGGAAGCCTAATGGAATTGGGATAAAACACAAATTCAAAAAAGTCATTCTTGAAAGTCAAATGATGTGACAAGTTACCTCGTTCTTTGTTCTTTTGTTTTAATCAAGACATAACAGACCTCCTTATAAGTTTAAGATTCTCTATAAAGTAGAAAAACATAATAACAAGTGTAACTATTTCTAATTCTGGAACAGAAACTAATAATATTAATATCAAAATAACACCTAAAATATTTGTCTGTGCTAAGCATTGTTCTGAACACTTTACCTAAGTTGATATTTTTGATCTTAAAAGAAAATTCTGGGGTTTCCCTGGTGATCCAATGGGTAAAGAGTCCGCCTTGCAGTGTAATGGGCACCAGATCAATCCCTGGCCTGGGAAGATCCCATGTGTTGCAAAGCAGCTGGACCCGTGTGTCCAATTATGAGCCAGCTCTCTGGAGTGCATGCACCCAGAACCGGTGCTCTGCATTGAAAGAGGCCACTGCAATGGGAGGCCCACACAGGCCAAGGAATAAAGATGGATGGAAAACACACACACACACACACACACACACAAGAAAAAACAATAAAAGAGTCCAAAATTTTTTTAAAAAAATTTTGAAAAAGAATATCCTGAACAAGTGGTACTACTACTATCTTCATTTTACAGAAGAGAAAATTGAATGAAAGCAAGATCAAATGCCAGGCCAAATGTTTTCTGCTGGGAAATGCAGGAGGTAGAACTAAATTCCAGGCAGTCTGGCTCCAGAACCCATCCTTTTAACTATTACATTTATAAAACCCCCGAAGTAGTGAACACATATTCTTAAAGCAAACTCCAGGATGAGTTCCATAGGAACATTTCCTTCTATCACAAGGCCTATGGAATCAGTGTGTGTTAGTCACTCAGCTGAGTCCGACTCTTTGCAGCCCCATGAACTGTAGCCTGCCAAGCTCCTCTTTCTATGGAATTCTCCAGGCAAGAATATTGAAGTGGCTTGCCATTCCCTTCTACAGGGAATCTTCCAAACCCAGGGACTGAACCTAGGCCTCCTGCATTAGAGGCAGATTCTTTACCATCAGTCACCAGGGAAGCCTAATGGAATTGGGATAAAACACAAATTCAAAAAAGTCATTCTTGAAAGTCAAATGATGTGACAAGTTACCTCGTTCTTTGTTCTTTTGTTTTAATCAAGAATCAGGCCTTTACTCAAAGACCGTAAACTCTGGGAGTGGCCTGGAGGGATCAGACAGGTAACCTGAGTTAGCGATGTGGGCCAAGTGGAAACCAAAAGGGAGTAATAAGGCCAGTGAGCAAAGAAGCAACTGTTTTTCTTAGTTCCAAGCATTTGTTGGACATGTGCCTAGCTTTGCAAGATTTTTTTATTTTCTAGAGAAATCTAGATTTTACGAAAATTCTGTATTCCTTGTTAAAATGTGTCTGTGTGTATGTGTGTGTGCTCTATAGACGAGGCAGGGAGAACCTGTCTATAAGAACTGAATTTGACCAAGAGTCTCCAGTTTGTCTTCCCTACTTCAGCAACTTTAAAGAAGTAGTTACCAAATGTTATCCACACCTGCACTCCAGGCGGGCAGGGAAGGTCAGGAAAAGTGAATCCCCTCCGGAAGCAGGCCCTCCTGTGAAGAGGACATGAGATCTCCCCCCTTCCTCCTCCTCCCCTCGTACCTTACCTCCCCACATTCACTGAGAATCACTGATTCACAGAAATGAATTTACTGCCTTTCTCAGGCAGTCCTCCAAAAGCTCTGCCAAGCTTTTGAAAAATATTGAGAGGTTGGAAATCTGGCACTCTATTTCCTACATGTAGCTATTTTAGGCTGCCAGGTAAGAGCAGAGCCAGGGTAAGTTGTAAGCTAAGCCCCTCTTCATATTCTCTTATGAAATTTAAGCTGCCTAACCAACGTCAGAGGCACATTGAGGTTTTCTTCAGAATGTAATTCTAGGTTCATTCAAACAGTGAGGAAAGAGAAAGAGGAGAGAGAGGGAGAGAGCATATGAATGAGCTTCTGTGGTTTTATGTCTAAAATATTTTAGTACGAAAGTCACTGCATTCATCTTTTCTCAGTCACTATTTTACTGTTAAATCAACCATATGAGGCTGTTCGGCTCAGGAAAAACTATAATAAAGATTTCACATAATGGCAGGAGTTGGGGGTATATAATTTTTAGTGCATTCATAATACCCTAACAAACTACTAAAGGAATCAGAGAGGAGCTAACAGTATGATTAAAATACTCTAATCTTAGTGTTATGAGTCCACACCACCATTTCCAACCCTAAGTAAGTTTGCTAAGATTTCTTCATGTATGGTTTGGAAGACCATACATATATTTATCCATACCCCAGGACATTTTAGAAAAATAAAATACAAGGGAGTAATAAGGCCAGTGAGCAAAGAAGCAACTGTTTTTCTTAGTTCCAAGCATTTGTTGGACATGTGCCTAGCTTTGCAAGATTTTTTTATTTTCTAGAGAAATCTAGATTTTACGAAAATTCTGTATTCCTTGTTAAAATGTGTCTGTGTGTATGTGTGTGTGCTCTATAGACGAGGCAGGGAGAACCTGTCTATAAGAACTGAATTTGACCAAGAGTCTCCAGTTTGTCTTCCCTACTTCAGCAACTTTAAAGAAGTAGTTACCAAATGTTATCCACACCTGCACTCCAGGCGGGCAGGGAAGGTCAGGAAAAGTGAATCCCCTCCGGAAGCAGGCCCTCCTGTGAAGAGGACATGAGATCTCCCCCCTTCCTCCTCCTCCCCTCGTACCTTACCTCCCCACATTCACTGAGAATCACTGATTCACAGAAATGAATTTACTGCCTTTCTCAGGCAGTCCTCCAAAAGCTCTGCCAAGCTTTTGAAAAATATTGAGAGGTTGGAAATCTGGCACTCTATTTCCTACATGTAGCTATTTTAGGCTGCCAGGTAAGAGCAGAGCCAGGGTAAGTTGTAAGCTAAGCCTCTCTTCATATTCTCTTATGAAATTTAAGCTGCCTAACCAACGTCAGAGGCACATTGAGGTTTTCTTCAGAATGTAATTCTAGGTTCATTCAAACAGTGAGGAAAGAGAAAGAGGAGAGAGAGGGAGAGAGCATATGAATGAGCTTCTGTGGTTTTATGTCTAAAATATTTTAGTACGAAAGTCACTGCATTCATCTTTTCTCAGTCACTATTTTACTGTTAAATCAACCATATGAGGCTGTTCGGCTCAGGAAAAACTATAATAAAGATTTCACATAATGGCAGGAGTTGGGGGTATATAATTTTTAGTGCATTCATAATACCCTAACAAACTACTAAAGGAATCAGAGAGGAGCTAACAGTATGATTAAAATACTCTAATCTTAGTGTTATGAGTCCACACCACCATTTCCAACCCTAAGTAAGTTTGCTAAGATTTCTTCATGTATGGTTTGGAAGACCATACATATATTTATCCATACCCCAGCTCTCCTGCCACACTGTTTCCTACTAAGTGCAAACACAGTATAAATTAAGTGAAAATAACCATTTCAACAACATCAGCAGCAATACAATATGGCGCACACAAGCAGAATGCTGGAGTCTTCAACAGGAGAGCCCCAGCCAAGCAATGGATTACAGAAATTTATATTACTTTTGGAATCAAGGGACAGAATTGCAAGGGAAAACTGTCTCCCATTCCCTGGTCTTATATTGGAGAGTATGTACAACAAAACTGCAGTAACTGCTTTTTGGTTTTAGTTTTGAATTTTATTTCTTTTTTTTTTTTAGTATGGTCTTCTTCCATAAATATTTTTATCTGTTTTTTTTATTTTAATTTTAGCCTCTTTTTTATTGTTTATTTATTTATTTATTTTCATCCATCTTTGTTCTTTGCCCTGTGTGGGCCTCCCATTGCAGTGGATTCTCTTGCTGCAGGGCACCGGCTCTGGGCGCATGTGCTCCAGAGCACTGGCTTGAAACTGGACACACCGGCCCAGCCGCTCCACGGCATGTGGGATCTTCCTGGGCCAGAGAACAAACTGGCCCCCCTTGCACTGCAAGGCAGACTCTTTACCTGCTGGACCATCAGGAAAGACCTACGTTTTTTTTTTTATTGAACTATTCTGATGTGAAGAGCCAACTCATCAGAAAAAGTCCTAATTCTTGGGAAGATTGAAAGCAAGGGGAAGAGAGGGTGACAGAAGATGAAATGGTTAAATAGTATCATGAATTCAAGCAAACTTCAGGAGATAGTGAAGGACAGGGGAGCCTGGTGTGTCTGTGGGGTCACAAAGAGTGGGTGGGACATGACTTAGTGACTGAACAACAACAGTTGATTTACATTATCTTGTTAGTTTCAGGTGCACAGCTTAGCAATCCAGTTTTATGTTTGTATGTGTCTTTGTACACATATACACATATATATACACACACACACATACATATATATTCTGACACATGATAAGATGTAAGAAATGAATGACTTCAGCACATGTTGGACCAAAATGGAAGGAGCCGTTTTTCTACCAAAGCATTCCTTAGTTTCATTATGCTCTTCTCATGAAGAAAGAAAAAATATTCATTATAGCATTATCTATAATTCTAGAAATCTAAGAAATATATAAACAATAAGATGAAATGAAACACATTATATGAAACATTATGCAGCCTTAAAAACATTACACTTCCAAAATTTTTTCAGTGATGAGGGGGAAAAGTGCTTATCCTACAACAGTAGGTGAAAATGACAGACGATAAAACTGATTACACAGAAAGATCTCACAAATACTACCCCATGGCTCAGAAAAAAATGGTAACGGTGATACTTCTTAGCGGTGGAATGAAAGGTATGTTTTTCTTTCTCTTCTGTTTAATCCAAATGTTCAACAGTAAACATGAAATTATATTTATAATCAGAGCCCCCAAATTCAAACTTCTTCATAAGCAACTGACCCTACAAATAGGGATGATGAATAGACTGAGAATCTTCGTGCTAAGATATTCTGCCTGTCATAGTTTAAAAGAAAAAGTATAGTCTTGTAGGGTGCATAAGTCACTTAAGTTGTGTTCGACTCTTTATGACCCTATGGACTATAGCCTGCCAGGTTCCTCTGTCCATGGGTAACAGCAATCAGAGTCCTTAGCCCTGTCTACATTGGTATGTTTCAGTCACACACAAAGCACTGTCTCGAAAGGCCTAGCTTCGCAACGGTAGAAGAAATGGCCTTTATGTCTCACTGGTTGCATTTTTTTCTTTCACTTTCAGAAAAATATATTTATGAAGGCAATTTTGTGATGATAAACTGATGAGGTTAAAGTCATTAGTATTTCTGCAGAACTATTATAAATGTAACACATACTTTTATGCTCTTCTCCAAATGAAGGTTAAGCTTGAGGGGTAAAAGGAATATTAGAGAACTCACAATAGAATCATATTTCTTTCGAATTGATGTTACAGAAATAAATTGTGCCATTTGTAAGTCTTCTATTCCTATAATATTAAAAAGAAAATCTTACGCTGCAAAAAAACTTTGGCAATTTGAAATTATTAGTCATTGATTTTGTGTGGTCATTATCTATTGCAGAATATTTCTGTAGACATAAGACATATTTAAATATTGGGACTAAAGTTGGTTAAACCTACACTTCTCTGATGAAATAATCCACCAGGGAGCTCTCTGATGGCCTACTGGTTTGGATTCCAGGCTTTCACTGTGGGTTCAATCCTTGGTCTGGGAACTCAGATCCCACAAGCTGAGTAGTTCAGCCAAAAAACTATCAATTTCATCTATGTTTTCTATTCCGTACAATCAGGAAGCACTACTCAGTAAAGCTATGATGATACAGAAAATCATCTTTGTAAGTTATCTGCAAGGAAAACAAAAAACCAAATTAAGGTTAAGACTAGCTTTATTAAATCCATCTGATGAAGTTATACAGTGACAGCTGTGTATGTTTAGCCCCAACTGGCACTCTAACACATATTTCACCAAAGAGACAAGTGTGGCTTAGAAAGTTTAACTTGTTTAAGGTCACATGGGTCCAAGCTTTGTGAATCATCAACAGCATCTGCCTTGGACCAATATTCAGAGAACTTAAGAAAGTGAACTTTAATCACTTTAGAAAGTGAACTTCAATCTTATTTTCCAACTGCACCTTCTATCACTTATCTCTACTTGCTTTTGTGTGTTGGTTTCTTTTCTCTCCCACCATACCAACCCAAGGTGGTCAGTGGATGGGGTATTGTAGGAAAACGGAAGTCCAGTTAGAACCCGTATTGTCTGAGTGGAGAAAGGAATAATTCTTGCAGGCAGGAAGGCATTCTATGTATTAAAACAATTGTTATCTATTAAAGTGCAATACACAATTAAATGTAAATATATTAGAGTAGGGTTCATGAGTTTAAATTCATTTATCCCTACCTCTCTTTGTCTCTTAATAGCAGAGACTTTATACCATTATACAAATAGGAATAATTAAAGAAAAGAAACACTAATATTTTGATTTTGAAATTGTAAATAGATTTTGGAAAATAGCTTAGATAACAGTCTTGGCATCATAGCTTTTGACTGCCAGAGCTCCATGACGAAGTAAGAAAAAATTGTTCTTATGAATTTCAATGACTTGCCTTTAAATATCAAGAGCAAAATCACAGAGGAACCAGAAAATAATGATAACACCATAAAGTAAATTACAGAAGAATCATGACAATTTTCCCTTATGGGGAGAAAAGAAAAGGATGAAGAGAAGATTAGTATAGAAAGAGAAATAAAAGAATACATTTCACTGAGGTTCAGATATTGAGAAGTTCTCAGTGAGTCTCTGTTTCTGGGTAAATCCTTGAAAAGAGAGAACTGGATAAGAGAAACTGTGATAGAAATTTTGAGGGAGCAATGCCTTAACAGAAGGGCAGGTGGTTTGCTTCCACAGGTTTAATTGAGATCACAGCAAATCTTTTAGGGAAGCCAAAGATCCAGTGGAATCCCCAGGGGACTTGTGTCCCTTGGACACAATGCATGCGTCCAAGGGTATGTTCCTATAATTAGCCACAGAAAGTCCCTTTCACACACACACCCCATGATTGTAGGGAAATTGCTGAATCTCTTGAATAGTTGGAGGAGGTTGGAAGATGACATCTCAACCTCCAAGAAGAAAGAAAAGTTCATGGAGCTGACTCCTGGAGATCACAGTAGAAGCACTGTCACAGCAGGTGCAGTGGGGATACAAAGGTTACACCCCCAAAACATGAGGGACAAGTAGAAGAACTTCTCAGTAGAAGCCAGAGAAGACCAAAGACCACTGAAGACCAGAGGTGAAACTCACATCCCACCCCCAACACTAAGAATAGAGGGAAGTCTCCCAAATGCCATTACCACCAACAAAGAAAAAATGCATAAAGAGGTTGTAACAGGTGTAAATGCTGAGCTGAGAGGGTATTCCCTAGAAAAGTACTGACTTTAAAATTGGATGTGATGGGCCAAAAATCTTAACAGACACAACCAAAAAAGACACACAAATGTCAAGCATATGAAAACACACTGTGCGTTGTATGTCAGGGAAACACAAATTACAAAAACTATGAGGTACCACTGTACACTCATTGGAACAGCCAAAATCCAGAACACTGACAACATCGAATTCTCACAAAGTTGGGAAACAACAGAAACTCATTCATTTCTGATTGGAATGCAAAATGGTAGAGCCACTTTGGAAGACCATTTGGCAGTTTCCAACAAAACTAAACCTACTCATACCATGAGATACAGGAATCATGTTCTGTGACATTTATCCAAAAGAGTTGAAAACACACGACACAAAAACCTGAACACAGATGCTTATACACCTTTATTTATAGCTTCCAAAACTCAGAAGCAACCAAGTGGGTGAACAGATAAACTGTGGAACATTCAGACAATGGAATATATTTTAGTGCTAAAAGAATTGAGATACTGAACCATTGAAAAGATATGGAGAAAACTTATATGTATATTATTAAGTGAAAGAAGCCAATCTGGAAAAGGCTAAGTACAGTATGATTCCAATGTATCACACTCAGGGAAAGGCAAAATTATTGATACAGTAAAAAGGTCAGTGTTACAGCAGGTGAGGAGAAGGAGAGATAGAATAGGCATAACAGGATTTTTAGGGCAGTGAAGCAAATCTGTTTAATACTAAGATGGTTGACTTCTGTCTACGGACTTTGAGCAGTGATGTCTCAATGCAGGTTCATCACGTCCAGCAGGACACCACTATGCTGGGTGATGTTGATAATGGAGAGGCTAAGTACTTGTGGGGCCAGGAGATACAGAGGAAATTTCTGTATCTTCTGCTCAATTTTGTTATAAATCTAAAACTACTCAAAAAATTGTATTTAAAAATGTATTTTATAAAATTGGATGTGACTGGTTTACCTTAAAATGGCTAAAGTAAGTGTTCTACAACCAAGCAGAAATGAAAACCCATGAATGTCTCTGGATTTAAAGAAATAAACACATTATATTTTTGCACAATGTAGACTGTGACTGTACAAAATTAATAACCAATATAAATACATAATTTATGCATATATATGCATTTATGCACATACATAAAATGAAGTATGGGGTATTTGATTTAGAGGTCTAGATTAATATAATTTTAATTATGAAAATACTTAAATGGATTGAATTGCTTCTTTCTCAACTAAGCATTAGCCATCCATGAAATTTTTTTTGAATGATGTGGTAATTGGCTGAATAATCTCCTTTACATTTCTTAAACAAAGACTGAGATTCAGCATTTACTGAGGTAATGAGATAATGTATGTCTGACTATGCACAGTGTGTAACAGAGCAATGATCAAATGCAAGAAGAAGAATATTTTGGCAAGTTGATGATAACAAGTATTTGTTTTGACTGAATTTCTCACTGCATTTAGTTTTGGTATCCTGTAAACAAACTTTTGATAGATAATCCCTTTATTATTTAATGTGTATTTTATCATGTCTGCTCAGACTTTTAACTGCCCCCTTTATCAGGTTGTGCTCCATCTTCCTCTGTCATCACTCTTGGAGGGGCTCCCCCTGAGACAGCCACTGGTGACGGTTATGTGTAGACCATACAAGACTGTGTAGATTATATCCTACTTTCTTTACAGTGCAACCAAGCTCACAGTTAATATAGACTTGAAAATTTCCATTTGAATGATTGTGAACAATAAAATCATGAAAAACATTTACATAACACATTTAAGTTGAAACTTAGGTAAATAGTGTTAGGCGCTCAGTCATGTTTGACTCTTTGAGATCCAAAGGACTGTAGCCCACCAAGCTCTTCTGTTCATGGAATTCTCCAGACAAGAATACTGAAGTGAGTAGCCATTCCCTTCTCCAGGGGGTCTTTGCAACCCAGGAATCTGCATTTTAGGCAGATTCTCTACCATCTGAGCCACCAGGGAAGCCCACAAAACACATTATAAACTTATAAAATTCCATTTTTATGTATTCAAAAGCTTAATTGGCAATATAAGGCATGTTAACTTTTTGAAAATGACTTATGCAAACAAAGCTTTTAATATAATGATAGAACATAAACAAAAGTTTAAAAAGCAATAATAGATTAAAATAAATCAACTCCTAGGCAATTTAAAAATTAAAAGAATATGTCAATGAATGTCGGAGGGAAATATCCTGCTAATTTTATAAGACTAAGATGACCTTGATTCCACTGCAATATGAAATACAATGAGATACTTTGTGATAAACTGATTAAAATCATTGCCCCTTAGACATTAATCATATTTATAATATGAGTTACTGCAGCAAATCCTACAAAAAAAATCTGTATCACATAATAAAAGTAAAATTCAGTTGACAGCTTGCTTTCTTTAAAGAGTAATTAATATATCAAAAGGTTAGGACTCTATGTGTTTTAAACTTTTGGTCACAGCATATGACTTGTGGAATCTTAGGTTCCCAATGAGAAATCCAGCCCAGCAGTGAAAGCGCTGAATTCTAATCACTGGACTGCCAGGGACTAACCAGGGCTCTTTTTAAAAGACAAGGGTTTGGGTGGGGAGCTTCCCTGGTGGCTCAGTGGTAAAGAATCTGCCTGACAATGCAGGAGACATGGGTTCGATCCCTGATCCAGGAAGATCCCAAATGCCGCAGAACAACTAAGCCAGTGCACAACAACTGTTGAGCCTGTGCTCTAGAGCCTGGGAACCACAACCAAGAGAAGCTACCACAACCAGAAGCTCGCATACTGCAACTACAAAGAAGCCTTTGCAGCAACAAAGACCCAGCAGAGCCAAATAAATATTTTTTTTTTAATGTCAAAAATTAAAAAAAAAAATCAGGGTAGGAAAAAACCCATTGTCTTAATGGTAGCATCTTTACAGTATTACATCTTTTTTCTATGCTTAAACTGCCATATTCAGTGGGGAAATAAAAGAGACTAGGATATCCAGAAATAAAAGTGACATTGTTATATAATATTAGAGTCTTAATTTTTTCATTTATTCCACTGTGTTCTTTTTTAAGTATCTCTCTAGGCAGACTCAGAAAGAGGTAGTTCAAAACAGAAGTGAAGACATCCCTATAGCTTTGCCTCTCTGCTCTCTGCCCAGTGACAGAAAGTCTTCCTGAGAAATTTCCCACCCAAATGATAAATAACATTTACCGACACAATAGCACCATCAACAAGTAACCAGATTCAAAACATACCATATACTGCTTGCTTAATTAAAAGTTCAACTGAGAATTTTGGTTTTTTTCTTCTTTTTTCTATTACTGTGCTAACAGAAGTAGACTTTAAATGAGATACTTTATTTTCACAAGTTAATTCCTTATAAATAAGCAGTCCCAGCATGTTACTTTTTCATTAAAGCCGAAAATTCCAGATAATGAATTTGAGGCATCAGAAGAAGCTTTCTAGTAACAGGTAGTTGAAAAAGGACATTTGTCTTTAGAAGGCAGAAAGTACACTACGTAATGCCCCATTTTTCTTCCAAGACCAATTTGGTTCTTCCTTACTCTAAATGTCTATAACTCTGTAATTTTCAGTAAGTAGAAATAGCTAATATATGAGAAAATATCAATATTTTATTTTTTTCTTGCAAACACTTTTTTTACATATGCCAGGCAATGTTTCAAATACATTATACATAAGAACCACTTCTTCATAATAACACAGTGAGATAGGTACTATGACGGTCCCATTAAAAAGGCAAGAAACCTGAGGCACAGAGGGATTTTCTTGCTCAAGGACACATGGCTAATAAATGGGATAGCCAGTGTTCACCTTGGCAACCTGATTCCAGAATCTCTACCCTTAAACACTATCATATAGTCATGGAAATGTGGATGCTTTCATGTGTTCCAGCAGAGTAGCCCATCTTATGCAATTGAATCCTACACTTCAAACTATCTTCAAGGCTTCCACAGAATTTTCCAAAGTTCATAGTTAGCAAGACAAATTAGTGAAAAGAGTTACAAATATATTTTTCCATTTGTTTTTTGACATCATGCAATCTATTTTTCAGCAACTGTACCAAAGCCAAAAAAAAAAATAGAGTGGAAGGTGAATCCTACACGAAACGCAATATCCTTGACCCACTGCATGACAGTCCGAGAGGCACAAGACAATGCTTTTCTCCCTAGACAACACCTTTGAAAGTCAGGTCTGCACACATTTCCCACATATATCTCAGAGTCAAGTGTCTCAGGGTGAGATTCTGTACATTGGAACAGCTAAGCACATTTGATATAGTGATTTCAGATAACTTACCATGTGCTTCTATCTCAGGAAGTTTACATTCATTACACTGACTTTCCATAGAAAGAATTATAACTTAGAAAGTCACCCAGGGTACCCCCTATGCATTGACTAGGATGAAAATTTCCTGGTCTTTGGGAATCTAAAGCCATTTCTCTCTGGCTGTGAGAAATCATCCTGTTGTTCTCCCTCTCGCTCTGTCACAAGGAAAATGCAAACCTGGGAGAGGCTGTTTTGTTTGCTTTTGTGGCTGGTGCACTGTATATGGAATCAGAGATAGGAACTGGGTCTCAATTTCATCACATTCTGACTGTCAGGTCTTGAGCCAATGACTTACCATCTCTGACCTGCAGAATCCTCATTTATAAGGAAAGGGTAAGACTGACATCTCCCACACAAGACTGTTGAAAAGTAAATGAATTCCTGAATGGCATGGGGCAATTTACAGCTAATTATATCCCCTGATGGCTTAGTGGGTAAAGAATCTGCCTGCAATGCAAGACATACAGGAGATGTAGGTTGATTCCTGGGTCCAGAAGATACCCTGGAGAAGGAAATGGCAACATGCTCCTGTATTCTTGCCTGGTAAATGTCAAGAAACCTGGTGGGCTATATAGTCCAAATGGTCTCAAAGAGTCAGATACAACTGAACAATTGAGCAGACAGAAATATCTAATATGACTTCTCGCCATAACTAGAAGAAAAGTGACTAATAGCCACAATTTGTAATCATCTGAAACTTAGTACCTAACTGCCTAACAGAGAAAGTAATAATGATTTATATATAAACAAGGTCTATATTTATGATATGCAACTGGTTACAAGTGGCTTTCTACCATTACTGTTTCCTCCAAATAAATTTAAGCAAAGTTCTCTGAATATGCCAAAAGATTTAGACAACTGATTCATAGAATGTCATAAAAAATACTATTCTCACATTATTTTGAGACTATGATACCAAGAAATATTATAGCAGAAATATCATTAACAACTCAGTTTCTTTAAGCTTAGAGATTTAAGGGAGCAATAAAATCAAACACTTGCTGAAAATCCATACTGTATTTGGCATATTTGAGAATGACATTCATAAGAACAAATTGTGCCCTTCTACAATGCAAGGGGAGAATCTGGCCTTCATGAACTTTCCATAAATCTGAGAAATGAGAAATAAATTGTCACATATTTAAGCAAGCCAGACATGTTACTACATGAACAGGACAAGAAAATCTGTTCAAATGAACTCAGAGAAGAACAGACTCTGATAGAAATGAAACCCTTTGATGTGTCTCTTAGGAAGTCCATTTATAGCACTTTCACATGAAAAAGCCCAGTGTCAAAGGATTTCTCAAGACAAAGCTGTTTTTGCCCCATGCAAAATGAAAGCAAGTAAAAGTTTTAGTGATAATCCCCTAGCTCTACTTTTTGGCGATTTTTTCCCCACTGTTAGGAAACACTTTCTTATCCCTAACTATCATCTGCTTCCTGCTCTATCCAGTGAGAATTTATCTCTGATCAATTTATTTCTAAAAGGAAGTAGTCACTTAATATGTTGCCCCTTATGTTTCAGTAATGTGTGCAGTGCCTATCTCTGATCAATTTATTTCTAAAAGATCTTAGCCTGGAGTCAGATGTAGGTTGATTCCTGGGTAGAAGATACCCTGGAGAAGGAAATGGCAACATGCTCCTGTATTCTTGCCTGGTAAATGTCAAGAAACCTGGTGGGCTATATAGTCCAAATGGTCTCAAAGAGTCAGATACAACTGAACAATTGAGCAGACAGAAATATCTAATATGACTTCTCGCCATAACTAGAAGAAAAGTGACTAATAGCCACAATTTGTAATCATCTGAAACTTAGTACCTAACTGCCTAACAGAGAAAGTAATAATGATTTATATATAAACAAGGTCTATATTTATGATATGCAACTGGTTACAAGTGGCTTTCTACCATTACTGTTTCCTCCAAATAAATTTAAGCAAAGTTCTCTGAATATGCCAAAAGATTTAGACAACTGATTCATAGAATGTCATAAAAAATACTATTCTCACATTATTTTGAGACTATGATACCAAGAAATATTATAGCAGAAATATCATTAACAACTCAGTTTCTTTAAGCTTAGAGATTTAAGGGAGCAATAAAATCAAACACTTGCTGAAAATCCATACTGTATTTGGCATATTTGAGAATGACATTCATAAGAACAAATTGTGCCCTTCTACAATGCAAGGGGAGAATCTGGCCTTCATGAACTTTCCATAAATCTGAGAAATGAGAAATAAATTGTCACATATTTAAGCAAGCCAGACATGTTACTACATGAACAGGACAAGAAAATCTGTTCAAATGAACTCAGAGAAGAACAGACTCTGATAGAAATGAAACCCTTTGATGTGTCTCTTAGGAAGTCCATTTATAGCACTTTCACATGAAAAAGCCCAGTGTCAAAGGATTTCTCAAGACAAAGCTGTTTTTGCCCCATGCAAAATGAAAGCAAGTAAAAGTTTTAGTGATAATCCCCTAGCTCTACTTTTTGGCGATTTTTTCCCCACTGTTAGGAAACACTTTCTTATCCCTAACTATCATCTGCTTCCTGCTCTATCCAGTGAGAATTTATCTCTGATCAATTTATTTCTAAAAGGAAGTAGTCACTTAATATGTTGCCCCTTATGTTTCAGTAATGGATGCAGTGCCTGGCCAAGAGGAAGACAATTCAGGTAGTGAAACACTGATGTCCAGGACATAATGTTGAACAAACACAAACATAGTTGCCCTCCTGCTGCGACCTGATTCTGGTTCTTAAGATCTTGCAATCGTCCTGTGGAGGATCTACTCCTACTGACAGGGCATCCTAGAAACATTCAGGTAGAAAACAGAACATGACACGTCCTTTTACCAAGCTGAAAGCAGGTAAGAGCAGAGTCATATTTAAATATCCCTCCCTTTCCCATAATAAATTCTTACCAAAGGAAAACATAGTCAGTTCTTTATCAAACTATGTTTACTGGTCTTCCCTGGTGATCTAGTGGGTAAAGAGTCCACCGGGCAGTGTGGTTTGGTCCCTGGCCCAGGAAGATCCCACGTGCTGCAGAATGGCAGGACCGGTGTGTCCAGTTATGAGCCAGCTCTCTCTGGAAAGCATGTGCCCAGAGCCAGTGCTCTGCAGTATGAAAATGAATTAAAAAAAATAGAAGAGGCCAAAATTTAAAATATATATATATATATATATATATATATATATGTTTACTGATCCAGATAATAGAGGTATCACTTTTCATTCCATTTAAATATATCTTGGCTTGACATTATAGCCACAAAATTATTAATAATCACCAACTAAATTTTAATCAATAAAATTTAGTTTTAATTGATAAAATTTAATTTTAAATGATATAATTTAGCATGTTATATATAAAAATATTTTACTTTTACTGTGGAATGAGACAGTAGAAAATCAACATTTTTTCCCCTAAAAAAAATCTACATTTTTTTCTCCTTTTCCTCCATGTTGCAATCATATTTGGGAATTGAATTTCTTCTCAAATGCCATTGAGATATGGTAATAAATATTGTTATTAAAGGTAAAGTCACCTCTCCTAGGGAAAAAATGGTTAACATAAGCCCACTATACCATACAACGATCTAGAACTTTTTGCTTTCTGTTGAATTTTATGCAGTAGTTAACTTTATCCTTCATTCCTTTTCTCTTCATTTGCTTTATTTTCCTTGCTGTTATTTAAAACTGTTTAATTTGACTTAATCATTAATGTGATCAGATAGATGCAGTTAGGAAATATATAAACTGGTATAATTTCTGTTCACAAATATATATTTTTAAAATAAAAAGTCTGATATAATCTGTAAATCCTTTTCTTTTCAAAGAGGATGAATTTCTTAGGAAGAAAGCATGGTAATTTGTACGTAGTTATCATACTAAAAGGAACATCAATTGCAAATGCCATGTTAAATAAATGAAATACAGTAAATTAAATGAAACTACTTTCTGTAACACTTTATGCCTCTATTTGTTAATTCTGAAGAAGGCACCATACTGAGGTTCATTTCAGTACAAAGCCATATTATGTAGATGTACTACATTTATTTATTTTTCTTTATGAAAAGAATATATAAAACTTTATAGTCTGCCCCAGTTCTACACTAGGAATAGCATGAAAAGCTTTTCTCTGTCTAATTTACCCACACTCTTAGACCTGTTTTCACATTTCCTCTTTTTCTTGTTACCCAGTGTTTCAAACTTGCCTCAGAATCTTGAAAACAAGGGTCAGGGGAGAAGAGGTCCTTCCTTTGGCCCTTATCTGCACGTATGATCCATCTGTTCCAACATCCTCCAAGACATTATTCTCTCAGTATTCCCTCCTGCTGTATCTTCACCACCTTCAGTGTCTCCTTCCCCTCAGCCTTTATAAATAAACAAAAATGGCAAATCTCTTTTCTATCTTAAGGAAAAAAATAGTGTCTTCTTGGATTTCTTTCTCCTCTGGTAGAAGCCTAGGCATCTTCTCCTCACCACTGATTTCTCACTACACACTACTCCATTCCCTCCCCTTCCATTCATTTAACTTCTCATCCTTTGTCCTCAGTTTCTACCCTACTGCCCTCCCAACAGTGCACAGAACACATTTCAAGGGCCCAACTTAAGATTTCTTTTAGCCTCAAACACTTGACCTCTCACAGTCGGAAGCATTTACCTACCAAGCCATTCTTTTCTTTTCAAAACTCTTCTCACTTCTGCCCATTCTCCTTTCAAATTTCTGATCACTTCTTGTAAAGTCCTCTGCTGGCCCCTCTCCTTGCCCATGTCCACAAATGTTACTGCTCCTTATGATTCTTGGTCCTTAGTCCTCTTTTTCTGTCCAGAGATTCTCTTTTTAACTCTGCAGCTTCCGTTTCTGCCACATCCACAAATTCATCTTCCTACATCCACGCTGGAAAACATGTTGCTCTCAAAATCCCTCAAAGGACCTCCTCGCTCCTCAGCCATAAACTGTCATCAATAAGAACAACTACTCATTAGTTTTTTAGATGATTAAATTAGACAGTGAAGGTAAAGCACTTAGCACGGTGCATAGCACAGTCTCAATAATCACTACCTATTGGTTTTATAGTCCCTTTATACAAGCTTCCCTCCAGGTAATCCCAACTATAACTAACAAGTATTCCAGTAACCCTCCAAGTCACTCTATCAGAATCTACAATTCCTCTAGGCACTTTTATGTTAAGAACTGTTGTCTCCTTATTGATGTAGTGAATGCTTTATTAATCCTTTATTAATTTACCCACACTCTTAGACCTGTTTTCACATTTCCTCTTTTTCTTGTTACCCAGTGTTTCAAACTTGCCTCAGAATCTTGAAAACAAGGGTCAGGGGAGAAGAGGTCCTTCCTTTGGCCCTTATCTGCACGTATGATCCATCTGTTCCAACATCCTCCAAGACATTATTCTCTCAGTATTCCCTCCTGCTGTATCTTCACCACCTTCAGTGTCTCCTTCCCCTCAGCCTTTATAAATAAACAAAAATGGCAAATCTCTTTTCTATCTTAAGGAAAAAAATAGTGTCTTCTTGGATTTCTTTCTCCTCTGGTAGAAGCCTAGGCATCTTCTCCTCACCACTGATTTCTCACTACACACTACTCCATTCCCTCCCCTTCCATTCATTTAACTTCTCATCCTTTGTCCTCAGTTTCTACCCTACTGCCCTCCCAACAGTGCACAGAACACATTTCAAGGGCCCAACTTAAGATTTCTTTTAGCCTCAAACACTTGACCTCTCACAGTCGGAAGCATTTACCTACCAAGCCATTCTTTTCTTTTCAAAACTCTTCTCACTTCTGCCCATTCTCCTTTCAAATTTCTGATCACTTCTTGTAAAGTCCTCTGCTGGCCCCTCTCCTTGCCCATGTCCACAAATGTTACTGCTCCTTATGATTCTTGGTCCTTAGTCCTCTTTTTCTGTCCAGAGATTCTCTTTTTAACTCTGCAGCTTCCGTTTCTGCCACATCCACAAATTCATCTTCCTACATCCACGCTGGAAAACATGTTGCTCTCAAAATCCCTCAAAGGACCTCCTCGCTCCTCAGCCATAAACTGTCATCAATAAGAACAACTACTCATTAGTTTTTTAGATGATTAAATTAGACAGTGAAGGTAAAGCACTTAGCACGGTGCATAGCACAGTCTCAATAATCACTACCTATTGGTTTTATAGTCCCTTTATACAAGCTTCCCTCCAGGTAATCCCAACTATAACTAACAAGTATTCCAGTAACCCTCCAAGTCACTCTATCAGAATCTACAATTCCTCTAGGCACTTTTATGTTAAGAACTGTTGTCTCCTTATTGATGTAGTGAATGCTTTATTAATCCTTTATTAATAGCCTGCTGTGTGTGAAAAATTCTTTTAAGAACAGACAGTACAGGCTTCCCTGGTGGTCCAGTGGGTAAGGAGTTTGCCTTGCAGTGCAGGGGGCATTGGTTCGATCCCTGGCACAGGAAGATCCCATATGCCACAAAGCGACTGGACCAGTGTGTCCAATTACGAGCCAGCGCTCTGGAGCACATGTGCCCAGAGCCAGTGCAGTGCAACCAGAGAGGCCACTGCAATGGGAGGCCCACACAGGTCAAAGAATTAAGATGGATGAAAATAAATAAATGAAGGACCAATAAAAAAAGGCCAAAATTTACAAAAAAAAAGAAAAAGAAAAAGAATAAATAGTACAGAGCTGATAAGGAAAAGAAAAAATGTCTTTGAGATCAAGTTGATCAGTCTTTCTCACTTGGGGAAGCTGGACATGTAAGCAGAGCTAATAAAGTATGTGGTAAGGTGGCAAATGGAAAGGAATATAGGTGTAAAGTTAGGGCTAAACATCTAGCAATCATCCTTTACTCTTCTGTATCATAAGTATAAGAAAGGGTCAATGAATGCAGCAGAAAAGAAACCAAGTCTTGAGACAATGCTTCTTAAAGAATTGTCCACTCCTTTCCATTGTCACTTTCACTGCTTAACATCAGCCCACCCCTCTTCGACCCTATTTGACCATTGGGTCATCTTTCTAACGCACAAATCTAATCCATTTTCCCCTTGACTTAAGGTCATCCAGTGGATCCCTACCATGCACACACACACACGCACACAATTTAAATCTGCAGATGGCAGAGAACTAATTTTACATCTCCAATTTCATCTGACATGCACATATACTATGTGCCAGGCCCAAAAAAAATTGCATTTCTGAAAACACCAACAATTTATCACTTCTCAGTGCCTTTGCGCATATTTTTCCTGTGCCCAGTGCATCACTGTCTTCTCAAAGGGACCACAGGTGGTCTGACTTTTATGCCAGCCAAATAATTAATGGCAAGGGTTAATTATTTAGAGTTAAAGGAAGCATTCAGTGAGAACAGCAAGCCAGGACAGAGTCTACATATGCAACATCAAGTCCAAAGTCAGGGTAAGGTGGTAAGGATATTGAAGGCTATTTTATCCTGACAAAGATACAGTTCAAACTTGGTGATGCATTTGCTGGTAACTGAAGAGAAAACTAACAGGTGTTTTAGCTCATCTTTGTAAAGTAACATGTGGATGAATCAGTGGTCTTATAAAAATAGCAGCAATTCATTCAGTGTTACAAATTT
Organism: Tragulus kanchil; assembly: GCA_022376925.1. Taxonomy (NCBI): domain Eukaryota; kingdom Metazoa; phylum Chordata; class Mammalia; order Artiodactyla; family Tragulidae; genus Tragulus; species Tragulus kanchil. Next base: position 136,854,018 of record JAIOJX010000004.1, read on the forward strand.
AACATTTAAAAAAATATTGCTAGTCTCTTATACATGTTCTTAACTCTTTTTTTATAAATACTTCTCTAAATTATCCTCAATATTCCAGCCAAATTCATTCTCTCTTAGGCACTTCATTCTTTGCAGACACCTAAGTTCTTTTAGTTCTTATTAAACTATGTGATAGTTCATTAGATTCAAGATTTTCTCCTCATTTTGACTGACTCTCAAATTTGACTTCACTTTGTTTGTGACAGACACTTCATGGATCGTTGTTAAAGGAATAAGGGAACAAATACATAAAAAATACCATTCTTCCTCCTTGTGAAAATGGTTTACATTGAGTGGATTATTGAAATTTACCATTCTAAACATCTAGCAATCATCCTTTACTCTTCTGTATCATAAGTATAAGAAAGGGTCAATGAATGCAGCAGAAAAGAAACCAAGTCTTGAGACAATGCTTCTTAAAGAATTGTCCACTCCTTTCCATTGTCACTTTCACTGCTTAACATCAGCCCACCCCTCTTCGACCCTATTTGACCATTGGGTCATCTTTCTAACGCACAAATCTAATCCATTTTCCCCTTGACTTAAGGTCATCCAGTGGATCCCTACCATGCACACACACACACGCACACAATTTAAATCTGCAGATGGCAGAGAACTAATTTTACATCTCCAATTTCATCTGACATGCACATATACTATGTGCCAGGCCCAAAAAAAATTGCATTTCTGAAAACACCAACAATTTATCACTTCTCAGTGCCTTTGCGCATATTTTTCCTGTGCCCAGTGCATCACTGTCTTCTCAAAGGGACCACAGGTGGTCTGACTTTTATGCCAGCCAAATAATTAATGGCAAGGGTTAATTATTTAGAGTTAAAGGAAGCATTCAGTGAGAACAGCAAGCCAGGACAGAGTCTACATATGCAACATCAAGTCCAAAGTCAGGGTAAGGTGGTAAGGATATTGAAGGCTATTTTATCCTGACAAAGATACAGTTCAAACTTGGTGATGCATTTGCTGGTAACTGAAGAGAAAACTAACAGGTGTTTTAGCTCATCTTTGTAAAGTAACATGTGGATGAATCAGTGGTCTTATAAAAATAGCAGCAATTCATTCAGTGTTACAAATTTAACATTTAAAAAAATATTGCTAGTCTCTTATACATGTTCTTAACTCTTTTTTTATAAATACTTCTCTAAATTATCCTCAATATTCCAGCCAAATTCATTCTCTCTTAGGCACTTCATTCTTTGCAGACACCTAAGTTCTTTTAGTTCTTATTAAACTATGTGATAGTTCATTAGATTCAAGATTTTCTCCTCATTTTGACTGACTCTCAAATTTGACTTCACTTTGTTTGTGACAGACACTTCATGGATCGTTGTTAAAGGAATAAGGGAACAAATACATAAAAAATACCATTCTTCCTCCTTGTGAAAATGGTTTACATTGAGTGGATTATTGATATAGCTCTTTACACATGGCAGTCTTCTGCAGTATAAAGACTGAGATGTAAATGTATGCTGAGTTTGAAGACTGAATGTCTGACATGAGACTACTGTTATGATTTGTCCTATCAGCTATACCTAAAGAATGCCAATATGTCTGCCTTCTCGGGATAACATAAAGACAAACAGGATTTCTAAGGTTAGTTCTGCCTTTGGCAAAAATCTATAAAGCTTTATGTTTCATCACTATAAATAAAAATATAAAGAATATACAAGTTGAAGCTGAAAATAACTATCTAAAGTTAACTAACTCCTAAGTTGGTTTTGATGTTGCTTTTGTTATATATTGTTTCCCTTCCCCTTCTCACAAACTTATGAACCTCCAAAGAATAGTTAGTTCTTGGTTGCAAAACTGCAATCATTTCTCAGCCTTTCACACATGCTTTGGGTATTCATTTGCTGATCTTTATGATATCGTGTGAAACAACTATGCTAAATTAGACTCCACTCGCTGGCAGAACTTCAGTAGGGAATTGTAACACATCTGCATAATATGATGTTGGGACTAAGTTGGGCCATCCTGCAGTACCTTTTTTAAAATTATAAGCAACAGGAACAAATTGTTAGGGAAATGTCCTCTCAATTCCCTCAACTACATGTTTAGCAGATTTCCACTGAATGGCTTTCCGCTCATTAACATTCATGCCTGTTGTCTGTAACCTCATTTGTTTCAGTGTTTGCTTTGGATTTGCCTTGCTGAAATATTTGCCTTTCTTCTTTTCCTTACTGCTTCTTCTGGAGCTCTGATTATTCCTTTTGATTTTATCAGAATATACTAGGAGAATAATTACTAAAAATGTATTTATAGACATAATTTATAGATACGTTTTTCTAAAAAAGAAATATACATATAAGACCACTTTTCACTGATTAGGATAATTTTGTGAAAGACACATCTATTGAATTCAGCGCCTTCCCCAATCTCCCCACTGAGTGACTGGGGAAGGATATTACTTCAAAAGGAAAAAGAAACAACTATCAATACCCACATTATCTGTTGTGACTTGTTTATTTCTTAATAAAAAGTCTTCTCTCTGACTCTAGCAATAATCTGAGTGATTAGTCAGTAGGATATGTGCGTTATTCTTTTTTTCCCCTATGAAAAATTACAGTTTACATGGGAATATCCAAACTATCCTATTTGGTGCTCCTTATGACAAAAGTATACAAATTTCTCAGAGCTCACACATGAATTTGGGACTACAATGTTAGTGACTGTATTTGAGAAAATTGGCTGATCTCTACAAGTATTTAATTTACCCCTTAGGTTTCATCACGACTATCTTCTAAATAGATACAGACTATACAGTATCATAGACATTTTAATTCCATGGTGACATTTTGTCCTTTTATTCTTTGTATCTATACAGACAGTATAACCTATAATAGATGCAAAATTATGTTTGAAAGGACAAATATGGAAGGAAGGAAGGAAAGAAGGGAGGGAGAAAGAGAGGGAGAGAAGAAGGAAGAAATACAGATGAGGAGAACAGAAAGAGAAGGCAAGAATCTTTGGTTTTCCTTCCAATTTATTTCTATACTGTTTCTAGAAGTCAACACAGAATGTTCCACAAATAACTGCATATAAATGATGTCCCATATTCTTCCAGCCTCTCCTCTATCAAGATGAAAATGCATCAGGAAGCTTGGACCATAGCCAGTGCCACATGATTCTATCACTGTCACTTATAGCGTTTCCTGTTGATAGTTGACAATTTGCACTTTGTCAAAAGAACACTTGCAGAAGTCCTCTTGACGAGGCAAAGAGGACTCTGAATGTGTGCATACTCAGCTGCTTCAGTCATGTCCGACTCTATGTGACCCCTTGGACCATAGTCCACCAGGTTCCTCTGTCCGTGGGATTTTCCCAGCAAAAATACTGAAGTGGGCTGCTGTGTTCTCCTCCAGGAGATCTTTCGGGTACCAGGGACCAAAGTTGCGTTGCCTTTGCCTCCTGCGTTGCAGGAACATTCTTTATGGTTGAGCCACAGGGAAGCCTAATGAGGCCGTATTCCGCCTTTAAAGAGGTTTTTTAGTGCCAGCACTGCTGACGTTTTGAAACAGCCAATTCTTTGTGGCCTGGGGCCTGTATTGTGCATCGTCAGATGTTTAGCAGCATCTCTGGCCTTTACCCACTAGCTGCCAGTAACGACTCCTCCCCTGAGGGGTCATGACATTGTCATGACATTCACCAGAGTCTCCAGACATTGCCAGATGCCACCCAGGGGATGGTGAGAAGTGCCCTGTATACATACACATTTATGTCGTACAACAGCCATAACAGGTCACAGATTTTCCAGGGAGTCTCTCTTTAAATCCCCCCCCCCCATGGGTCAACCACAGATCATCTGGGACCACTGAAAGATGAACCGCAAGACAGACTCTGAGAGGGCCCAATTCTACTCCTTTCCAAGTGCATTGTTCTGCGTTGTTCTCCCTTCTTCCAATCATACCTGCTACTCACTGACCTCTAATCAACCTACCCACACACAGTTCAAATTTAATTTTGAAAGTGTTGATAAACCAGCAAAGTGTGTAAGTCAGGTGTGCATTACTTCTCCAGTAATAGACTTATGGTATAGGTTCTATTATAGATGATTCTGCATTAGAAACTGATGAGGTTCATGGTGTGACTACTGATAAAGGATGATAATGATCATGAGACAGAAGACAAGTATGTGCTCAGGTTAAGAAGTTACACTTTGAAGATGAATATCCTGTGCTAGAATCCTATCTGTGCTACTTACTAGATATTTTAACTCTGGACAAACAACTGCTCTTTGCCTCATTCATGGCCATCTGTAAAATGGGTATATTATACTATCTGTTGCATGGAACTGTTATGAGGTCTCTGAGAAATCAGTCTCTGAGGAATCATTTAGAAAAATATTTCATATACACAAAAATACATATACAACACAACGTGTACACACATTAGACAACCAAAAACTATCAACATATTTTACTGTTGTCATTAACTTTGTTATTAAATAAAATATCATGTTACAGATTGTTTTACCTGTCCTATACAAGGGGATTCTTACAGTAGTATTTTTGATTTGCCTTAATTCCCGTGTCAATCAATAAATGCTTAAGCAGCATGCTATTCTTTTCAAATATGTTCTTCAAATTTGCTCGAAAGAGGGAAATATTTAATTGTTAATATGATTAACACTAACTTTAGGCTGATTATTGGTGTTCTTTTTTGGTAGACTTAATTATTCTAGTTCATAGCTTCTTTCCCTCTGACACAATGCTCCTCATATTTATTCAGATTTTAGAAAAGATGTATTTATGCAAAGGAGCATATATATATATATATATAATAGAAGGAAGAATAAATCAATGATTCTTGATGGCTTATAGATTATGATGGGAAAACGAAGAAAAAAGAGAGAACAAAGTGATGGGAAGGGTTTTATGATGACTGCAGGCTTATATCCTATAAAGTATACCAAACAGGAAATTCAAAAGAAGGAAGTATTTCTGGAGGAAAGATGGTAAGTCCAATTTAGACATGGATAGAGAAGGTGGAGGTAAGTCTGGTGATACCTGCTACTCACTGACCTCTAATCAACCTACCCACACACAGTTCAAATTTAATTTTGAAAGTGTTGATAAACCAGCAAAGTGTGTAAGTCAGGTGTGCATTACTTCTCCAGTAATAGACTTATGGTATAGGTTCTATTATAGATGATTCTGCATTAGAAACTGATGAGGTTCATGGTGTGACTACTGATAAAGGATGATAATGATCATGAGACAGAAGACAAGTATGTGCTCAGGTTAAGAAGTTACACTTTGAAGATGAATATCCTGTGCTAGAATCCTATCTGTGCTACTTACTAGATATTTTAACTCTGGACAAACAACTGCTCTTTGCCTCATTCATGGCCATCTGTAAAATGGGTATATTATACTATCTGTTGCATGGAACTGTTATGAGGTCTCTGAGAAATCAGTCTCTGAGGAATCATTTAGAAAAATATTTCATATACACAAAAATACATATACAACACAACGTGTACACACATTAGACAACCAAAACTATCAACATATTTTACTGTTGTCATTAACTTTGTTATTAAATAAAATATCATGTTACAGATTGTTTTACCTGTCCTATACAAGGGGATTCTTACAGTAGTATTTTTGATTTGCCTTAATTCCCGTGTCAATCAATAAATGCTTAAGCAGCATGCTATTCTTTTCAAATATGTTCTTCAAATTTGCTCGAAAGAGGGAAATATTTAATTGTTAATATGATTAACACTAACTTTAGGCTGATTATTGGTGTTCTTTTTTGGTAGACTTAATTATTCTAGTTCATAGCTTCTTTCCCTCTGACACAATGCTCCTCATATTTATTCAGATTTTAGAAAAGATGTATTTATGCAAAGGAGCATATATATATATATATAATAGAAGGAAGAATAAATCAATGATTCTTGATGGCTTATAGATTATGATGGGAAAACGAAGAAAAAAGAGAGAACAAAGTGATGGGAAGGGTTTTATGATGACTGCAGGCTTATATCCTATAAAGTATACCAAACAGGAAATTCAAAAGAAGGAAGTATTTCTGGAGGAAAGATGGTAAGTCCAATTTAGACATGGATAGAGAAGGTGGAGGTAAGTACAAGTCTGGTGCTATTTTGACCTTGGCTCATAGTAAAGACTATGCATGTTCTCCATATAATTATTACAAGAGATTCTGAAGAAAATCTGTGAAGGAATCCAAAATTAACTACAACTCTGGAAGCCTAGAGAAAGTACTTGGATTTGTTACAGTACAAATAAGTTCCCATTAACAGACTGGATTGCCTAACCAAAAGTACATAGTCATTTTACAATAATGCCATTTAAAAGGGCTAATAATAGTACTGCTCATGCAAACTAGAACAGGTTCCACTACTCCTTTAACTCGTTTCATTCTAAATCCCACTGTCATTTATACATAAAAATCAATAAGACATCTATGGTGTTCAAAGTCAGATGAGATATTAGCAGCTTCATTTAATAGATGAGGAAACCAAATTTCAGCAAACTTAGATAATGGCTCTGAAGACTGGCATCCATGAACGATAAAAGTAGGAACTAAAAAGTGGCTTTCTTAATTCTGTTCTAAGGTTGACCCCTGTTACTTCCTATCCATTCACTTCCGGCACAGACCCAATAAACATTTGTGTAAAAAAAATTAAAGAAGTTAGGGCTTCCCTGGTGGTCCTGTGGTTATAAAGAGTCCGCCTTGCAGTGCAAGGGTCACCGTCTCTATCCCTGGCCCAGGAAGATCCCACGTGCTGCAGAGCAGCTGGACCGGTGTGTCCAATTACAAGCTAGCGCTCTCTCTGGACAGCGTGTGCCCAGAGCTGGTGCTCTGCAGGGAGAGAGGCCACTGCAATGGGAGGCCCACACATGTGAAAGAACAAAAAAGATGGATGAAAATAAATATAAATAAAAGAAGTATGATGGGAAAAGAAAAAATACTTAAAGAAGTTAGCCTTTCTGCCCATTACAGCAAGGCAGATACAAGCTCAAGGAGAAGTCTTCTAGAGTCAGAAAAGTGTTAAAACATTGCTTTTATCAAAAAGCTTTTGTAGGGGCTTCCCTGGTGGTCCAGTGGGTAAGGACACCGCCTTGCAGTGCAAGGGGTGCCGGTTCGATCCCTAGCTTGGGAAGATCCCACGTGCTGCGGAGCAGCTGGACTGATGTGTCCAATTACCAAGCCGGAGCTCTGGAGCGCATGCGCCTAGAGCCGGTGCTCTGCAACAACAGAGGCCACTGCGATGGGAGGCCCACATGGGCCAGAGAATAAAGATGGATGAAAATGGATAAGTGAAAGACCAATAGAGGTGGCCTGCCCGCCCCCTCCCTCCCCAACCCGCCCCCTCAAAATAAATAAATAAATATTAAAAAGCTTTTGTAATATGATGTTTGACAAACTGCACAAGGACTCCTTGTCCATCAAAATCAAAAAATACCATTTAGGCAAGAATAGTAGGTACTATTACAAGTAGTCTAAAGGCAAAGAAAAGAAAAGGGGACATCCAGCTGGGCTTCTCCTTGCGAGCAATAGCTGATTTATGGTTTTTGTTTTTTTCCCCACAGACTATTACTAGAAAATACACAAGGAAATAAAAGTGGCATTATTCTTATTTTACTGAAAAGAAACCAAAAATCAGAAAAAGATAAAAGGATTTACCTAAAATCACCCAGATAGTCCATTAAGGAACAAATAGAACTCAATTGCTTTTGGCTATCCTTTCCAATAGGTTATGCTACCACCTATTATATAAATGTGAACAATTAAATTAGAGAATGGCTCAAAAGCAAATGAAATCTTCTTTAATTTGCTTCTCTAACTATAAAAAGAACCCATGTTGAAGCTTCACTATAATGTGACTCACTGTGGTGCAGAATTTAATACACTTAAATTCACCTTTAGAATTCATTTCAGGAGCTTGTCCACTAGAATTCTTGGGAGAAGCTACTCACAATATGAATTTGACTTACCATTCAAATTATTTCTAAGAAAGCTGCCGCAGAGAAATAACAACTCTTTTAAAAGAAGCTAGTAATCAACATTTTATATCTGCTATAATTCTAAAATCTGTATACAGGGCTCAAACACTTTATCACTGATCATATAACATTATCTAGTCACATCTGTAAAATGGGTTAATGACAGTAATCTGCTTCATAGGTTTATAATAAGGATTAAATGAGTTATATTTTAAAGCACTCAAACTCAGTCACTGAGTCATGTCCAACTCTTTGCGACCTCACGAACTGTAGCTTGCTAGGCTCCTCTGTCCATGGGATTCTTCAGGCAAGAAAGGACTGTGATGGGTTGCCATTTCCTTCTCCATGATACTTAGATTATTAAATAATCTAAGATTACTAGATAATCATTCTGCACACCCCACACTTAAAGGGAAACCAGGTACACAGAATGCCAAAGTGGGAGGTTACACCGAGGCTCCTCTCAACCCTTCAGTCTGACCGCTTCCCATGAATCTATTAGATATCCGGTTGCCCCGACTTGGGAACAGGCCCCAGGCCTTAGGCCTCCTCTCCCTCCTCCCACCACCAGTTCTCATGGCATATGCTCCAAACAGAATTCACATCACTTAAAATATAATTGTTTGTTAAAAAAAAAAAAAGAAAAAGAAACTGGAGGGCTTCCCCTGGTGGTCCAGTGGGTAAGGACACCGCCTTGCAGTGCAGGGGGCGCCGGTTCGAGCCCTGGCCTGGGAAGATCCCACGTGCCGCGGAGCGGCTGGACTGATGCGTCCAATTACCGATTCCGAGTTCTGGAGCGCATGCGCCCAGAGCCGGCGCTCTGCAGCGACAGACGCCACCGTGATGGGAGGCCCACAGGAGCCAAAGAACAAAGACGGATGAACACAGAGAAACGAAAGACCAATAGAAGTGGCCCGCCTGCTCCCCTCCCTCCCCAACCCGACCCATTTAAAAGAACCCATGGCTCACCTCACTGTGGTGCAGAATTTAATACACTTAAATTCACCTTTAGAATTCATTTCAGGAGCTTGTCCACTAGAATTCTTGGGAGAAGCTACTCACAATATGAATTTGACTTACCATTCAAATTATTTCTAAGAAAGCTGCCGCAGAGAAATAACAACTCTTTTAAAAGAAGCTAGTAATCAACATTTTATATCTGCTATAATTCTAAAATCTGTATACAGGGCTCAAACACTTTATCACTGATCATATAACATTATCTAGTCACATCTGTAAAATGGGTTAATGACAGTAATCTGCTTCATAGGTTTATAATAAGGATTAAATGAGTTATATTTTAAAGCACTCAAACTCAGTCACTGAGTCATGTCCAACTCTTTGCGACCTCACGAACTGTAGCTTGCTAGGCTCCTCTGTCCATGGGATTCTTCAGGCAAGAAAGGACTGTGATGGGTTGCCATTTCCTTCTCCATGATACTTAGATTATTAAATAATCTAAGATTACTAGATAATCATTCTGCACACCCCACACTTAAAGGGAAACCAGGTACACAGAATGCCAAAGTGGGAGGTTACACCGAGGCTCCTCTCAACCCTTCAGTCTGACCGCTTCCCATGAATCTATTAGATATCCGGTTGCCCCGACTTGGGAACAGGCCCCAGGCCTTAGGCCTCCTCTCCCTCCTCCCACCACCAGTTCTCATGGCATATGCTCCAAACAGAATTCACATCACTTAAAATATAATTGTTTGTTAAAAAAAAAAAAAGAAAAAGAAACTGGAGGGCTTCCCCTGGTGGTCCAGTGGGTAAGGACACCGCCTTGCAGTGCAGGGGGCGCCGGTTCGAGCCCTGGCCTGGGAAGATCCCACGTGCCGCGGAGCGGCTGGACTGATGCGTCCAATTACCGATTCCGAGTTCTGGAGCGCATGCGCCCAGAGCCGGCGCTCTGCAGCGACAGACGCCACCGTGATGGGAGGCCCACAGGAGCCAAAGAACAAAGACGGATGAACACAGAGAAACGAAAGACCAATAGAAGTGGCCCGCCTGCTCCCCTCCCTCCCTCCCCAACCCGACCCCCGCCCAAAAATAAATAAATAAATAAATCTTAGAAAAAAAAAAAAAAAGAGAGAAACTGGAGTTCATTTTCTTCCATGCTGTGATTTTAGGATACCTAATTATAAAATTTGCCTTTTTTTTTTTTTTTTTCCAGAGGGAGGCTATTTTCTAACAACCTAAAGGTAAAGGAAAACATTGGGATAGAAAAGTATTTTTAACAAAGGTCACTTAAGGATCTGATCCCTGAAAAAGAAAAGCTTTCCTGTGCTGAAGGGATTTCTTTCTTTCTTTAGACATCAAAGGGGAAGAAACAATTTTTTTCTATAAATTTACAGAAATGTAAAGGGACATAATGAGTAATTAACTGGAATTCCTAATTAAGTGTATACAGAGCAGGGGGTGTTTCCTGCTTTATTTTAGTACCCAATAGCATTTCTAAGAAATGGCATTCTCTTACACAAGGGTTTAAAATGCAAATTAATTATAATTCTGATGTCCCTGAATCTGAGCAAAAAATGACACAGAAGTGTGAAATTTCCTTGAATGTCCCTGAGGGCTTAAAGGTGTAGAAGTATTGAGTGCATATAAACAGTACAAGGAAGCTACTGCATCTCATTTTCCTAAATTAGACGTTGACAGGACAAACCTGAGGAGTGGCCCTTGGCGCTAGTTGATATTCAAGGTATGAGTGAGCTAAGGAGACATGATTCAGGCCTGAAAAATTGCTGGACCTACCGAATTCACTCAGAAAAGGAAATGAGAGTAAAAAAGCTGGACTTGCTACTTGAGAGAGATCTCAGTGTCTTAATCTGTTCTGATTGCTATTCTAATACACCACAGACTCGGTGGCTAGAAACAACAGAAATTTACTTCCCACAGTTCTGCAGGCAGGAGTTTGAGATCAGCAAGTCAGCATGGCATGGTGAGCGCCCTGCTCCAGGTCTAAGATTTCTCACTGTGTTCTCCCAGGGATCAAGGAGTGAGGCATCTCAGGGGCCTTGTTTATAAGGGCCTTAATCCCACTCATGGAGCTTGACCCTTAAGAGCTAAACACCTCTCAAATGAGCCACTCCCTCATTCTGTTCATCTTTAGGGGTCAAGATTTCAATATATGAATTTGGGGAGGACACAAACACTCAGCTCATAGCACTCAATGTAAAGTAAAGTATATTCAAACTATAGTATGAAGCTTCATTTGGGTTCTAAATGGCTGAACCATGTTACCCAAAGATCGTCCCTTATATATCAAGGGCCATTACCCTCACAATTACATCACTTTGTGAAGAGGAAAACAAGTAGTATAAGGAAAGAAACACAATAATTAAGACTAAATTACCTGGACTAGAAACAAGTAGAACTGTTTTGATTTACAGTGTTGTTTCATTTCTAACACACAGTTGTATTCATCAAATTAGAGACTTTAAAAAGCAACTTTAAAGTTACAAATTGAAACTTCCCTGATTGAGTTTCCGATATTATCCGTATGAACCTCACAGTTTTGGAATTAAAATGTCTTAATTTATAGGATACTGCTAAAGATGCAGGTGAAGCCCCATGTCAATACTGATTTAAGGAAACACTCAAAATATCATTCCTATGGCAGATCCTAAGATATTTCATGACATCATTAAAATCTTACTGGAATAGTTCACATTTTGAATTCATACTAACCTGGGTTCAAACATCAACTCTCATTTAATTGCTTGTAACTTTGGAAACATCTTTGAAGATCTCTAATCACAGCTTCCTCACTTGCAAAATTAATATAATAGTATCAGCCACATAACTTTGTGCAAAATAAACAAGATAATTTAAGTGAGGCTTTTATGGGATAAACAGCAAATGGCGGCTATTCTTATTGACCTAAAAAGGGGAAAATCCAATTTCCATTAACTATATTAATGTCTTATCACAATATATATGACATGATGAAGGTATTTCACAGGTTCTGTGGAAATTAAATGAAAGTGTTTCTCCTCCTTAATTAAAGGGAGATGATATAAAGCCCTAGATTAGGGACACCAACCTCCAGATAGCTGTGTTTAAGACCTATAAATACTTCTAGTGGGATTACTCTGCTACCGTCTCTACTGAATATGGTATTACACAGTGATGACTTCACTGTAGTTTAAAAGCCCTTTTGAGTTGCCTTTATTTTACTGTTTTTATAACAATACATTTTTATTCTTATTTGAGTACTTATTTTTAAGTTCAAGAAGCAATGATTTGCCTCTGACGTTTTATCCCATGAGATGTCTGATTTAGATCAGGATAACCAGCTTTCTGAAAAGATTAGAAAACTGAGATGGTAGAGGTGAACTGAATCTTCCCTTTGGCTGCAGTAATAGTCTCCAGTTTATATACAGACGGTGTGTAAATGCTGTGCTTAGTCACTCAGTCATGTCCGACTCATGGATTGCAGCCTGCCAGGCTCCTCTGTTAATGGGGATTCTCCAGGCAAGAGAACTGGAGTGGGTTGCCATGCCCTCCTCCAAGGGATCTTCCCAACCCAGAGATCGAACACAGGTCTCCTGCAGTGCAGGCGGATTCTTTACCATCTGAGCCACCAGGGAATTCAAAGAATAACAGAGTGGATCCATGGTCCAGCTGATCTTCCCAACCTAGGATTCAAACCAGGGTCTCCTGCATTGCAGGTGGATTCTTCACCAGATGAGCTACCAGGGAAGCCCATATACAAGGTCCCCTCCAGGTAAATTAACAAATGCACCCAGTGCCACAGTGTCTGGAAGCTCAGTTGGCCCGAGGAAGCAACCCTTGTTTCACATTGCTGTTTCGTTGTTCTTGAGGTAAGTAGTTATACTGTAGAGTTTCCTTTTGGATACTGAATTACAGATCTAAGTTCTATGCATGACGTTGGCTTAATTAGAGGGCTGTCCATTACAGTTCGACATATAGAGTTCACAACAATAGCCTCTATAGTACAACTACACAGTTTCTTCAAGGAAAATGTGGAAGCTGGAATAAACTCTAAATTGCATATAATTTACCTGATCTAATTTTATAAACTGTCATAATCAAATTCTCCTTGAATTCAACTCTCTAAATTTCCATCTCTGCCATCTAATATATCAAATGGACAGAAAGCTAAAGGGCATCTGAGCTGTGTTTAAGACCTATAAATACTTCTAGTGGGATTACTCTGCTACCGTCTCTACTGAATATGGTATTACACAGTGATGACTTCACTGTAGTTTAAAAGCCCTTTTGAGTTGCCTTTATTTTACTGTTTTTATAACAATACATTTTTATTCTTATTTGAGTACTTATTTTTAAGTTCAAGAAGCAATGATTTGCCTCTGACGTTTTATCCCATGAGATGTCTGATTTAGATCAGGATAACCAGCTTTCTGAAAAGATTAGAAAACTGAGATGGTAGAGGTGAACTGAATCTTCCCTTTGGCTGCAGTAATAGTCTCCAGTTTATATACAGACGGTGTGTAAATGCTGTGCTTAGTCACTCAGTCATGTCCGACTCATGGATTGCAGCCTGCCAGGCTCCTCTGTTAATGGGGATTCTCCAGGCAAGAGAACTGGAGTGGGTTGCCATGCCCTCCTCCAAGGGATCTTCCCAACCCAGAGATCGAACACAGGTCTCCTGCAGTGCAGGCGGATTCTTTACCATCTGAGCCACCAGGGAATTCAAAGAATAACAGAGTGGATCCATGGTCCAGCTGATCTTCCCAACCTAGGATTCAAACCAGGGTCTCCTGCATTGCAGGTGGATTCTTCACCAGATGAGCTACCAGGGAAGCCCATATACAAGGTCCCCTCCAGGTAAATTAACAAATGCACCCAGTGCCACAGTGTCTGGAAGCTCAGTTGGCCCGAGGAAGCAACCCTTGTTTCACATTGCTGTTTCGTTGTTCTTGAGGTAAGTAGTTATACTGTAGAGTTTCCTTTTGGATACTGAATTACAGATCTAAGTTCTATGCATGACGTTGGCTTAATTAGAGGGCTGTCCATTACAGTTCGACATATAGAGTTCACAACAATAGCCTCTATAGTACAACTACACAGTTTCTTCAAGGAAAATGTGGAAGCTGGAATAAACTCTAAATTGCATATAATTTACCTGATCTAATTTTATAAACTGTCATAATCAAATTCTCCTTGAATTCAACTCTCTAAATTTCCATCTCTGCCATCTAATATATCAAATGGACAGAAAGCTAAACAAGGAGCAAAGAATTAAAAATATCACTCTCTGCACTGCTGTATTTCTTTCTAATTAAGAGAGATCTTAATTGAGATTGGAGTGACACAGACCCTGTGCAGAAATCTCCTGAGTATTGTAATTGGTTCGTGGAGCTGTTGCCCCAGGGTTATCCACTGCAGTGATTCCTACCTGGTTGGGAGTAACTGAAAAGCCTTACCTAAACAGCAGCCTCAAGCTTAAGAAATAGGATTGCCAGTGGAAAAGCAAATATACCCACATCCAAATTAGATTTGCTTTAAACATTTATGGAGAAAGTATTTGAGGTCAGGCGCTTTTACTAATCATTTCACCTCAGTGGTCCTTTCCCTATGCAATTTCCCTTAACTCAGTTTGATCACATGAAGACCTTTTAATGGTTTCATATTACCTACAAATCCAAACAGAATATTTCAAGACTTTGGCACCAGGCTTTCGTATTCCTCAGTTTACATTCACAGTATGTTTCTACCACATACGTGAGAGCACCTTCGCACCAAATAAATATGTCCACCTTGCAAATTTACTGGGTAGCTCTACTAGTTTCTTCTTTTCTCTAGAGTAACAAAGGCTTACCAAATTCCACCAAACCTGCAAGACTCAAATACCACGTCCTCCAATAAACCCCGTATTTCTCCTCTTGGCTGCTTTCCTACTCTTCATCTGTATCTCTCACTGAATCCTCCCTCCTTACCTTAAGTCCTAAGCTCCTTGAAAGTTATGTCTTGTTAATTCCTATACCCTCCCTTCCAAAAATGGCCTGCTTTATCCTTAAAAATGGGTTAGCATCTTGCAAAGATTTAAAAGAATTTAAATAAGGAATGTCTATGCATGACGTTGGCTTAATTAGAGGGCTGTCCATTACAGTTCGACATATAGAGTTCACAACAATAGCCTCTATAGTACAACTACACAGTTTCTTCAAGGAAAATGTGGAAGCTGGAATAAACTCTAAATTGCATATAATTTACCTGATCTAATTTTATAAACTGTCATAATCAAATTCTCCTTGAATTCAACTCTCTAAATTTCCATCTCTGCCATCTAATATATCAAATGGACAGAAAGCTAAACAAGGAGCAAAGAATTAAAAATATCACTCTCTGCACTGCTGTATTTCTTTCTAATTAAGAGAGATCTTAATTGAGATTGGAGTGACACAGACCCTGTGCAGAAATCTCCTGAGTATTGTAATTGGTTCGTGGAGCTGTTGCCCCAGGGTTATCCACTGCAGTGATTCCTACCTGGTTGGGAGTAACTGAAAAGCCTTACCTAAACAGCAGCCTCAAGCTTAAGAAATAGGATTGCCAGTGGAAAAGCAAATATACCCACATCCAAATTAGATTTGCTTTAAACATTTATGGAGAAAGTATTTGAGGTCAGGCGCTTTTACTAATCATTTCACCTCAGTGGTCCTTTCCCTATGCAATTTCCCTTAACTCAGTTTGATCACATGAAGACCTTTTAATGGTTTCATATTACCTACAAATCCAAACAGAATATTTCAAGACTTTGGCACCAGGCTTTCGTATTCCTCAGTTTACATTCACAGTATGTTTCTACCACATACGTGAGAGCACCTTCGCACCAAATAAATATGTCCACCTTGCAAATTTACTGGGTAGCTCTACTAGTTTCTTCTTTTCTCTAGAGTAACAAAGGCTTACCAAATTCCACCAAACCTGCAAGACTCAAATACCACGTCCTCCAATAAACCCCGTATTTCTCCTCTTGGCTGCTTTCCTACTCTTCATCTGTATCTCTCACTGAATCCTCCCTCCTTACCTTAAGTCCTAAGCTCCTTGAAAGTTATGTCTTGTTAATTCCTATATCCCAGCGTTTATCCCATGTTAGCTATGGAATACCCATGAAATAAATTCTGGATTCCAAAGTATACCTACTATGAGTTTCCAATTATAAATATCTCTTTAAAAGCTTTATTTAGGATGGTTTCCAGGAGAGCCTGTTTAAGCATCTCTCTTTGCAAAGATT
Source organism: Tragulus kanchil (assembly GCA_022376925.1). Taxonomy (NCBI): domain Eukaryota; kingdom Metazoa; phylum Chordata; class Mammalia; order Artiodactyla; family Tragulidae; genus Tragulus; species Tragulus kanchil. Next base: position 136,870,263 of record JAIOJX010000004.1, read on the forward strand.
TAAAAGAATTTAAATAAGGAATTTGAAGAGGAAACAAAAAGTTGGAGTAATCAAAACATCAAATTTTAAACTAGAAAATAAACATTAGGGAGCTTCCCTGGGGGTCCAGTAGGTAGAGTCCACCTTGCAGTGCAGGGGGCACCGGTCTGATCTCTGGCCTGGGGAGGTCCCACATGCCATGGAGTGGCTGGATCGGTGTGTCCAATTACGAGCCAGCACTCTGGAGCGCATGCACCCAGAGCCAGTGCTCTGCAATGAGAGAGGCCACTGCAATGTGAGGCCCACACAGACCAAAGAATAAAGATGGGTGAAAATTAAAAAATAAATAAAAAACCAATAAAATAGGCCAAAATTTTTAAAAAAGAAAATAAAAGTTAACATTTACATATTCCCACCTTATAATACAAACCACTGGGTATATCCTAAAAATATATGCAATATATATGACATAATAAAACTAAATGTCAAACTTAATGTACATCTGTCTTCATTTAATAATATCAAAATCTCTGGAAGTATTTTTTCTTAAGCATAACTTAAGTCGGTGTATATTCGTTTATGCCAAGCAAAGAAAAATGTTAGGAATTAAAGGGGAGAAAATATGATGTAACCCTTACCCCTGAGAATTCCATAAACAAGACACAAGCAAACAAACTAATACAAAAACAGGACATGTAGATTCCAAGGGGGCATACAAAAGCAGTTTTGAAGATTTGAAATCTGGAAAAGAAATATGTTGTCATCATCTCTTTGAGCTTCTATAACAAAATACCATAGACTGGGTGGCTTATAAATAACATTTATTTTTCACAGTTCTGGAGGCTTGAAAGTCCAAGATGGTGGAGACAGGCAGATTCAGTGGTGGGCAAGAATTCATTTTGGTCCTCTTTTTGGACCACATGTTGGAAGGGGCAAACAAGCTCTCCAGGATCACTTTTCCCATGAGGCTCTACCTTCATGATCTAAGGACCTCCCAAAGGCTCCACCATCACATTGGGTATCAGTTTCAATACGTGAATTCTGGGGGGTGGGGGGGATGCAATTATTCAGGCCACTGCAGATGCTTTCCTTGAGGATTTGTGGAATCTAAAACAAAATTGGGGGAACAGACTAAAGGAGTCTAGATAGAGATGGGGTAAAGAATCCAATGCATTAAAAAAAAAATAAAGATACCAAAGCAAGGCATATCCCAGAATTATTCCAACTTGCCATAAATATAAGATGCAAGTGGTAAGTAATCACAATAATTATACCCAATGCCTTTTGAGCAGTTTTCATGTGTTGGGTGTTGTTAGAAGACCTTTACATATGCTAAATTCATTTAATGTTTATAACAGCCGTATAAGCTGAGGGTTATGCTTTCTTTTACTAGATGGAGGAAGAAGGCATAATGAGTGGAAATGAGAATTACAATTTAGAACACAAGCTGAAATCATGTTGCAAACTGATCCTATTGATAGAGAACTAAAATGCATTGACTGGAGGAAGATGAAGATAGTGGAGGATATAACTGAGGGAGAAGGAAAAGGCATGGGAAGCCTGGTATACATGTGTGATGAGGCAGGAGCAAGAGAGAAGTATGGAAATTTTGTTTTTGTTGGAAAGTACCATGTAAACAGCTTATAAAATTTGACAAACATTATGAAGAGCTTACATGTCAGATTGAGGGGCATTTATTCTATAGAGAGCCTTTAGGGTTATACAAAAGAAATGATGGGTAGATTCACACATTAAATTGATCATCCTTATGCTGTATGGGGGCTTCCCAGGTGGTGCTACTGGTAAAGAACCTGCCCATCAGAGACCTGGGTTCAGTCCATGGGTAGGGAAGATCCCCTGGAGGAGGACACAGCAACCACTGCAGTATTCTTGCCTGGAGAATCCCATGGACAGAGGAGCTTAACAGACTACTATTGCAAAGACTCACAAAGACTCAGACACAACTGAAGCTGTTTAGCAGCAGCAGCAAGCTGCACAGATGGTGACTATGAAGAGATTGGAGCGCAGGCAGGGAAACTAGAGAAGAGGCCATCAGCCCTCATGTCCCAGGAAAAGCTGGAGAGACACAGGCCTGAAATTGTGATTGTAGGTAGGAGAAGAGAGAAAAGTGGCAGACAGTGTTGTTCCAAACTGGGTGCCACAACCCCATCCCACAACCCCAAGTCCAAGGGTCACCTGAAGACTCCTCCTGGGGTCCGTAGTTCCTCGCCTTGCAATTACAGCAGACGAGGCTCTATGTGGCCTTTGAGGTTAGGTCATAAAATGTGATACGGTTTCCACCTAATCCACCTCATACTTGCTGTTAGGATCCAGCTGCCATCCTGTGTGGCCCCACACAAGGAAACAGTATGGAAAGCCCACATGTAAATGCCAGCCCACAGTCCAAAGGAGGTCCAGCCATGCTACACCGTCAACTGTCATATGTGAACAAAGAACGCCTTCTGGTGATTTCACACCCCATCTTCCCAGTCTTTTTTGCCGAGGCCCAGACACCACGAAGCAGAGATTAGCTGTCCCACTGTTGCTATTTTATGCTCACTGAGCTTGAGGATGACTTGTTACTGAAACAAGAGGGAATCATTTAATATTAGAAGATAAAATCAAATGGATTTAATAGTTTCTGAAAACTGTAGCCTGAAGGGTTGAAGACTCTGGGGCTGGTAGGAGACAGATGCCAGGAAAGCAAGGGGTTTAAGGCAAATGTCTTCAAGTCTTTGCCCAGTTAAATTCCTAATAAAATGGCCCAAAGAGAAAATTAAGTATCTTGGTCTCTCCTTAAAAATATATAAGAAATTACATTAAAATATTCTTATATGTACCAATAAATCCCACTCCAATCTAAGTAAGCACCTGGCATGTTCTAAAGCAGCTTTCTGGAAATCATCATTTTGGAAGGTTAATACAATTTCTTCCTTAGAAATCACAAATATTTTAAAATATTTGGAATTTAATTTGGGGAAGTTTGAGGGAAGATGATCTCTTGCTTTGTTTTCCCCATTTTTATGACTCCTTTTTATTATGTAGAAATATGCTTCCAAGTAACCTATCCAAACTTGCAGGAGCCAGACTTTTATGATACATGACTTGATAGGAATATGGCTGGATACCTGACAGATTTTGAAAATGTATTCTTTAGAATGGCCATCTTAAACAAATGGGGCCAACTGCTAGCACTGCTAAGGAGAGAACAAATTTTTAAAAATAAGCAATTTCAAAAATCTTGATTTCTTCTTGATATATTTGGGGGTTTTGGCAGGGGGAGGGGATAGGCTCAAATATGTTAGATGATTTCTCCTCATTCATCAGAAGGAAACATCCAATTGTTTTTCCCTAAGGAAATAAGAAAACTGAAGAGGCATTTTCTCCTTGGTGCCAGACTATCTGCAGGTGATAGGCAGCACATGACAAGCATCGGACTGAAAAGGCACTCAGAATTTCCCCTGCACAATTAATCTAATTCAACCTAACAGAAAATGAAACGTGGAGAGCAGCTTGTCATCCAGATCCATGATGCATCATTTGCATCTGACTCTGATTTTCCCATGTCTTCCTCTCATGTCCCCAAGTATGGCTTATGTGATTGATTGTCAAAGTTGCATTTAATCATCATTACTTGCCAATAATTATTGAGTAACAAAATGGATACACAGTTAGCAAACAGAATATTATACTTGCTCTCTTCAGTAACCCTCCTGGGAATGGGTTATGGAACAATAAGATAACAATTACAGAATAATTACAGAAAACAAAATGCTTCTTTCTGTTGCTTAGAATATTATCATCACAGCTTTTCCGCCTCACCCTCCCAAACCTCTCCCTTGCCTAAAACTATCTCTAACAAATTCACTGGCATGATTTGAGAATTAAGTTGATGAGACACAGTTAAAGAGATGTACTCATAAAAATGATTAAACTGGTAGAACTATAGAAAAGCAAGCAAGGAAAATATACACCATATCCAAAATAAAAACCATTTTAATCATATACAGTTTAATGCAGGAAGCCCAGTATGTAAGTAGTCTGTGTTTGTGTGTGTATGTGTGTGTATCAGGAGATATGTTCTAATATTTTAATATATAACTAAGGTGCAGGCTATTGTAGTTTCTATCTTCATGCTTATTCAAAACCTTCAACAGTATACTTTCTACAAGTAATTGATAGCTGATACTGTATAATATAATATAAAATACTTCTTTGTTGCTAAGCTAAATGGACTATTTGGGACATACATATTCATAAGGCTTTGGAATGTCTCCAATAAATGCTGAATCATGTAGGAAGAAGAATGGGGCTGCATTAAGCATATTTTGGTAATTGGTAATGCAACCTCCCAGTTCCCCTGAGTGTGCACCTCTTGAGAGAGTATCTCCAAACCATGATGATTTCACACGTTCTAATGCACTGGATTTACATAATTAAATTTTAGAGTAAATTTAATGATATGCTCAAGAATCTCAGAAGATAGGCATTATTACTGAGAATGGGCTAGCAAAAATGAATTTTCATGTGTTTCTTCCAACTTTCTTCTAAAAGCCAGACCTCATGTGTACACACACACTTATGTGTGTGTATGTATGTGTGTATGTGTATACACACACACACACATACATACACACACACACACACATATATACACTCAGTGACCTCTCTTGTAAATAAAAGAAAGGAAGGAAGGAAAAGAAAGAAAGACAGAAAGGAAGAAAAATGTCAAGAAAAAAAGAAAATATATTAACTTCCTAAAACACAGCTGAAGGCATAGCTTACTCGGAGGACTTTTACACATTAGGAGATTTAACCTGATATTCTTTCTTTCTTCCTGGAAAGAAAAGTAGTTCAAAATATTCTTTAAACTGTTATAGAAAGTTTGAAGTTCAAGTGGTTTAACCAAACTATTTTGCCAGTTCAATCAAATTACTGTTATATAAAAATATTTTTGGAAAACTTCATATAAAAGGCCTCAGTTAAGGACTACATTTTTATTGCATTCATTCATTCAATACTATGCTAAGCAAAGGTTACAAAAAATTATTTGACTCGGTGTGTTGTAAATGAATAGTGTTATTTGAAGGAATGCAAATGAGCAGACATTTATTCTTACCCTTGAAGATAATTCTTTGATAAGCTTAAACACAGTCCATTTGGTCTGTGGTGTTCCTCCAGTGTTTCCTTTGCCCCTGTCATTAACTAAGGATTAACTGAGATGAAAGATACTGGCAAGCTCTGTCAAAAGTTTTCAAAACGTATATGTAAGAGCAAACTAAATACCTTTGAGTGTGACCTAGATTTGGTGACTTGCTTACAAAGGACAGAGGACAAAAATGAACAGTGTATTCATTTCCCAGGGCTGTTATAACAATGTACCACAAATCACATTAAGTTAAAACAACAAAAATGTATTGTCTGGAGTCCTAAGTCTGAAATCAAGGTGTTGGTAAGGCTGTGCTCACTCAGGGTTACCTGGTGGCTCACCGATAAAGTCGGACTGCCAATGCTGGAGACGTGGGTTCGATCTCTGAGTTGGGAAGATACCCTTGAGAAGGAAATGGCAACTCACTCCACTATTTCTTGCCTGTCTGTCATTTTTTACCCACTTTTACTTAAAGTGGATAAAAAGAGACACTTTTTTTTTTCTCCTAATCAGATATCATGAGAAGGCTTGTCACATCTGTGACATTTTCTGCCCCCAAACCCTAAACCTTAAGCTAATCATGACAAATACCTCATAGAATCAAATTGAGGGGCAATCACTCTACAAAACACCTGGCTGGCACTCTTCCAAGCTGTTAAACAAGGAAATATTTCAAAACCATCAAAGACCAGAGGAGACTAAAGAGACATAAAGACTAAATACAATGGAGAATCCTGGATTGGATCCTGAAGCAGAAAAAGGACGTTCCTGGAACAACTAGTGAAATCCAAATGAAATCTCTAGTGCAATTAACAGTAATCCTATTAGTGTTACTTGATAGTTTTGGCAAATGTACCATGAGAGATGTTAACATTATGGGAAATTGGATGACAGGTATATATGAATTCTCTATACTATCTTTGCAACTTTAATGTAAATCTAAATTTTTCCCAAAAATTTTTAAAAGTTTATTTAGAAAAATAAAATAATAATGGTATTTATGTTCATTCATCATATGAGAAGTTATCAAGTTGTCAACTTATAAAGTTGACCTGTTTAATTAGAGTGATGGGGGATATTTATGCCCTCTCTTTATTGAAAGGAGAGGTTTCCTTCTATAAGGGATGCAAACTTGAGTTAACAGAAAGATTTGTTTATAATGTGCAAATATTTTTGATGACATGTATGTATACCTAAAAGAGAAATTGCATGGGTAGTTGAAAACAATGGACAAAGCCCAGATTTGCAAGCCAGATTTCCAGAGCCGTCTCTGGGATCTTCACTCCCTTCACTTCAAATGAGACTTTGACTTTTCAAGTAGGTTATTTTACTTGGCTCAGTCCTCTTCTTCATAAGATTAGGTAGAACATAATAAGGCCGTATAGAAAGATGGCTTCCCAGAAGGCTCAATGGTAAAGAATCGGCCTGCACGTGTGGGAGACACAGGAGACTCGGGTTCGATCCCTGGGTTTGGAAGATCCCCTGGAGGAGGAAATGGCAACTCACTCCAGTATTCTTGTCTGGAAAAATTCCATGGGCCTGGTGGGTTCCAGTCCATAGGGTTTCTTGCCTGTCTGTCATTTTTTACCCACTTTTACTTAAAGTGGATAAAAAGAGACACTTTTTTTTTTCTCCTAATCAGATATCATGAGAAGGCTTGTCACATCTGTGACATTTTCTGCCCCCAAACCCTAAACCTTAAGCTAATCATGACAAATACCTCATAGAATCAAATTGAGGGGCAATCACTCTACAAAACACCTGGCTGGCACTCTTCCAAGCTGTTAAACAAGGAAATATTTCAAAACCATCAAAGACCAGAGGAGACTAAAGAGACATAAAGACTAAATACAATGGAGAATCCTGGATTGGATCCTGAAGCAGAAAAAGGACGTTCCTGGAACAACTAGTGAAATCCAAATGAAATCTCTAGTGCAATTAACAGTAATCCTATTAGTGTTACTTGATAGTTTTGGCAAATGTACCATGAGAGATGTTAACATTATGGGAAATTGGATGACAGGTATATATGAATTCTCTATACTATCTTTGCAACTTTAATGTAAATCTAAATTTTTCCCAAAAATTTTTAAAAGTTTATTTAGAAAAATAAAATAATAATGGTATTTATGTTCATTCATCATATGAGAAGTTATCAAGTTGTCAACTTATAAAGTTGACCTGTTTAATTAGAGTGATGGGGGATATTTATGCCCTCTCTTTATTGAAAGGAGAGGTTTCCTTCTATAAGGGATGCAAACTTGAGTTAACAGAAAGATTTGTTTATAATGTGCAAATATTTTTGATGACATGTATGTATACCTAAAAGAGAAATTGCATGGGTAGTTGAAAACAATGGACAAAGCCCAGATTTGCAAGCCAGATTTCCAGAGCCGTCTCTGGGATCTTCACTCCCTTCACTTCAAATGAGACTTTGACTTTTCAAGTAGGTTATTTTACTTGGCTCAGTCCTCTTCTTCATAAGATTAGGTAGAACATAATAAGGCCGTATAGAAAAGATGGCTTCCCAGAAGGCTCAATGGTAAAGAATCGGCCTGCACGTGTGGGAGACACAGGAGACTCGGGTTCGATCCCTGGGTTTGGAAGATCCCCTGGAGGAGGAAATGGCAACTCACTCCAGTATTCTTGTCTGGAAAAATTCCATGGGCCTGGTGGGTTCCAGTCCATAGGGTCACAAAAAGTTGCACACAACTAAATGACTAAGCACACATTTGGAAAGGATACAATGGAAATTAGAGAAAATGTGTACTATCGCCAATTACATGTAGATAAATTTTTTTGCATTCTATGTAGAGAGAGAAAGGAAGAAATGTACTATAACACTGCAACATTGGCAACAATGTTTTTAACCTTTCAGTTCAGGGTTGATGTTTAAGAGTGATGACAGTCAAGAGGCAAATAACTAGACATTTTCCTTCAGAGTGACAATAACTGAGCCACTAAGACCTCTGCAAACAATTCCTATCCATGGAGCACCCTCCTTGATATTGCCCAATATCATGAGAACTATTATATATTATATTTTAAAGTTACAGATATGCTGTCTAATATTTTTTGGGAGCGGAGGAGGCAGGCTAGGGAGGGAGGGGGGTGGGCAGGCCACTTCTATTGGTCTTTCATTTATCTATTTTCATCCATCTTTGTTCTTTGGCCCGTGTGGGCCTCCCATCGCAGTGACCTCTGTTGTCCCAGAGCACCAGCTCTGGGCACATGTGCTGCAGAGCTCCGGCTTGGTAATTGGACACATCGGTCCAACCGCTCCGGGGCACGTGGGATCTTCCCAGGCAAGGGATCAAACGGGCACCCCTTGCACTACAAGGCAGTGTCCTTACCCACTAGACCACCAGGGAAGCCCTGTCTAATATTTTTAAAAGAATTTTCATTTGGTGCAAACGATAATTGTTTGCAGTGATCAATGTTAATTCTCTCAGTTCCTCACTTGAATAGCATTTTGTTTATAATGTGCAAATATTTTTGATGACATGTATGTATACCTAAAAGAGAAATTGCATGGGTAGTTGAAAACAATGGACAAAGCCCAGATTTGCAAGCCAGATTTCCAGAGCCGTCTCTGGGATCTTCACTCCTTCACTTCAAATGAGACTTTGACTTTTCAAGTAGGTTATTTTACTTGGCTCAGTCCTCTTCTTCATAAGATTAGGTAGAACATAATAAGGCCGTATAGAAAAGATGGCTTCCCAGAAGGCTCAATGGTAAAGAATCGGCCTGCACGTGTGGGAGACACAGGAGACTCGGGTTCGATCCCTGGGTTTGGAAGATCCCCTGGAGGAGGAAATGGCAACTCACTCCAGTATTCTTGTCTGGAAAAATTCCATGGGCCTGGTGGGTTCCAGTCCATAGGGTCACAAAAAGTTGCACACAACTAAATGACTAAGCACACATTTGGAAAGGATACAATGGAAATTAGAGAAAATGTGTACTATCGCCAATTACATGTAGATAAATTTTTTTGCATTCTATGTAGAGAGAGAAAGGAAGAAATGTACTATAACACTGCAACATTGGCAACAATGTTTTTAACCTTTCAGTTCAGGGTTGATGTTTAAGAGTGATGACAGTCAAGAGGCAAATAACTAGACATTTTCCTTCAGAGTGACAATAACTGAGCCACTAAGACCTCTGCAAACAATTCCTATCCATGGAGCACCCTCCTTGATATTGCCCAATATCATGAGAACTATTATATATTATATTTTAAAGTTACAGATATGCTGTCTAATATTTTTTGGGAGCGGAGGAGGCAGGCTAGGAGGGAGGGGTGGGCAGGCCACTTCTATTGGTCTTTCATTTATCTATTTTCATCCATCTTTGTTCTTTGGCCCGTGTGGGCCTCCCATCGCAGTGACCTCTGTTGTCCCAGAGCACCAGCTCTGGGCACATGTGCTGCAGAGCTCCGGCTTGGTAATTGGACACATCGGTCCAACCGCTCCGGGGCACGTGGGATCTTCCCAGGCAAGGGATCAAACGGGCACCCCTTGCACTACAAGGCAGTGTCCTTACCCACTAGACCACCAGGGAAGCCCTGTCTAATATTTTTAAAAGAATTTTCATTTGGTGCAAACGATAATTGTTTGCAGTGATCAATGTTAATTCTCTCAGTTCCTCACTTGAATAGCATTTAGCACATAAGGTTCAAGCCAGGTAAATAAGATGCTTGAATTAATGTATAGATGAGCTTTCAAAGAACTGGAAGAGAGAGTGTGATAAGAGGCTCAAGCACTGAAATGGAGACCATATGCAGCCATGCAGAAACTGCCTGTTCATCTCACACACTTGCTTTTTCTCAGTTCCCCATGTGGACAAGTCTTTGCTCTTTTTTTCTGTTGATACTGAGTTGACAATCATCATTCTTTGAATTTCACCTCAGAGATTTCATTATCAAGGACTGGGCTTCCTGCACAACCCAACCTCTCTCTGCCCAGATGCTTTGGCCAACTGTGAGCTTCCTTGCAAGTAGAGACCGTTTCATTTATCTCTAAAACACAAGGTCTAGCACTGGCATACAGCATGCAACAGATTCATAGTGATCAATCTACACCGAAACTTTGTGAGGCACTGGTAAAATGACAAGCACTGATTTCTTAGTATTGGAGAATTTTATTCTATTTTTCAATGTTTCTTTCTGTAATTTTTTTCTCCCTCTATTGTAATCTCTTTGCTATCTCTTTTATTCTCACAAGTATTATAGATAAACTTGACCAAATATGAGAATGTGTTTTCCCACTAAATAAAATAGGTATCCATTTAATTATGTTCTTCTCTCTGCCTACTGCACTTTCATTACGATAAAACAAATTTAACCAAAGTCATTCTATCTCCCAAGATTGCTCAATTTATGGTTAATTTCACTAATTTAAATTTATCTTCCAATAGATGTGCAATGCAGTGCTTGTATGGGAAATCTACAGGCATGTGTAGTTGGAGAACTACCTTCATATTCTGCATGAGCCATTGCACTCTTCACTGAGGCTCCATCGCAGTGACCTCTGTTGTCCCAGGCACATCGGTGCGCAGACTCCGGCTTGGTAATTGGACACATCGGTCCAACCGCTCCGGGGCACGTGGGATCTTCCCAGGCAAGGGATCAAACGGGCACCCCTTGCACTACAAGGCAGTGTCCTTACCCACTAGACCACCAGGGAAGCCCTGTCTAATATTTTTAAAAGAATTTTCATTTGGTGCAAACGATAATTGTTTGCAGTGATCAATGTTAATTCTCTCAGTTCCTCACTTGAATAGCATTTAGCACATAAGGTTCAAGCCAGGTAAATAAGATGCTTGAATTAATGTATAGATGAGCTTTCAAAGAACTGGAAGAGAGAGTGTGATAAGAGGCTCAAGCACTGAAATGGAGACCATATGCAGCCATGCAGAAACTGCCTGTTCATCTCACACACTTGCTTTTTCTCAGTTCCCCATGTGGACAAGTCTTTGCTCTTTTTTTCTGTTGATACTGAGTTGACAATCATCATTCTTTGAATTTCACCTCAGAGATTTCATTATCAAGGACTGGGCTTCCTGCACAACCCAACCTCTCTCTGCCCAGATGCTTTGGCCAACTGTGAGCTTCCTTGCAAGTAGAGACCGTTTCATTTATCTCTAAAACACAAGGTCTAGCACTGGCATACAGCATGCAACAGATTCATAGTGATCAATCTACACCGAAACTTTGTGAGGCACTGGTAAAATGACAAGCACTGATTTCTTAGTATTGGAGAATTTTATTCTATTTTTCAATGTTTCTTTCTGTAATTTTTTTCTCCCTCTATTGTAATCTCTTTGCTATCTCTTTTATTCTCACAAGTATTATAGATAAACTTGACCAAATATGAGAATGTGTTTTCCCACTAAATAAAATAGGTATCCATTTAATTATGTTCTTCTCTCTGCCTACTGCACTTTCATTACGATAAAACAAATTTAACCAAAGTCATTCTATCTCCCAAGATTGCTCAATTTATGGTTAATTTCACTAATTTAAATTTATCTTCCAATAGATGTGCAATGCAGTGCTTGTATGGGGAAATCTACAGGCATGTGTAGTTGGAGAACTACCTTCATATTCTGCATGAGCCATTGCACTCTTCACTGAGGCTCTTCCAGACTCTTAAAGAAAACAAAAGGGGGGAAGGGAGACTCAGAATAAGGGCAGGCTTTTAAAGAATCTAGTGGGTCATGGATGTGCTGGCCTTCCTGGAATGACATATTCTTAGTTTGCAAAGGGATATGAGCTGTGGGTAATTTGCAAATGAATGTATCTGCAAATGAATGAATGCATCAAACACAATGAAAACATTGTATCCAAGAGTATGCCATATTGCTCATTGCGGTCACTTCCACACAATTTGTTTCTTTACCATCTGCACCAGTGCTATTCCATTATCCAACACAAGACCCAGGAAAATGCAAGCCACTAAGAATATCTTGTGAAAGGGGCTGTGTGAATGGTTATTATGCTTGTTCTACTTCCTTAATATCCTTTTTAATGAAAAAGTAGAAACCTACATCAGAAGCAGTACTTAAAATTCAGTTTGGAGAGGCTTCTGGCCTCTACTGAGTTGCTTTTACCCTTAATCTCTTTTTCTTCTTCTTCTTTGCTGTCTTAATAATGTGTTTGGGCTAAAGGAAAGCTAAATTCTCATACCCATGGCTGGGGGGGGATATATTTAAGGGAGCAAATGGATAACTTCTTCATCTAGATTTTATAATGGATATTTAACAATGTGATATTATAATACTATTTTGATACTGATAAATATTATCCAAAATACACTATTTTTACTCTAATGAATTACTCTCCTCCTGCTAATTTTATTTGGAAGCAACTTAACTCCACTTGTAATTTGTTAAATTGTATATCTTTTATTACACATATCTAACTTAACAATTATCTCAAAACAAACCCTAATAAGCAAACTAAAATAAGACTGAATTTGAGTCTAGCTATTGTGCACAGATGGGCCCAGATGAACTATATCAACAAAGTGGAAGGTAAGCACCATTATGAAACCCATCATTCTATCTCCCAAGATTGCTCAATTTATGGTTAATTTCACTAATTTAAATTTATCTTCCAATAGATGTGCAATGCAGTGCTTGTATGGGGAAATCTACAGGCATGTGTAGTTGGAGAACTACCTTCATATTCTGCATGAGCCATTGCACTCTTCACTGAGGCTCTTCCAGACTCTTAAAGAAAACAAAAGGGGGGAAGGGAGACTCAGAATAAGGGCAGGCTTTTAAAGAATCTAGTGGGTCATGGATGTGCTGGCCTTCCTGGAATGACATATTCTTAGTTTGCAAAGGGATATGAGCTGTGGGTAATTTGCAAATGAATGTATCTGCAAATGAATGAATGCATCAAACACAATGAAAACATTGTATCCAAGAGTATGCCATATTGCTCATTGCGGTCACTTCCACACAATTTGTTTCTTTACCATCTGCACCAGTGCTATTCCATTATCCAACACAAGACCCAGGAAAATGCAAGCCACTAAGAATATCTTGTGAAAGGGGCTGTGTGAATGGTTATTATGCTTGTTCTACTTCCTTAATATCCTTTTTAATGAAAAAGTAGAAACCTACATCAGAAGCAGTACTTAAAATTCAGTTTGGAGGGCTTCTGGCCTCTACTGAGTTGCTTTTACCCTTAATCTCTTTCTTCTTCTTCTTTGCTGTCTTAATAATGTGTTTGGGATAAAGGAAAGCTAAATTCTCATACCCATGGCTGGGGGATATATTTAAGGGAGCAAATGGATAACTTCTTCATCTAGATTTTATAATGGATATTTAACAATGTGATATTATAATACTATTTTGATACTGATAAATATTATCCAAAATACACTATTTTTACTCTAATGAATTACTCTCCTCCTGCTAATTTTATTTGGAAGCAACTTAACTCCACTTGTAATTTGTTAAATTGTATATCTTTTATTACACATATCTAACTTAACAATTATCTCAAAACAAACCCTAATAAGCAAACTAAAATAAGACTGAATTTGAGTCTAGCTATTGTGCACAGATGGGCCCAGATGAACTATATCAACAAAGTGGAAGGTAAGCACCATTAGATGCCAACACCACTCTCATTTTCAGAACTTTTAATGTTTGTTTGCTACAGAACAACAGATCTCATCTCAACAAACTCCTGGGCTTCAGATCCTGAATTTTATCCTGGGCCCCGAAGGCAAAATTTTTATGACATCTGTGTGTTTCCGTAATTAGAGCCACAACATTCGCAACACATAGCTTCCCCTTTGAAATGTGTCTTCAGAAGAATCAATAATACATTGAAAATTAAGAAAGTTTACAGGCATGTGTTACCAGTACTTAGGTATAATTCCTCCAAGAGTCTGAGAAAAGGACTTGACCAATTTATCACAATACCTAATTAATAATAAGTTCATGGATAGGCTAAATTTCTAGACAATCTTTAAACATTTCAAGGGGTTTGATGATTTATAATTGATGCTTCAAGTATTCCCCACTATTATTCATTCATCCCTTGATGCTGTTAGGAGAATGGGTACATAGTGCTCTAACCAACTTGAAACTGTCTACAGTTATCACACTATCCAAACAGTACAATTATAGAGCAATCATTAGAGCATAATTTATGAAGATGTCATTATCATAACTTTATCCCAAACAAGTTTATGGTTCTCTGTTATGGTACAAAATGAATAGAGAAAAGTCTTGTAAAAAAAATCCATCCAGAGACTTCCCTGGTGGTCCAGTGGGTGAGGAGTTTGCTTTGCAATGCAGGGGCCACCTGTTCGAGCCCTGGCCCAGGAGGATCCCACATGCCAAGGATCGGCTGGGCAGGTGTGTCCAACTGCAAGTCCGCGCTCTGGAGCGCATGCACCCAGAGCCAGCACTCTGCAGCGAGAGAGGCCACTGCAATGGGAGGCCCACACATGCCAAAGAATAAAGATGGATGAAAAATAAATGATGACTTAGAGGCAAAAAAAAAAAATCCATTCAGGGCTTCCCTGGTGGTCCAGTGGTTAGAGTCTGCCCTTCAGTGCAAGGGGCACCTGTTGGATTCCTGGCCCGGGAAGATCCCATGTGCTGCATGTCAGCTGGACTGGTGTGTCCAATTATGAGCCAGTGCCCAGACCCAGTGCTCTGCAGTGAGAGAGGCCACTGCAATGTGAGGCCCACACATGCCAAAGAATAAAAGATAGATAAAAATAAATATAAACAAAAGAGGCATGATGGGGAAAAGAAAAAAAAATCCCATCCAACAGAGACCAGTTTCCTTTCAACATGTGCTTCCATCCCTATTGACAGGTATATTTTCAACTACTTAATAAATGATTAGCAATCTATGTGCTCCAGTTTGAGTACAGAACACTTCTTTATTTTTTTTCCAATTTGTTTAAACTTAAATGCTTACATGAACAATAATAAAAACAGAAAATGCAGGTAAACACCAATCTCTTCTGCATTAATCTCAGTTAAGTTTTTTGGGGTTTTTTTTCCTTCAAATTCAGTTCAAAGTAGATCCCACTGACAAATTTCCCCAACCCCGTAAGACTGAATAATTCTAACTATGTGAATGGTAAACAACCTAGCAAAAATGTCATTTATCTTTGCAGAATTAACAGTGCAGCATTACTTTATCTAAATTAAGCAATTACGACAAAATGAGTAAGAAATGCTGTAATGAAAAAGTAATTCATTCCTGCTAAATATTTTGCAAATACAGTATCACTTTTAAATGCACCCAACACACAATGCTCTAAATCTGTCAAGAAAAACAGTTGACAGAATTATGGATTAATTTTTAAATAATGTTATACACTTTGCAATAATGAAGAGCTTACAGAGGTAAACATATGATTAAACAGTAAACAGTCTGCTACTTTAGCTCAACTGAAAGAAGTCATACTTTGAACAAACTATGATATGCAAGCTATAAAAAAGTGTGCTTTGTACAGTATTAATAAAGCTTCTCCCAACCAAATGTTAATTATTTCTTGGTGAAAGGAATTTTACTTGAGAAATCAGAGATCATGTTACAACAACTTTTTTAAAGTAGAAAACATATGATAAGTGAGTTTAAAATAAGAATTTTCAGAAAAGGTTGGGGGTAACTTACAATATAAATAAGATACTTGTTTCTTACTTTTTCTGTCCATGACCTAATAGAAATGTTATAAAAAGTTTAAATTCTGAACACTTAGAAACTACTTTTAAAGTGAGTTTTAAAAGCTGGTGTTTAAGGTAAAATGCATATATCTTCCTTTAATGCTTAAACATTCTTTTACTGACTGCTGTGAAATGAAATTAAATGTTCAGAAGCAAATCCCTTCTTAGTTCATAAACACCAAAAAGTAAAATTTACTCTGGTTTTTGGAAAGTGAAATACATTGTCCTTGTATTTCCAACAGATGTTCTGTTGACCTTGGGAATGTGATCGCCACATCTCCATTGATCACCTTTACATGGAGATTTCCGATAATCTGGTAAAGCTGCAGCCAGACTGCATACTGGAGACATGGAAACAGACACACCACACACTGTAAAGAATTATGGTGTCTCCTCCCTGCACTGATGTTGAGACTTTCACACACCCAGAAAAACAAGACCAGGGGACATAGCTCTTACCCATTGGCTCTCAGCCAAAGAGCAAGACTGGTGTTAAGGAGGGCACATGATGCATCTCTGAATGGTAAACAACCTAGCAAAAATGTCATTTATCTTTGCAGAATTAACAGTGCAGCATTACTTTATCTAAATTAAGCAATTACGACAAAATGAGTAAGAAATGCTGTAATGAAAAAGTAATTCATTCCTGCTAAATATTTTGCAAATACAGTATCACTTTTAAATGCACCCAACACACAATGCTCTAAATCTGTCAAGAAAAACAGTTGACAGAATTATGGATTAATTTTTAAATAATGTTATACACTTTGCAATAATGAAGAGCTTACAGAGGTAAACATATGATTAAACAGTAAACAGTCTGCTACTTTAGCTCAACTGAAAGAAGTCATACTTTGAACAAACTATGATATGCAAGCTATAAAAAAGTGTGCTTTGTACAGTATTAATAAAGCTTCTCCCAACCAAATGTTAATTATTTCTTGGTGAAAGGAATTTTACTTGAGAAATCAGAGATCATGTTACAACAACTTTTTTAAAGTAGAAAACATATGATAAGTGAGTTTAAAATAAGAATTTTCAGAAAAGGTTGGGGGTAACTTACAATATAAATAAGATACTTGTTTCTTACTTTTTCTGTCCATGACCTAATAGAAATGTTATAAAAAGTTTAAATTCTGAACACTTAGAAACTACTTTTAAAGTGAGTTTTAAAAGCTGGTGTTTAAGGTAAAATGCATATATCTTCCTTTAATGCTTAAACATTCTTTTACTGACTGCTGTGAAATGAAATTAAATGTTCAGAAGCAAATCCCTTCTTAGTTCATAAACACCAAAAAGTAAAATTTACTCTGGTTTTTGGAAAGTGAAATACATTGTCCTTGTATTTCCAACAGATGTTCTGTTGACCTTGGGAATGTGATCGCCACATCTCCATTGATCACCTTTACATGGAGATTTCCGATAATCTGGTAAAGCTGCAGCCAGACTGCATACTGGAGACATGGAAACAGACACACCACACACTGTAAAGAATTATGGTGTCTCCTCCCTGCACTGATGTTGAGACTTTCACACACCCAGAAAAACAAGACCAGGGGACATAGCTCTTACCCATTGGCTCTCAGCCAAAGAGCAAGACTGGTGTTAGGAGCACATGTGCATCCATTGTGTTCTGGCTCCTAGATGGAAAGATTCATTGTCATTTGCACTCTCATTATATTAATTTATATTATATAAGGACTTATCCTTCTAATGAGTGACTTTCAACTGAGTGACTTTCACATCACTTCTTCACATCTTTTAAAAGTTACCACCTCCCAATTTCTCATGGCCTGTTTTGAATTTTTCTTAACTCTCATATTTTATGTTTTAACAATATCATTACTATTTCTTATTTACTATACAACTTTTTATTTTAAAGGTAAACATAATACTTCTTGATGTCTATTCCTTATTCCAAATGATGTTTTCTTTTCAATTTAGTGTTATTTACTCAGTACGGTGAGCAAAAAGTACAGGGGTATGGGGTTCAGCCTTAAGGACAATCTCTGACAGCACTCCTTAGTCTGTCAATGGGGAAAGACCACATTCTTCCTCCAATCTGTCCAGATTCATATATCTATTACTATTAAAAAAACGAATTTCTGGGAAAACAAAATAAAAAATAAAAGGGGATCCATATTATTGGATTTAATGGATATAAAATTGCTCCTTCAAATTACTTTAAAAGGTTTTAGACATTTACTCTAACGTACTGAATGTATCTTGTCATGGTCTGGATTACAAACCAGTACCACGTTCTGAATCTGGCCAACAATTACAGCTCATGAGCTTGCACTCTCTCCAGGGAATCTTGCCTCAGGTAGGTCTTCTCTCTGTCACAGATTAGGTCTGATTTTCCTACTATGTATGCTAGTTTTTTGTATATCACCATCTCTGAATATAACTAAGTAATGTGCTTTATGACTAGTTCCTTAATGGTGTCTTCCTTGCCCAGAGGATACAAGTGGGTTGATATTGTTTATGCAAATGTAAACAAAGGTAAATTTACTTTGAAGCTAATGAAGTATTGGATTGGGGTCCATTTGCATACCAAGGCCTCTACGAGTGGAGTTACAGAGAGTCACAGTGTTCTAGGTGAGGAGAGGACTGAGGCTGAAGCGGTATTACTGTACACACATTTTTGGCACATTGCCTAATCCCGACAGGGATCATAGACAAAAGGGACCTGAAGCTTGAAGAATATAATATGATTCTTTTTTCATCATAAATAATCAGTTTGGCACCTAATTTTTTATTTGCAATTTTCTTTTTCTTAAAACTAGTACCTAAATTATGTAAGATTCAAATACCCAAAACTCAGGATCTGTCTTATGTTGAATGCTTTATCCTCAGTAACTAGCATGGTGCCTTGCCTGGATAGACTAGGTAGTCCATAAATATCCATTGGCTGAATGGGAAATGAATAAATGATCAACTAACTGGTTTAGAACTCCTCAGCAAGATTCCTGTGAGAAGATCCACAAGAGCCCTAATTAGTCTCCTAGACACTCTTTCACACTCAACCTGCTTTCAATAAAGGTATTATTAGTAGAATTCATCCATATATAAGATTCAGGAGGATTCTTTAGCAGAGTTCCTTAAACTGTGGATTGTGACCTCTTCATGGCATGCAAAATCAACTTGAGGATTCATAAATCAGAGTTCATTTATTTTTATAGTAGAACAGAATGGGGGGAAGAAAGGAACAGAGTGAAATGGAGTAAACAGAATGGAATGGAATGAAAACTATTGAGTGCATCATAAGAAATAAGGATGAATGTTTTTTGTAAAATTTTTGTGTCAGTGGTGTACGTACATGTATGTATGTATTAAAAATGTATTGCTGGGCTTCCCTGGTGGTCCAGTGGGTAAGGACACCACCTTGCAGTGCAAGGGGTGCCGGTTCGATCCCTGGCCTGGGAAGATCCCACGTGCCGCAGACCGGCTGGACTGATGTGTCCAATTACCGAGCTGGAGCTCTGGAATGCATGGCGCAGAGGTGGTGCTCTGCGACAACAGAGGCCACCACGATGGGAGGCCCACAAGGGCCAAAGAACAAAGATGGATGAAAATGGACAAATGAAAAATCAATAGAAGTGGCCAGCCTGCTCCCCTCCCTCCCCATCCCACCCCTCTGAAATTAATAAATAAATAAATTTTTTTAAAAAAATGTATTGCTGGGAACATAACTGTAAATTCAAAGTGCAGGTCTTCCTTATAGCCTCCTTGATTAAAAAGAATAAATGGAGGTTGTTTATAACTAAGACTATTCCTACAAATTTAGGGTTTTGGTGATTTGCTTACATTGTTTTGAATTTTATACTTTACAATTTTCTTTTTCTTAAAACTAGTACCTAAATTATGTAAGATTCAAATACCCAAAACTCAGGATCTGTCTTATGTTGAATGCTTTATCCTCAGTAACTAGCATGGTGCCTTGCCTGGATAGACTAGGTAGTCCATAAATATCCATTGGCTGAATGGGAAATGAATAAATGATCAACTAACTGGTTTAGAACTCCTCAGCAAGATTCCTGTGAGAAGATCCACAAGAGCCCTAATTAGTCTCCTAGACACTCTTTCACACTCAACCTGCTTTCAATAAAGGTATTATTAGTAGAATTCATCCATATATAAGATTCAGGAGGATTCTTTAGCAGAGTTCCTTAAACTGTGGATTGTGACCTCTTCATGGCATGCAAAATCAACTTGAGGATTCATAAATCAGAGTTCATTTATTTTTATAGTAGAACAGAATGGGGGGAAGAAAGGAACAGAGTGAAATGGAGTAAACAGAATGGAATGGAATGAAAACTATTGAGTGCATCATAAGAAATAAGGATGAATGTTTTTTGTAAAATTTTTGTGTCAGTGGTGTACGTACATGTATGTATGTATTAAAAATGTATTGCTGGGCTTCCCTGGTGGTCCAGTGGGTAAGGACACCACCTTGCAGTGCAAGGGGTGCCGGTTCGATCCCTGGCCTGGGAAGATCCCACGTGCCGCAGACCGGCTGGACTGATGTGTCCAATTACCGAGCTGGAGCTCTGGAATGCATGGCGCAGAGGTGGTGCTCTGCGACAACAGAGGCCACCACGATGGGAGGCCCACAAGGGCCAAAGAACAAAGATGGATGAAAATGGACAAATGAAAAATCAATAGAAGTGGCCAGCCTGCTCCCCTCCCTCCCCATCCCACCCCTCTGAAATTAATAAATAAATAAATTTTTTTAAAAAAATGTATTGCTGGGAACATAACTGTAAATTCAAAGTGCAGGTCTTCCTTATAGCCTCCTTGATTAAAAAGAATAAATGGAGGTTGTTTATAACTAAGACTATTCCTACAAATTTAGGGTTTTGGTGATTTGCTTACATTGTTTTGAATTTTATACTTTACACATATATTCTTTGGTTGCAACATCAGTATAAATAAAATCAGAAACTCTCGTGTTTTTAAGATCTCTGAAAAAAGACACTAGACTTTTTCCATGACCTCAGGAATGGACTTTCCAGAAGAAGACTCCTGAAATACGCCAAAAAGTTTTGTTCCTTATCTCTAAAAGCTAGAGCAAGTTAGAGTTCATTTTATGTTAACTGCCCTGATGTAAACTGTTCACCTGTAATGTCTTCAACAATGATTTCCATGAATATCCATACTGTAATGACTTCTGAAACTGTATCTTCAGCGCTGTTTACTCCCCTGAGACCCAAACCCTCATAACAATTGCCTGCCAGGCATATCCATCTGGCCACAGACACTGCTATAAACAGAAGTGATTTTCCCTAATAAAACTTACTTTTTCTCCCCTTTCTCTATGCTGATTAACAGTTGCACTGCATCCAGTAATATAAGCTAGATACATGGGAGCCATTCTAATACCCATAATCACCTCTGTGTGTGTGTCTCACTCATGTCCAATTCTCTGTGACCCAAAGACTATAGCCATCCAGGTCAATAACAGTAATTACCCATTATAAATCCTCAACATTTCCCAAATCTGTCCCTTTCTCTCTACTCCATGATTATTTAAACCTTGGTTCCTTGCCTGGGCTGCTCCATTGGTCTTCTAACTGGCCTCCTACCCTGGCTCTCTCCCATCCCCAGTCTTTCTTCCTATGGACTCCAGATTGATGTTTTCAAAATATACACTTGATCACATTACACACTTGCTTACAATTTTCAAGCTGATTGTGACTGTTTCCAGAGGGCCACGCCAGCTATAAGTATGTGGCTCTAAGAGGAACTCCCACCTGATCTGGTAACCAAAAAAATTCAACAAATAAATAAATTTTTTTAAAAAAATGTATTGCTGGGAACATAACTGTAAATTCAAAGTGCAGGTCTTCCTTATAGCCTCCTTGATTAAAAAGAATAAATGGAGGTTGTTTATAACTAAGACTATTCCTACAAATTTAGGGTTTTGGTGATTTGCTTACATTGTTTTGAATTTTATACTTTACACATATATTCTTTGGTTGCAACATCAGTATAAATAAAATCAGAAACTCTCGTGTTTTTAAGATCTCTGAAAAAAGACACTAGACTTTTTCCATGACCTCAGGAATGGACTTTCCAGAAGAAGACTCCTGAAATACGCCAAAAAGTTTTGTTCCTTATCTCTAAAAGCTAGAGCAAGTTAGAGTTCATTTTATGTTAACTGCCCTGATGTAAACTGTTCACCTGTAATGTCTTCAACAATGATTTCCATGAATATCCATACTGTAATGACTTCTGAAACTGTATCTTCAGCGCTGTTTACTCCCCTGAGACCCAAACCCTCATAACAATTGCCTGCCAGGCATATCCATCTGGCCACAGACACTGCTATAAACAGAAGTGATTTTCCCTAATAAAACTTACTTTTTCTCCCCTTTCTCTATGCTGATTAACAGTTGCACTGCATCCAGTAATATAAGCTAGATACATGGGAGCCATTCTAATACCCATAATCACCTCTGTGTGTGTGTCTCACTCATGTCCAATTCTCTGTGACCCAAAGACTATAGCCATCCAGGTCAATAACAGTAATTACCCATTATAAATCCTCAACATTTCCCAAATCTGTCCCTTTCTCTCTACTCCATGATTATTTAAACCTTGGTTCCTTGCCTGGGCTGCTCCATTGGTCTTCTAACTGGCCTCCTACCCTGGCTCTCTCCCATCCCCAGTCTTTCTTCCTATGGACTCCAGATTGATGTTTTCAAAATATACACTTGATCACATTACACACTTGCTTACAATTTTCAAGCTGATTGTGACTGTTTCCAGAGGGGCCACGCTCCAGCTATAAGTATGTGGCTCTAAGAGGAACTCACCTGACCCAAGTGATCTGGTAACAAAGTCATAAAGTAGAAGGAAGTTCAACAAATGCTTCACCCATTACAGTGCAGTGTGATGGAAACATGCCATGCAGGCTGACTATAATCTGTCATCCAGAATAAGTTCTCTCGTGACCCAATGTGCCCCAAAATAAACCTGCTTAATACAGTCGGGAACCAAGGGAGTGAAAATAGTGAGAACATCAAATTTTCTAACTGGATATTTCAAGCGTCAGCAGTTTAATGTTTTTTCTCTAAGTTTTATTATGGTCCTTATTTAATCCGACAGGAATAAAGAAATACTAACAGAGGAATGGTGAAACCCATTGTGTGGCAATGATCTCACTCTTTCTGAAGAGTAAACTTAGAAATGTTTAAATAAACCTTCATCAGCTTTTACTTTTAATCTCTTCCCTTGTGAAAAAAAAAATCATCTAATTCATTCAAGAAAGATTTGATGCATGCCAATGAAGATGAAAAGAAGAGACTGAATAAGATGACTAAAATGCTGGAGAGGGTGTGGAGAAAAGGGAACACTCCTGCATTGCTGGTGGGAATGTAGATTGATACAGCCTCTATGGAAGACAGTCTGGAGATTTCTTAAAAAACTAAAACTAGAAGCACCCTACGACCCAGCAATCCCACTCTTAGGCTTATACCCTGATGAAATCAAATCTGAAAGAAGCACCTGTACTCCAATGTTCATTGCAGCTTTCTATGCAATAGCTAGAACATGGAAGCAACCTAGATGTCCATCGACGAACGAATGGATACAGAAGCTCTGCTACATACATACAATGGAATACTACACAGCTGTAAAGAGAAATGCAGAAGAATCAGCCCTAATGAGGTGGCTAGATCTAGAACGTATCATAAAAAGTGAAGTCAGTCAGAAAGAGAAGGACAAATACAGTATATTAACACATATATATGGAATCTAGCAGGATGGTGATGATGGCGCACGCAGTGAAGCAATGGAAAGACAGACATGGCCAGTGGACATATGGACATTGTTGGGAAGGAATAGAGGGTGGAAGGTGTAAAGGAAGTAGCATGAAGGCCTGTACTAACATAACTGAAGAAAATAGTTCTAGTCATTGCTCTGTGAGAAAAGGGGATCCTTCAGGGGTACTGTGTGATGGTTGGGAGGGGTGGGAAGGGGGGGATATACATGTGACTGATCTGGGAACACGCATGTCTGTAAACAACAAAACTCTGTAAAAGTTAAAAGTAAAATAAAGGTTTAAAAACAAAAAAAACATTCAAGTAACTAAGATAATGACATCCAGCCCCATCAGTTCATGGAAGATAGGTGGGGAAAACAATGGAAACAGTGACAGACTTTATCTACTTGGACTCCAAAATCACTGTGGACAGTGACCGTAGTCATGAAATCAAAAGACATTTGCTCCTTGAAATAAAAGCTATGCAGACCTAGATAGTGTAGTAAAAAGCAGAGACATCACTTTGCTGACAAAGGCCCGTATAGTTAAGCTATGGTTTTTCCCATGGTTATGTATGAATGTGAGAGGTGGAGCATAAACAAGGTTGAGTGCTAAAGAACAGATGCCTTTGCACTGTGGTACTGAAGAATAGTCTTGAAAGCCCCTTGGACTGCAAGGTCAAACCAGTCAATCCTAAAGAAAAGAATCACTGTCTCTGAAGGTGAAGCTCCTACTTGGCACTGACAAAAAAACGAAGCACCCTCGACCCAGCAATCCCACTCTTAGGCTTATACCCTGATGAAATCAAATCTGAAAGAAGCACCTGTACTCCAATGTTCATTGCAGCTTTCTATGCAATAGCTAGAACATGGAAGCAACCTAGATGTCCATCGACGAACGAATGGATACAGAAGCTCTGCTACATACATACAATGGAATACTACACAGCTGTAAAGAGAAATGCAGAAGAATCAGCCCTAATGAGGTGGCTAGATCTAGAACGTATCATAAAAAGTGAAGTCAGTCAGAAAGAGAAGGACAAATACAGTATATTAACACATATATATGGAATCTAGCAGGATGGTGATGATGGCGCACGCAGTGAAGCAATGGAAAGACAGACATGGCCAGTGGACATATGGACATTGTTGGGAAGGAATAGAGGGTGGAAGGTGTAAAGGAAGTAGCATGAAGGCCTGTACTAACATAACTGAAGAAAATAGTTCTAGTCATTGCTCTGTGAGAAAAGGGGATCCTTCAGGGGTACTGTGTGATGGTTGGGAGGGGTGGGAAGGGGGGGATATACATGTGACTGATCTGGGAACACGCATGTCTGTAAACAACAAAACTCTGTAAAAGTTAAAAGTAAAATAAAGGTTTAAAAACAAAAAAAACATTCAAGTAACTAAGATAATGACATCCAGCCCCATCAGTTCATGGAAGATAGGTGGGGAAAACAATGGAAACAGTGACAGACTTTATCTACTTGGACTCCAAAATCACTGTGGACAGTGACCGTAGTCATGAAATCAAAAGACATTTGCTCCTTGAAATAAAAGCTATGCAGACCTAGATAGTGTAGTAAAAAGCAGAGACATCACTTTGCTGACAAAGGCCCGTATAGTTAAGCTATGGTTTTTCCCATGGTTATGTATGAATGTGAGAGGTGGAGCATAAAAAAGGTTGAGTGCTAAAGAACAGATGCCTTTGCACTGTGGTACTGAAGAATAGTCTTGAAAGCCCCTTGGACTGCAAGATCAAACCAGTCAATCCTAAAGAAAATCACCCCTGACTATTCACTGTAAGGACTGAGGCTGAAGGTGAAGCTCCTATACTTTGGCCATCTGATGCGAAGAGATGACACTGGAAAATACCCTGATGCTAGGGAAAACAGAAGGCAAAAGGAGAAGGTGATGACAGAGGATGAAATAGGTGAATGGCATCACTAACTCAATCAAGATGAGTTTGAGCAAGCTCTGGGAGATGGTGAAGGACAGGGAAGCCCATTGTGCTGTAGTCTATAGGGTCACAAAGAGTCAAACACAACTTAGTGACTGAACCACAACAATGATAAATTTATAAAATAAATATCACAATGCTTACCTTCAAAAATCTTACTTCTGGTTATCAGAATAATGACGTAGGTGACTACTCACTTCAGTCCCCTACACAAGATGACCAACTAGAAACTTCCCACAGATAATACCACTAAGGCTTCTTCTCTATCGTAGAAAGAATGTTCATCAAGATAGATCATATTTTAGAATATGAAACAAGTCTCAACAAATGTGAGAAGACAAAAACTATATAAAGAATTTCTTATGGCCACATTAGTATGAAACTAAAGATAATAACAGAAGAAAAGCTGGAAAAATAATAACCAAATACGGAATTATACTGCACCCTCCTGAATAACAAATGGATCAAAGGAGAAATTAAAGTAGAATCCAGCAATTCCACTCTGGGGTATATATCTGAAGAAAATGAAATCACTATCTCAGTCACTGTATCTGCAACCCCCTCAAGCCATTCACTGCAGCACTGTTTGCAGTAGTCAGAAAACCAAAACAAGCTAAGTGGCCACTAATGAATGGGGGGATACAAATAATATCCATACATATATAAAGTATAAAAAGAAGGAAATACATAAAAAGAAGGAAATTCTGCCATTTGCAACATGGATGGACTTTTGGACCTTGAGGGCATTATGCCAAATGAAATGAGTCAGCCAGAGAAAGATACATATTTTATGACCCAACATATGTTTGGAATCTAAAGGATTCAAAATCATAGAAACAACATATTGGGGTTGTCATCAGGGGTGGTTTGTGTACATACTGTTGGGGAGTGTGTGTGACACGGGTGAGGAGGAAAAGAATTAGTAACGTGGTTAAAGAATATAAACTTCGACTTATAAAATAAGTAAGTTCTGAGGATGTAATTTGCAACATATTGACCATAGTTAACATTACATTGTATGTTTGAAAGCTGCTAAGAGAATATATCTTAAAAGTTCTCACCACACACACACACACACACAATTGCAACTATGTGAGGCAGTCTATATGTTACTTAAAATTATCACAGTAATTATTTCTCAATATACACATATTATCAAATAATTATGTTGTAAACCGTAAACTTACACAATCTTGTTATGTCAATTATATCACAATAAAGCTGGGAAGAAAAATAAAGCTTGCTTTGTGATGGTTAAAAACATATCTGTAAATTAGAAAATTACCTGTAGTATGTAATTAGCACAGCAATGACTTATATAACATTTACTGTGTTCCAGGCAGTGTCTCAAGAGTTTACAATGCATTAATTCATTTATTCCTCACAACAATCTGTGAAATAGATACTATTAGATAATAGTATAGATACTATTATCCCCATTTTACAAGTGAGAAAAATTAGGTGCAGAGAGCTTATTAACTTCATCAGGGCCATATATCTAGTAAGTAGCAGAACTAAAATTCAATCCCATGTACTCTGGCTCTATAATGCTGCACTGCCTGTCAAGGACAAGTCAAAATACAAATACAACATGGCATTCTGAGGTGATACTGCAAATATATTTGATTCCGATTTGTTAGGGGTACAGTTAGAAAGTTGGTTTAATAGTTATAACTAATATAGACTAATATAGAAGGTGCTCATTTACTCTATTCTAAATAATTTATGTGTGTTGACGCATTCTAACCTCACAACTCCCCAGAGTAGGTCCCACTGTTATCCCCATTTGACTAGTGAGGAAAATAAAGGGTTAGTAACTTATCCAAGGTTTCACAGCAATTAAACGTTTAAAGTTTTCTAGGTAGACAGAGTAGAGCTTACTCTTAAAAATTAAGTGTCATTAGCCAAGCAATCTGGTAAGTGACCAGGAGCATAGGCAATAAAGACAACCAGTGAGGTGTGTGCGGCTGTTGTAGGGAGGAAACCAGTTCTGAGCCCAAGATCGAACTGTCTCTTTGACTTGCTTTTCGTTGCTTTTGTTATTATAATCATATTTAATGGCTTGCCTGGAGAGTCCTGCCTTCTGCCGTGAACTGAATTAAACTTTTCGACTTATAAAATAAGTAAGTTCTGAGGATGTAATTTGCAACATATTGACCATAGTTAACATTACATTGTATGTTTGAAAGCTGCTAAGAGAATATATCTTAAAAGTTCTCACCACACACACACACACACACAATTGCAACTATGTGAGGCAGTCTATATGTTACTTAAAATTATCACAGTAATTATTTCTCAATATACACATATTATCAAATAATTATGTTGTAAACCGTAAACTTACACAATCTTGTTATGTCAATTATATCACAATAAAGCTGGGAAGAAAAATAAAGCTTGCTTTGTGATGGTTAAAAACATATCTGTAAATTAGAAAATTACCTGTAGTATGTAATTAGCACAGCAATGACTTATATAACATTTACTGTGTTCCAGGCAGTGTCTCAAGAGTTTACAATGCATTAATTCATTTATTCCTCACAACAATCTGTGAAATAGATACTATTAGATAATAGTATAGATACTATTATCCCCATTTTACAAGTGAGAAAAATTAGGTGCAGAGAGCTTATTAACTTCATCAGGGCCATATATCTAGTAAGTAGCAGAACTAAAATTCAATCCCATGTACTCTGGCTCTATAATGCTGCACTGCCTGTCAAGGACAAGTCAAAATACAAATACAACATGGCATTCTGAGGTGATACTGCAAATATATTTGATTCCGATTTGTTAGGGGTACAGTTAGAAAGTTGGTTTAATAGTTATAACTAATATAGACTAATATAGAAGGTGCTCATTTACTCTATTCTAAATAATTTATGTGTGTTGACGCATTCTAACCTCACAACTCCCAGAGTAGGTCCCACTGTTATCCCCATTTGACTAGTGAGG
Source organism: Tragulus kanchil (assembly GCA_022376925.1). Classification (NCBI taxonomy): domain Eukaryota; kingdom Metazoa; phylum Chordata; class Mammalia; order Artiodactyla; family Tragulidae; genus Tragulus; species Tragulus kanchil. The sequence goes on from JAIOJX010000004.1 coordinate 136,898,780, forward strand.
AAAATAAAGGGTTAGTAACTTATCCAAGGTTTCACAGCAATTAAACGTTTAAAGTTTTCTAGGTAGACAGAGTAGAGCTTACTCTTAAAAATTAAGTGTCATTAGCCAAGCAATCTGGTAAGTGACCAGGAGCATAGGCAATAAAGACAACCAGTGAGGTGTGTGCGGCTGTTGTAGGGAGGAAACCAGTTCTGAGCCCAAGATCGAACTGTCTCTTTGACTTGCTTTTCGTTGCTTTTGTTATTATAATCATATTTAATGGCTTGCCTGGAGAGTCCTGCCTTCTGCCTGACTGTTAAACTAAAGTGCCTTTGTTTGGAACTCTGTCCACCTAGAGATGGCAGGAAAGAAGAAATTAACACATCAACACATCCCCTGCCTGGGGCTTGCCATTCTAGGAGTTGTCTGCAAGATTAACGGCCTTTTTGCTTTGCTCCCTCACCTCTCCCAGTCTCTGACCATGAGAGAACCTGGCATTCAGACCCCTAATAAGATGGGTATTTTGAGATGCTAGCCTGCCATCTACTCTATCAGCTGTTTTCCGAATAAAGTCTCTTTCGTTGCCTCAACATATGGTCTCTCAGATTCATCGGCCTGTTGCGCAGGAAGCAGAGCACACTTGGACTCAGTACCACAGGAAGAGGGATGCGGCCATGCAGAACAGTGCAAGCCTCCCCAGCAGATGAGGCATTGACGTACGAGGAAGCAGCAGGAAGGAACAGGGGAAGCAGACCAGGAGGGACAGCGGGCCATGCTTAGACTTTTATCTGTGGCAATTAAGGGCTTTTCGATAATGGACTGATCAGATCAAGTTTTCCTTTCAGATCAGATACTCATGATTGTAGTTTAACTTGAAGAAACAAAACTGGAGGCCATGGAAGTTAACCAGGAGAGGGATGCTTTCCTAAAGTGTGACACTGCCTGTATGCTCAGGCATGTCCAAATTTTTATGACCCCATGGACAATATAGCCCACCAGGGGTTCCCGCCAGGGGTATATCCCATGGGGATTCCCCAGGCAAGAATACTGGAGTTATCTGCCATTTCTTTCTCCAGGGGATCTTCCCAATCCAGGGACTGAACCTTATGTCTCTCATGTCTCCTGCACAGGCAGGTGGATTCTTTACCGCTAGTGCCACCTGGGAAGCCCCAAAGTATGACAGTAGTCGTAGACAAACTAGAAAACCAGCAAAGAAGTAAAAGCAGCAAGCCTACCTCTCAAACCACAGTCTCTCCCTGGAGGCTTGATTTGCACACCATCCCTCACCTACAGCCACCCTCTCCACCTTCCTTTCTATCAAGTTAGAAAAGTCAGTCTGTTTTTGGTCTCCATACCCTGAGGGATTCTCTGCAGCTCCTGGTAGTAGGAACCTTTTGTACCCAAGTACTATTTTTAGCGCTCCCACTGAAAATTACTATACATTTTATAAAAAAATAATAACAGAATCAAAAGTTTGAATAGTACAAAAATGCCTAACATTTCCATGGGTTCTGTTATGCCCAATTCTGATTTTTTTTTTTCTGTTACTGTTCAATTGTTAAGTCATGCTCAACTCTGCAACCCCATGGACTGCAGCACTGTCCCTCACTGTCTCTAAGAGTTTGCTCAAATTCATGTTCATTGAGTTGCTGATGCTATCCAACCATAATATCTTCTGCCTCCTTCTTCTCCTTTTGCCTTCTATTTTGCCCAGCACCACAGTCTTTCCCAATAAGTCAACTCTTTGCATCAGGTGGTCAAAGTAGTGGAGCTTCAGCAACCTTCCAATGAATATTCAAGGCTTATTTCCTCTAGGATTAACTGGTTTGATCTCCTTGGTGTCCAAAGGACTCTAAAGAATCTTCCCCAGCACCATTCAAAAACATCAATTCTTCGATGCTTAGCCTTCTTTATGGTGTGACTCTCATGTCTGTAGGTAACTACTGGAACAACCAAAGCTTTAACCATATGGACCTTTCTTGGCAAAGTGATGCATCTTCTGTTTAATACACCCATATAGGTTTGTCATAGCTTTCCTTTCAAGGAGCAAGCGTCTTTTAATTTTGTGGCTACAGTCACCATCCACAGAGATTTTGGAGCTTAAGAAAATAAAATCTGTCACTATTTCCAATTTTTGCCCATTTATTTGCCCCAAACTGATGGAATTGAATGCCATGATCTTAGTTTCCTGAATGTTGAGTTTTAAGCCAGCGTTTTCACTCTCCTCTCTCACCTTCTTCAAGAGGCTCTTCAATTCCTCTTCACTTTCTGACATTAGAGTGGTATCATCTGCATGTCTGAGATTGTTGAAATTTCTCCAGGCAATCTTGAGTCCAGCTTGTGATTCATCCATCCCAGCATTTTATATGATTTGCTCTGAATATAGGGTACAAGTAATGTATAGAGCCGTCTTGTACTGTTGAATAACAAATCAGAGAATGAGCTCTTGCTTTTCTCCCCAATGTATGTAAGGTAGTTTGAGTACAGGTTTGAAGAACACATCTAAGAAGTGTTAACTAATAGTTAAAACAGAATACCAAAACAAAACATTCGAAAACATACAAAAATTAAAAACATTTTTAAAAACACAATACAAAGGAAAAGACTGGCATGATTTGCTTCAGGCAGCAAGTAAGCAAAAATCATAGGTTCACCACAAAGGATTTATTTTTATGACAAAACAAGAAGTCCAGAGGGGCATAGGCCAGGAAAGAAATAAAGAAACCATTATCTTACTAGCTTTACTTTTCTAACTATCCTTGACATTGTTTTTCACCCTCAGGGTCACAAGTGAGCTTGCCTGCCTTCAGGCATCTGATGTGTGTGATTTGCATTCTTGACAAGAGTAAGGAGAAAGGGAAAAGGCAAATGTCCTTTTCTATCTAGAAAACAATAGTTTTTTTTTTTCCCCCAAAGCCCACCGTTGAGAAATTTTTTATTCCATTTCATTGTTCAGAAATGCTCTTAAGAGTTTGGTGACTACCTATACCTTTAATATGGCTTGACCGCATTAAAATCAGGAATCCAATGATAAAGAAAAAGAAAAGAATGGATATTGAGTAATTAGCAAGATAAGCCACCATGTGAAACACATATCTTGGAAGCATGGGAAGTGAGACAGGAACACATGAAGGGATAAGCGAGGAGATTTATAAGAAGCATGTGACAGTAGAATGTCACAGAAATGTCAAATGTAGCCGCAAGTTGCAATTAGACAATGACAGAAACACACTCACTGCAATTCAGAATGAGGTTATCACTAGGGATGTTTGAATATAAATGGAACTCTCTTAATAAGGGGAAAATTCAGACTATATAGTGCACTGGAAACTGTGGGTATTACAAAAACAACATCGGTATTCCTGAGAGAAAGATGTGCAAAGAGGTTATGGTGATAGTTTATCTGGGGATGCTGGCAAAAATAACTTTTGGTTCATCCAGAGGGGCTGATGTGATGCTTCCTGGGCTACTCTACACAAGCTTATCAAAACGGTCCCTGCTTTATGGGGCCAATAATAGAAAAGTAAAGGAGGCTATGTTTCTTTTACGATTTTCTGTCTCTAACCCAGTAAGTACTGGGCTTCCCTGGTGGCTCAGATGGTAAAGAATCTGCCTGCAATGTGGGAGACCCAGGTTTAATCCCTGGCTCAGGATGATCCCCTAGAGAAGGAAATGGCTACATACGCCAGTATTCTTGCCTGGAGAATTTCATGGACAGAGAAGCTTGGAGGGCTACAGTCCATGGCATCACAGAGTTGGACACGACTGAGTGACCAACACACACACAAAGTTAGTACTATCAGCTACTGCAGTGACAGAGAATGGAAAGTGGCCTCCCTTCTATCAGTTATATATTCGGTAGCTGTGTTCTCATCCTTTTACCTCTGGATTACAGAAATCATGTTAACAGCTATGATTGCAAGCCAGGTGGTCAACAGATCAGATAGGCTGCTTTTACACAGTGTATACTCTGTTTTAACTAGCTCTCATAATTTGTACCCTAAATGGTTTGAATTTTTTATCATATTCTAAAGTAAAAGGTATTGAGACAGTATCACTCAGCTCCTAAGAGCATAATGGGAACCAAAAAAAAAATATGCTTTTGAGTATTTTAACATCTCCTTTGGTGGAAAATGAGCAATCTTGTAACAAGGGAAAATATATAGAAATATTATATTGATTTTATTCAAGTTATCCTGAATAAAGTGCCCTAGCTTTCAAAGCACAGAATACTTGCTATGTCAGCCCATTATTCAAAGTACAATTTGTCACTTCAAGCATATTTTGCACCTAGAAAGCCTACCAAAGTTTCATGTTAAAGATAGAAGTAAACTTGCTTTTTCAGATTTTGCTACAGTACACAGGCTCAAATTCTCCCTCAATTTTGAGTCAATTAAATTTTATCAAATGTAGAATATTGGTTTTTTCAGCTGCATATGGTAGCTAAAATGGAAACTCTATCAGCTAACTTGTTTTGTTTTGTTGGAGTGTGGTTGCTTTACACTACTGTGACAGTTTCTGCTGTACAGCAAAGTTAACCAGCTATACATACACACATATCCCCTCTTTTATGGATTTTCTTCCCAGTCAGGTTCAACTAACTGTATTATATGTTTCTTTTACGATTTTCTGTCTCTAACCCAGTAAGTACTGGGCTTCCCTGGTGGCTCAGATGGTAAAGAATCTGCCTGCAATGTGGGAGACCCAGGTTTAATCCCTGGCTCAGGATGATCCCCTAGAGAAGGAAATGGCTACATACGCCAGTATTCTTGCCTGGAGAATTTCATGGACAGAGAAGCTTGGAGGGCTACAGTCCATGGCATCACAGAGTTGGACACGACTGAGTGACCAACACACACACAAAGTTAGTACTATCAGCTACTGCAGTGACAGAGAATGGAAAGTGGCCTCCCTTCTATCAGTTATATATTCGGTAGCTGTGTTCTCATCCTTTTACCTCTGGATTACAGAAATCATGTTAACAGCTATGATTGCAAGCCAGGTGGTCAACAGATCAGATAGGCTGCTTTTACACAGTGTATACTCTGTTTTAACTAGCTCTCATAATTTGTACCCTAAATGGTTTGAATTTTTTATCATATTCTAAAGTAAAAGGTATTGAGACAGTATCACTCAGCTCCTAAGAGCATAATGGGAACCAAAAAAAAAATATGCTTTTGAGTATTTTAACATCTCCTTTGGTGGAAAATGAGCAATCTTGTAACAAGGGAAAATATATAGAAATATTATATTGATTTTATTCAAGTTATCCTGAATAAAGTGCCCTAGCTTTCAAAGCACAGAATACTTGCTATGTCAGCCCATTATTCAAAGTACAATTTGTCACTTCAAGCATATTTTGCACCTAGAAAGCCTACCAAAGTTTCATGTTAAAGATAGAAGTAAACTTGCTTTTTCAGATTTTGCTACAGTACACAGGCTCAAATTCTCCCTCAATTTTGAGTCAATTAAATTTTATCAAATGTAGAATATTGGTTTTTTCAGCTGCATATGGTAGCTAAAATGGAAACTCTATCAGCTAACTTGTTTTGTTTTGTTGGAGTGTGGTTGCTTTACACTACTGTGACAGTTTCTGCTGTACAGCAAAGTTAACCAGCTATACATACACACATATCCCCTCTTTTATGGATTTTCTTCCCAGTCAGGTTCAACTAACTGTATTATATGTGCAACCTACTGGGATAAAGCTCTTCAAGCACTCCTCTAGCTAGAATGAAAACAAATATCTTAAAATAAAGTATCTTCACAATATCACATTCGACAGAATTTAGTAGTCTCTGAGGAAAAAGTAAATTCAGTTATTAGAAAACAGAAGTGTTTTTTTTTTTTTTTTAAGCTTATGAGATTAAAATCTAGGGAAGTTCATTCTAGCTCTGTTTCAGTTCAGTGGTCTTTTATGGAATCAAGATATCTTTCCTTGTGAGAAACCATTAGAGAAAAGACAAACATATCAGATGATGTTCAGATTTTGTAGGGTAATATGGTTTCTCCAAATATTTAGAGTGTTAAATGGGAATAAAAAGTAAGAACCAAAAAAGAAAGGATAGATTTCACTTAGTACACTTAAGTTACTACCATTAGAAATGTCCAACCTCAAAATCAGTGAATTCCTTTTCATTTGAAGGTTTCAAACAGATGAAACCTTCAACTTAACAATAGTTAGTTAGATCTGAGGTCTCCAACTACCCTACCTGGTCCATGGAAACATTGTCTTCCATGAAACCAGTCCATGGTTCCAAAATGGTTGCGGAGTCCTGGGCTAGATGGTGCTCTATAGGAGAGCCATCTGGAGCCCTGTGAGAGCCATTGACATTTTTCTTGTCTGAATGATATTCCACTGGCCTAGATCTATAAAACAGTTTAGACACTTACGCCTTTGTTGAGAAGAAGATATAAGTTATTCAAAGTACAATTTGTCACTTCAACTTTTGCACCTAGAAAGCCTACCAAAGTTTCATGTTAAAGATAGAAGTAAACTTGCTTTTTCAGATTTTGCTACAGTACACAGGCTCAAATTCTCCCTCAATTTTGAGTCAATTAAATTTTATCAAATGTAGAATATTGGTTTTTTCAGCTGCATATGGTAGCTAAAATGGAAACTCTATCAGCTAACTTGTTTTGTTTTGTTGGAGTGTGGTTGCTTTACACTACTGTGACAGTTTCTGCTGTACAGCAAAGTTAACCAGCTATACATACACACATATCCCCTCTTTTATGGATTTTCTTCCCAGTCAGGTTCAACTAACTGTATTATATGTGCAACCTACTGGGATAAAGCTCTTCAAGCACTCCTCTAGCTAGAATGAAAACAAATATCTTAAAATAAAGTATCTTCACAATATCACATTCGACAGAATTTAGTAGTCTCTGAGGAAAAAGTAAATTCAGTTATTAGAAAACAGAAGTGTTTTTTTTTTTTTTTTTAAGCTTATGAGATTAAAATCTAGGGAAGTTCATTCTAGCTCTGTTTCAGTTCAGTGGTCTTTTATGGAATCAAGATATCTTTCCTTGTGAGAAACCATTAGAGAAAAGACAAACATATCAGATGATGTTCAGATTTTGTAGGGTAATATGGTTTCTCCAAATATTTAGAGTGTTAAATGGGAATAAAAAGTAAGAACCAAAAAAGAAAGGATAGATTTCACTTAGTACACTTAAGTTACTACCATTAGAAATGTCCAACCTCAAAATCAGTGAATTCCTTTTCATTTGAAGGTTTCAAACAGATGAAACCTTCAACTTAACAATAGTTAGTTAGATCTGAGGTCTCCAACTACCCTACCTGGTCCATGGAAACATTGTCTTCCATGAAACCAGTCCATGGTTCCAAAATGGTTGCGGAGTCCTGGGCTAGATGGTGCTCTATAGGAGAGCCATCTGGAGCCCTGTGAGAGCCATTGACATTTTTCTTGTCTGAATGATATTCCACTGGCCTAGATCTATAAAACAGTTTAGACACTTACGCCTTTGTTGACGAAGAAGATAAAGTTAATTGAGTCATAGGAGTGAAAATGATAAGATTTATACAAGAGAGTGAGCTCTGAACAGGGAGAGGTATCATTTCAAGACCCAGCAGATGCAGGATATAAAAGAAAAGAGAGTTAGCCTGATAGAATTCAAAGATTTCAAAATTGTGTGAGCACTCAAATAGTAGGCTTTTTAAAGAGGGGATCCAGAACAGGGACTTAGTATTTGGAAGAAGTCAAGAATAAATAATGTTACTGGGTAATGGCATGAAGTTTCTTTTAAGATTTGTGTTAGTTTTATCTCCCTAATAAGACTTCAATATTATTAAAAATTCTGACTCTCTCATACTTTGTAGTCTATCCCCCACTAGTGCTGAAAAAAATAAAAAAGTTTTCACAGATTAGAATTCAAAACACACTTGCTGAATTGAACTCATCATGTTTTACATCATGCATTGGTTTAATACAACACACATCTAGCCAGATTCTCAGTGTGTAAATTGTACCATTGGCATGAGAAAGGGACTGGAAACCTGCATTAACTTTTGCCAGACACTAGGATACCATTCAGAAAATTATAGCTTCCGTGGCTGAAATGAGTTAATATCCTGCCAAATAGAAAGAAATGTGTTCTCTCCATGTTGCCAACAGATTAACTTAAATGCCTGTAGCAAAGACCACTGAGCCATTCAATCAGAATTATATTTGACCACAGTTGCAATTTCATCAAAGAATATTATAAACAAGAGCACAAGCAAAATTCCTGTTAGACATAATCACAGGTATGCTTAGAAATGAAATTAAAATTATAAAAAAGAAAGAAGAAAAGTGTTAGAGAAAAGAAATGTCTTCATTGAAGATATTTGATAGACACATAAAGTAATATTAATTGAAGTGTTTGTCATGTCCAACTGAAACTACCATTTGGTCCATGGAAACATTGTCTTCCATGAAACCAGTCCATGGTTCCAAAATGGTTGCAGAGTCCTGGGCTAGATGGTGCTCTATAGGAGAGCCATCTGGAGCCCTGTGAGAGCCATTGACATTTTTCTTGTCTGAATGATATTCCACTGGCCTAGATCTATAAAACAGTTTAGACACTTACGCCTTTGTTGACGAAGAAGATAAAGTTAATTGAGTCATAGGAGTGAAAATGATAAGATTTATACAAGAGAGTGAGCTCTGAACAGGGAGAGGTATCATTTCAAGACCCAGCAGATGCAGGATATAAAAGAAAAGAGAGTTAGCCTGATAGAATTCAAAGATTTCAAAATTGTGTGAGCACTCAAATAGTAGGCTTTTTAAAGAGGGGATCCAGAACAGGGACTTAGTATTTGGAAGAAGTCAAGAATAAATAATGTTACTGGGTAATGGCATGAAGTTTCTTTTAAGATTTGTGTTAGTTTTATCTCCCTAATAAGACTTCAATATTATTAAAAATTCTGACTCTCTCATACTTTGTAGTCTATCCCCCACTAGTGCTGAAAAAAATAAAAAAGTTTTCACAGATTAGAATTCAAAACACACTTGCTGAATTGAACTCATCATGTTTTACATCATGCATTGGTTTAATACAACACACATCTAGCCAGATTCTCAGTGTGTAAATTGTACCATTGGCATGAGAAAGGGACTGGAAACCTGCATTAACTTTTGCCAGACACTAGGATACCATTCAGAAAATTATAGCTTCCGTGGCTGAAATGAGTTAATATCCTGCCAAATAGAAAGAAATGTGTTCTCTCCATGTTGCCAACAGATTAACTTAAATGCCTGTAGCAAAGACCACTGAGCCATTCAATCAGAATTATATTTGACCACAGTTGCAATTTCATCAAAGAATATTATAAACAAGAGCACAAGCAAAATTCCTGTTAGACATAATCACAGGTATGCTTAGAAATGAAATTAAAATTATAAAAAAGAAAGAGAAAAGTGTTAGAGAATGTAAAGCTTGAGTGAGTGTGTAACAACAGATGCTTCCAGTTTTAATCATGGAGTTGTCTTCATTGAAGATATTTGATAGACACATAAAGTAATATTAATTGAAGTCAAGTTTGGGTTCTAATATGTACCATAGTTATTAGTGTTCAAGAAGCATATACTAAATGGATGTATATTTATTTATTCCACAAATACAGACTGCAAATCATGATGTTTACTGCTTAGGGAGGTTAGTAAAAACCAATCCCATAAATTCATAAATATGTATAGTTGCAAATTGTGAAAGGGTTACAGGGTTAGAAAGAGTTAGCACTGAGAGCCAAGTCAGTTTATATCAGGTTTCTGTTCTAGATATAAAGGGTGAAAGAGCAGAGTCTTGTCTTTTCAGATCACCATTATATTTTAGATCACTTCACAGCGCCAGCCAGCACACTAGACTAGACTGAAAAACTTGGAGATCATGTAGGAGTTAACCAGGTTAAATCTAGAGCCGAAGATGGGTGTAGTTGAAGAATCTTCCAAGACAAAGAATCGTATGAAAAATTCCAAAGTGGGTGGAAAATGATGCACTTGAGAACTTTCAGAAGACCAAAGTACTTGGAAGAAAGAGAACAAGGAGAAAAGCAGAGAAGAAGAGGATCTTCCTTGGCTTTACAGCTCATGGTAAAGACTTTGATCATTATCCTGAGAGCAATAAATGCTTTATGCGTTTAAAGAATAAAGAAGCATTATCAGATTTGCTCCTGTAAAGAATACCACTGCAACTGCAGGACAGAAAAACATGTGAATGGAACCTGCATTAACTTTTGCCAGACACTAGGATACCAAATATAGCTTCCGTGGCTGAAATGAGTTAATATCCTGCCAAATAGAAAGAAATGTGTTCTCTCCATGTTGCCAACAGATTAACTTAAATGCCTGTAGCAAAGACCACTGAGCCATTCAATCAGAATTATATTTGACCACAGTTGCAATTTCATCAAAGAATATTATAAACAAGAGCACAAGCAAAATTCCTGTTAGACATAATCACAGGTATGCTTAGAAATGAAATTAAAATTATAAAAAAGAAAGAGAAAAGTGTTAGAGAATGTAAAGCTTGAGTGAGTGTGTAACAACAGATGCTTCCAGTTTTAATCATGGAGTTGTCTTCATTGAAGATATTTGATAGACACATAAAGTAATATTAATTGAAGTCAAGTTTGGGTTCTAATATGTACCATAGTTATTAGTGTTCAAGAAGCATATACTAAATGGATGTATATTTATTTATTCCACAAATACAGACTGCAAATCATGATGTTTACTGCTTAGGGAGGTTAGTAAAAACCAATCCCATAAATTCATAAATATGTATAGTTGCAAATTGTGAAAGGGTTACAGGGTTAGAAAGAGTTAGCACTGAGAGCCAAGTCAGTTTATATCAGGTTTCTGTTCTAGATATAAAGGGTGAAAGAGCAGAGTCTTGTCTTTTCAGATCACCATTATATTTTAGATCACTTCACAGCGCCAGCCAGCACACTAGACTAGACTGAAAAACTTGGAGATCATGTAGGAGTTAACCAGGTTAAATCTAGAGCCGAAGATGGGTGTAGTTGAAGAATCTTCCAAGACAAAGAATCGTATGAAAAATTCCAAAGTGGGTGGAAAATGATGCACTTGAGAACTTTCAGAAGACCAAAGTACTTGGAAGAAAGAGAACAAGGAGAAAAGCAGAGAAGAAGAGGATCTTCCTTGGCTTTACAGCTCATGGTAAAGACTTTGATCATTATCCTGAGAGCAATAAATGCTTTATGCGTTTAAAGAATAAAGAAGCATTATCAGATTTGCTCCTGTAAAGAATACCACTGCAACTGCAGGACAGAAAAACATGTGAATGGAAAGGTAACCAAATGGATGCAATTAGGAAGCTTTCACAGGCAAGAGATGATGATTGTTCAGCCTAAGACAGTGGCAATTGGGATAAAAAGAAATGAAAAAACCTGGGGACTAAGTAAAACTGACTTGGACTATGATATAGACACTATTTTTGACATTATAAACAACACAACAGAGTAACTTCCCTTAAGAAGTAACTTTCCTTAAGGATTCTAGTATGGAGAAAATGCGATACACTGATACACATTTAAAATATAATACCCTAATATATACTTTTAAGCAGCGAAAAGAAAAATAGCAATAGGTAGAGAACAAGAATGGGTGAGCCATCCCTTTAAATAGAATGCTTTAAGGTACAGCTTCTTAGAAGGAGTACTATTAAAATGAGAAGTGAATAAAGGATAAGACAGAATCACTGAAGGCGTTAGAGACAGGACATTCCAGGCATAAGGAAAAGCAAACACAGAGGCACTCAGATAGAAATGGTCTGGGTTTATTCAAAGAATGGCAGGCAGGCCAGTGTAGCTGGAGCATAGCACAGAAGAAGACTGAATGAAATGTGGTAGAATTCACTGTGCTAGGAAACACAGGAGGATAATGAGTTTGGAACAGAAGGCAGTGGATACAATTTTAGACATGTTGAGTTTAAGGCACCTTTGAAACACCTAAAAAGAGGTTTTAAGTAGGCACAATATGTATACGCAAAATTGGAGCTAGAGAGACATCTGAGATCAAAATATTAATTTCAGAGTCCTTGTCATACAGACGGTAAATTAAACTGTAGATGTGAATTACATACTCTAGAGAGAAAACACAGAAAATAGAAGGGAGCAAAGGATAGTCATGAGGAATTTTAGTATTTAATGGCCAGGTAGAAGAAAATGAGCCTGTAGAGGAAAGGTATGGTCTGAAAGGTAAAAGGGAGATCCACACAGATGAAGTCAGATAAAGTATTTCAGTGAGAGTGGCCAACAGTATCCGTTGCTACTGAGTAACCAAGTACACAGGAATAGATACAGGGATATGGATTTCACTAGTGGTCTTCAAAGAGAACTGATTTGCTGAAAAGAGAAAAGGCCAGAATATAATGGACTGAGGAGTGAATAGGAAGCGATGAAAATGTTGCCTTGTGAAAATTTTGGACCTGAGGGTGAAACTGAAAATGGTGTAAGCTAAAAGAAAAAATGGATAGTGTTTTGGGCTGGCTTGCTTTACTTTGTCTTTGAATAGGAAGATATTTCAGCATGTTTAGATGCTGAGAAAAAGCATCAGAATATATTGACAAGAGGACTTCTCTGCTGCTCCAGTGGTTAAGAATCCAGCTGCCAATGCAGAGGACATGGGTTCAATCCCCGGCCCAAGATGATGTCACTTAGTAAGGCATGTGCCACAACTACAGAGCTTCTGCTACAGAGCCTGTGAACCGCAACTATTAAGCCCATGTGCCTCAACTATTGAAGTCCATGTGCTCGACAGTCCAGGCTCCTCAACAAGAGAAGCCACTGCAATGAGAAGTCCATGAACTGCAACTAGAGAGTAGACCCAACTCACCACAACTAGAGAAAATTCATGCTGCAATGAAGACTGAGCACAGCCAAAAATAAATAAATGAATATTTTTTTAAAGAAAGAATATATGACTAGAGAAATTAAGGCAAAGATATTTTACTGAGTATAGGTTTATCTTCTCAGTCTTGTCACTAATCAATAATTTTGGCAATGTTTATAATGAGTGTATACAAGCCATAGACAAAACCATACTTTATAAATCACAAGTGATTTATTTTTGTCATTGTTATATTTTAATTTTTTTCATGTTTTCAAAATATTCCAACAAGACGAGTGAAAAATACTCATATTCAATATCTATACAATTACATATACATACATAATTACTATATATGTATAGTTTCCACTTTCTAGATTCATATTTTTTTAGTAAGTTATTTCATCACAGTATTTAAAATGGCATTTTCACTTGATGTGGTGAAAATTCATTTAAAGTTGGATTCCTTTGATGATTTCTTTCCTTTTAAACAACTGAAAATTGTAGAGAAGGAAACACAGGGGAAAAACTTTAAATGTCTAACACTTCTAAAATTGTAAAAATTCAAAATTCTGTATTTAAGCTAGCAATATTCACCTGAAACTTGAACTAAAAATATATCAGTTCATAGATACAATCACTATATTTGCATAATGGTTTTATGGTTAATAGGACTAAAAATAATGAACAAAAAAATCAATGAGAAAGAAAATATCATTCAATTGGTTCTCAGCTTTAAATGGTATAGTCTGAAAGAGATAATATTCAAGTATTTATTTATTTATTTTCCTTTTCAAATGCTTTATTTCTGAACAGAAGCAGGATATTTTTACAAAAATATATGTCAATTTCTATGAGTAAAATTAGTAATGTGTGTTTACAGTAGATCTATAATATTCTATTAGTTTTAGCTATACAACATGATTCAATATTTTTATAGATTATAATCCACTTAAAGTTATTACAAAATAATTGCTACATTTCTCTGTGCTGCACAACATATCCTGTCTTATCTATTTTATACATAATAGTTTGTATCTCTTAATCCTGTATCCCTATCTTTTCCCTGCTTGCTTCCCTCTCCCCACTGGTAACCAATAGTTTGTTTTATACATCTGAGAGTGTTTCTCTTTTGTTACATACATTCATTTGTATGTAACAAAACCTATATAAAATATAAAATACTTTTTATATTTCACATATAAGGGATAACTGATAATATGTCTTTGCTTGACATCCATCACTAAGAATAATACACTTTAGGTACATCATGTGATTGCAAATGACAGAATTTCATTCTTCTCCATGACTGAGTCATATTCCATCATACATTTAGGCTACAAGATATATACATATACACATATACACAAGATAAAACATCTTCATTATCCATTCATCTGTGGACACTGAGGTTGCTTCCACAGCTGGGCTCATGTAAACAATGTGGCCATGAATACTGGGGTGCATGTTCTTTTCAAATTAGTGCTTTCACTTTCAAATATCTACCCAGGAGTGAAACTGCTAATTCATATGATAGTTCTATCTTCATTTTTTTGGAGAAGCATTCATACTGTTTTTCATAGTGGTTGCACCAATGTTCATTCTCACCAACAGGGTACAAGGGATCCCTTTTCTCCAAATCTTTGCCACATTTGTTATTTGTGGTCTTTTTGATGACAGCCATTCTGACAGACGTGAGGCATTTTCTCATTGTGATTTTCATTTGCATTTCCCTGATGATTAGCAATGTTAAGCATATTTTCATATGCCTATTGACCATTTGTATTTCCTCTTTGGTAAAATGTGTATTCAATTTTTCTGCCTATTTTTAAATCAGATTGTTTGCAGGTTTTTTTGATATTGAGGAGTATAAGCTGTTTATGTATGTTGGTTGTGTGCTCAGTCTCTCGGTCATGTCTGACTCTTTGTGACCACATGGACTGCAGCCCATCAGGCTCTTCCTCTGTCCATGGAATTTTCCAGGCAAGAATAACTGGAGTGGATTGCCATTTCCTCCTCCAGAGGATCTTCCTGACCCAGGGATAGAACCCATGTCTCCTGAGTCTTCTGCATTAATAGATTCCTTACCACTGAGCCATCTGGGGAATCCTATATATATTGGATATTAATCTCTTATTAGTCATATCATTTGCAAATATGTTATCCCATTCAGTGGCTTATCTTTTCGTTTTGTTAATGATTTCCTTTGCTGTGAAAGAGCTTTTAGTTTAATCTGGTCTCATTTGTTTATTTTTGTTTTATTGCCTTTAATTTAGGAGGCAGATCCCAAAAATACTGCTATAATCTATATCAAAAAGTATTCTGGGGTTTCCCTGGTGGTACAGAGGGTAAAAGAGTGTGCCTTGCAGCACCAGGGACACTGGTTTGATCCCTGGCCCAGGAAGATCCCACATGCCGCAGAGGTGGCAGTGACAGAATTTCATTCTTCTCCATGACTGAGTCATATTCCATCATACATTTAGGCTACAAGATATATACATATACACATATACACAAGATAAAACATCTTCATTATCCATTCATCTGTGGACACTGAGGTTGCTTCCACAGCTGGGCTCATGTAAACAATGTGGCCATGAATACTGGGGTGCATGTTCTTTTCAAATTAGTGCTTTCACTTTCAAATATCTACCCAGGAGTGAAACTGCTAATTCATATGATAGTTCTATCTTCATTTTTTTGGAGAAGCATTCATACTGTTTTTCATAGTGGTTGCACCAATGTTCATTCTCACCAACAGGGTACAAGGGATCCCTTTTCTCCAAATCTTTGCCACATTTGTTATTTGTGGTCTTTTTGATGACAGCCATTCTGACAGACGTGAGGCATTTTCTCATTGTGATTTTCATTTGCATTTCCCTGATGATTAGCAATGTTAAGCATATTTTCATATGCCTATTGACCATTTGTATTTCCTCTTTGGTAAAATGTGTATTCAATTTTTCTGCCTATTTTTAAATCAGATTGTTTGCAGGTTTTTTTGATATTGAGGAGTATAAGCTGTTTATGTATGTTGGTTGTGTGCTCAGTCTCTCGGTCATGTCTGACTCTTTGTGACCACATGGACTGCAGCCCATCAGGCTCTTCCTCTGTCCATGGAATTTTCCAGGCAAGAATAACTGGAGTGGATTGCCATTTCCTCCTCCAGAGGATCTTCCTGACCCAGGGATAGAACCCATGTCTCCTGAGTCTTCTGCATTAATAGATTCCTTACCACTGAGCCATCTGGGGAATCCTATATATATTGGATATTAATCTCTTATTAGTCATATCATTTGCAAATATGTTATCCCATTCAGTGGCTTATCTTTTCGTTTTGTTAATGATTTCCTTTGCTGTGAAAGAGCTTTTAGTTTAATCTGGTCTCATTTGTTTATTTTTGTTTTATTGCCTTTAATTTAGGAGGCAGATCCCAAAAATACTGCTATAATCTATATCAAAAAGTATTCTGGGGTTTCCCTGGTGGTACAGAGGGTAAAAGAGTGTGCCTTGCAGCACCAGGGACACTGGTTTGATCCCTGGCCCAGGAAGATCCCACATGCCGCAGAGTGGCTGGACCAGTGTGTCCAATTACCAGCCAGTGCTCCGGAGCACATGAGCCCAGAGCCAGTGTTCTGCAACTAGAGAGGGCACTGCAATGGGAGGCCCACAGAGGCCAAAGAAAAAAAAAAAATGGATGAAGATAAATAAATAAAAAATCAATAAAAGAGGCCAAAATTAAAAAAAAAAAAAAGTTAAAAAAAAAGATTTTCTGCCTATGTTTTCCTCTAGAAGTTTGATGTTTTCAGGTCTTACATTTAGGTCTTTAATCCATTTCCATTGTGTATGGTATAAGCGAAGGTTCTACTTTCACTCTTCTACATGTAGCTGTCCAGGTTTCCCAGCACCACTTATTAAACTGATCACCTTTTTCTCCATTGTACATCTTGCCTCCTTTGTTATAGATTAATTGATTGCAAGTGTCAATTAGGTGGATTCATTTCTGGTCTCTCTGTTCTGTTCCATTGATCTCTGGATTCATTTTTGTTCCAGTACCATAATGTTTCGATTACTATAGCTTTGTAGTATAACCTTAAGTCAGGAAGTATGATATCCCC
Organism: Tragulus kanchil; assembly: GCA_022376925.1. Taxonomy (NCBI): domain Eukaryota; kingdom Metazoa; phylum Chordata; class Mammalia; order Artiodactyla; family Tragulidae; genus Tragulus; species Tragulus kanchil. The sequence continues at coordinate 136,915,731 of JAIOJX010000004.1, forward strand.
AGCTTTGATTTTCTTTCTCAAGATTGCTTTGGTTATTGGGATATTTGGTAGTTCCATATAAAATTGGGATTATTTGTTCTAGTTATGAAGAAGTCCTCATGGGTATCTTGATAGGGACTGAATTAAATCCATAGATTGCTTTGGATAATACGGATATTTTAATAGTATTAATTCTTTTAATCCAAGAACACAGGATATCTTACCATTTCTTTGTATCATTTTCAAGTTCTTTCATCAATATTTTATAGTTTTCAGAGTATAGATCTTTCATAGCATTAAAATATCTAATGTATTATATTCAAATACCTAAATCATCATTCAAAAACATCCACAAAGAACGTGCTATTTGTATATTATTCCTATGTATATGTATATGACTTAGTATTAATGATTTTTTAATTTTCTCTTGTAAGGACAGAAGGCAAGATAAGACTGAAGATATATATGATGCAAACTATTTTGAAATCTGACTGACAAGATAAGGAGCTGGGGTTTCCCTGGTGGTACAGAGGGTAAAAGAGTGTGCCTTGCAGCACCAGGGACACTGGTTTGATCCCTGGCCCAGGAAGATCCCACATGCCGCAGAGTGGCTGGACCAGTGTGTCCAATTACCAGCCAGTGCTCCGGAGCACATGAGCCCAGAGCCAGTGTTCTGCAACTAGAGAGGGCACTGCAATGGGAGGCCCACAGAGGCCAAAGAAAAAACAAATGGATGAAGATAAATAAATAAAAAATCAATAAAAGAGGCCAAAATTAAAAAAAAAAAAAAGTTAAAAAAAAAGATTTTCTGCCTATGTTTTCCTCTAGAAGTTTGATGTTTTCAGGTCTTACATTTAGGTCTTTAATCCATTTCCATTGTGTATGGTATAAGCGAAGGTTCTACTTTCACTCTTCTACATGTAGCTGTCCAGGTTTCCCAGCACCACTTATTAAACTGATCACCTTTTTCTCCATTGTACATCTTGCCTCCTTTGTTATAGATTAATTCATTGCAAGTGTCAATTAGGTGGATTCATTTCTGGTCTCTCTGTTCTGTTCCATTGATCTCTGGATTCATTTTTGTTCCAGTACCATAATGTTTCGATTACTATAGCTTTGTAGTATAACCTTAAGTCAGGAAGTATGATATCCCCAGCTTTGATTTTCTTTCTCAAGATTGCTTTGGTTATTGGGATATTTGGTAGTTCCATATAAAAATTGGGATTATTTGTTCTAGTTATGAAGAAGTCCTCATGGGTATCTTGATAGGGACTGAATTAAATCCATAGATTGCTTTGGATAATACGGATATTTTAATAGTATTAATTCTTTTAATCCAAGAACACAGGATATCTTACCATTTCTTTGTATCATTTTCAAGTTCTTTCATCAATATTTTATAGTTTTCAGAGTATAGATCTTTCATAGCATTAAAATATCTAATGTATTATATTCAAATACCTAAATCATCATTCAAAAACATCCACAAAGAACGTGCTATTTGTATATTATTCCTATGTATATGTATATGACTTAGTATTAATGATTTTTTAATTTTCTCTCTTGTAAGGACAGAAGGCAAGATAAGACTGAAGATATATATGATGCAAACTATTTTGAAATCTGACTGACAAGATAAGGAGTTTGAATTTCAGACTGTATCACAGTGAAAAACCTCGAAAATGTTTGACCAGCAAAGGGAAGACATATGATAAGGTATGAGGCTGGCTGGCACCATTAAAGATTAATTCAATGTTCAGTCATTCATTTAAGAAATATTTATTGAGTGTCTCTGACATACCAGACAAGGTGTTAAAAGGTGACTCATGGGCCAAATGCCTGAAATACCTCTTTTTCAAATCATGAAAGTCAAGTCCATCCTCTGCATTCTAATTTCTCTACCCAAAAAAGAATGCTGTAGTATTTTTTGAAAACACTCTATAAAACTAGGATTTAGCAGAAGTGGAAATAGCAGGGAGGAAATACATGCATTTTAAAATAAAGAAATTAGTAAGGCACTGGAGATTCAAGAAGCAAATACATGATATAAGGACACCAAAGACCATGCTTGTCAAAGAAACCTGCCTGAGACTTTCAACGATTATGTGTGTGCACTCACAAACTCACATGGCCATTGATTTGCTTATCATAGCCAGATCTCATGTATGCCACTGTTTGGCCACTGCTAAGTACTAGAAGAGCAACTGGATAACCGACCAAAGACAAAATAGTGATTTCAAGGAGCCACAGCTTGTATGCCTTGATTCTAAAAGGTAACAAAGAATCTCTGAAAAGACCAGTGGAAAATGAGAAATTCACAGAAGGGAATAAATCTCAAATTCACCAAACCAAAAGATGACTAAGCAACTCTGCCCACTGAGACCGCTATGTCGACAGTGTCTGACCTCAAGACAAGAGCAAATCCCAAATGATTTCATGTCTGGTGCCAGAGAGTAGAGGGAGAATTCACGCCTTTCAGGTCTGACAATTTCCCTGAAATGTAACTGAGATAAACCTAAATTCAAAGGAATATGTTTGAGGTGAGAGATGGAATCTAAATAATTTTTCATCTATGTGGATAAAAACAATGAAGGAGTAAAAATTTAACCGCGACCCTTAAAACACCCACATGTAAAATATTCTTTAGTGTAGGATAGCCTCTCCCAAGTCTGAACCTAGGCAATACACAGAGAACGACAGAGAAAGATTACCTATCATTATACGCCACAGTGAAAATTTTCATGGCTTTAAGGTATTTTATGAATATTTCTGAAGGATTGAACTGCTTGTCACACTGTTGACATGAAGTCATTCAAATGTTCCTCTGTAGTAATGAATACTGGCAAAAGTTAAGCACAAAACAATGAGCTGACAGAGCTGATACTTCTCTATGCACTTTCTGTTAATCATTATTCACCAGTTATATCTATCTATCTATCTATCTATCTATCTATATATATATATATATATATATATATTTATAACTCACCAGTCCAAAAATTCAAACCATCCACAGACACAGATGATTAATTATAAGTTCAGATATGTGTAAGGCTAGAGAACAAATGATTAACCACTTCATCATTGCCCCAATGATTTTGAGAACCATGTCAGCATCCAGGATTCTCTGAAAACAGACTAATATATCATCAATTGGTTTCAGGCAAGCTGTGGCCCTGATTATTGATTTTTTTAAAAAGGTATCAGATCTAACAAGTGACCTCCAAGGTCTCAGTTACCATGAGCTACAGTCTAATTCTCAGAGTGACCCAAATCAGAGAAACGTCTAAACTCTTGGTTAATCTTCAATGATAAGAGTTATTCTAAAGAGTGTACAAAGTGCCTGAGCTCAGACAATGATTCTTGTTTATAATCTAAGCAATGCAGACATGACAGTTTCTGATGTTAGTGTATAAGCAAAAAAAAGAAAAGAAAGAAAGAAAATGGAGCTTATCAAAAATGTACTGAGGTATCAGACTAAAAAAAAAAAACAAAACAAAACACAGCACATTTAATGTCTAGGGAACTATAAAAACTTAAGTCCACTCAGAACTTTACCATTCTTTCATATCCAGTATGTTTCTGTCTTTGAAATAATCCCTATGTCCATGATACTTTCTCACATGACATTCTGGGGCTATATGCTGTATATTTTGTTTTCAACTGATTTCCCATTCTTAGCTTTTTGTGTTGAGGATTGAGACAAATTTTTAAACTAAATTGTTTTAAGTACAAACCCTAGCTATTTTCAACACACTCATGCAAGTGTTACCAAAAACTTATAGTTAATCATACTCTTTGGCTAAGATTCTCATCTTTTAAAACACTTTCAATTTTAAAGTGGTTCATTATTTATACCAAATTAGTAATCTTCTAGTATAAGATATAGCTAAAATTTTATTAAAAAATTTCCCCAAATATATAACCCATAATTTTTCACTTTCTTCCAAAGCTCTGTCCTGTCCAAAAAGTCAGCTTTTATATATCTTTTATAATTCCTTCTGAAGTTTAAAACTCTTTCACTTATAAACAGTTCACTGTAATAGGTTGCCATCCTCCCAGACAGGGGGATTTTAAGAACTTTACTCAAAATACTTGTGAAATGCTTGAGATTAACAATGATAGCTTCAGACAACATGCAGAGTTAAATGGCCTAAGAAATAATCTTATTTATGTTTTTATTTCTGTATGTACTGCCACCTGGGAGCCCTGGCAGAAGAAAGGTATTATAGAAATATAATTTATTGATAAAATTTGTGTCATAACTATTTACAGGAAAAAGGAAAGGATCTGTGAAAAGCCATAACATTTCCTGAGAAGGCAACACACTGGATATGCACAACATAACAAAAGGACAGCTACACTTTCTTGATCGTAATTCTCAGAGTGACCCAAATCAGAGAAACGTCTAAACTCTTGGTTAATCTTCAATGATAAGAGTTATTCTAAAGAGTGTACAAAGTGCCTGAGCTCAGACAATGATTCTTGTTTATAATCTAAGCAATGCAGACATGACAGTTTCTGATGTTAGTGTATAAGCAAAAAAAAGAAAAGAAAGAAAGAAAATGGAGCTTATCAAAAATGTACTGAGGTATCAGACTAAAAAAAAAAAACAAAACAAAACACAGCACATTTAATGTCTAGGGAACTATAAAAACTTAAGTCCACTCAGAACTTTACCATTCTTTCATATCCAGTATGTTTCTGTCTTTGAAATAATCCCTATGTCCATGATACTTTCTCACATGACATTCTGGGGCTATATGCTGTATATTTTGTTTTCAACTGATTTCCCATTCTTAGCTTTTTGTGTTGAGGATTGAGACAAATTTTTAAACTAAATTGTTTTAAGTACAAACCCTAGCTATTTTCAACACACTCATGCAAGTGTTACCAAAAACTTATAGTTAATCATACTCTTTGGCTAAGATTCTCATCTTTTAAAACACTTTCAATTTTAAAGTGGTTCATTATTTATACCAAATTAGTAATCTTCTAGTATAAGATATAGCTAAAATTTTATTAAAAAATTTCCCCAAATATATAACCCATAATTTTTCACTTTCTTCCAAAGCTCTGTCCTGTCCAAAAAGTCAGCTTTTATATATCTTTTATAATTCCTTCTGAAGTTTAAAACTCTTTCACTTATAAACAGTTCACTGTAATAGGTTGCCATCCTCCCAGACAGGGGGATTTTAAGAACTTTACTCAAAATACTTGTGAAATGCTTGAGATTAACAATGATAGCTTCAGACAACATGCAGAGTTAAATGGCCTAAGAAATAATCTTATTTATGTTTTTATTTCTGTATGTACTGCCACCTGGGAGCCCTGGCAGAAGAAAGGTATTATAGAAATATAATTTATTGATAAAATTTGTGTCATAACTATTTACAGGAAAAAGGAAAGGATCTGTGAAAAGCCATAACATTTCCTGAGAAGGCAACACACTGATGGTGTTTAATATGCACAACATAACAAAAGGACAGCTCTTATAATTGTTCTTACAACTAAAGAACTGCATTAGTATCTCAGAGCCAAGGCCGACAGTTTCTTCAGAGCTGACTACGTCATTTTCCATAGCACAAGTTCACCACACACAGTTTCTGCCTCACCCAACAAACAACTGCAGATTATCACTGGGCCTTATCTACTAAATGCCTTAACCATCTTCTACACCCCTTACTGATACAATTCCTTAAAAAAAAAAAAAAAAAAGGCAATCTGGTACAAGGATGACTAAGAAATAGTAATCTGAACTTCAGAAACTCATTTATTTGAATACAACATGCAAGGACCAGGAAGTACTTATTTTTTTTATTGTATCAGAAGTCAGTCAGACCTCTGTTTGGGTAAGGAACCCAGACTAAAAAGAGGAAGAGGAAACTCTCATTGGTCCACAGATAAATGGTTAAAATCTGAAAAATATTTCCTGTAAGAACAATTTAAGAGAATTTTAGTTATTCAGCTGAGAGAAGAAAATGTTAAGAATCTGTCAAATGTAAGCATTGAAATCATTTTCATTTCTGGGGGAGGGAAGGGCATTGCTGATTAATTTTTCTTAACTTTGCAGCATCAAATTAGAGACATGCTTTTCAACCTGGCAGTACATCGGGCTACTTAGGGAGGTTTACAATGCCTCTGCCTAAAGCCCATTCCTACGGCTCTCACCATAAGTTTGAAAATGAGAGGTGCTCAAGCATCCGTAGTTTTTAAACGCTCTCTAGTTGTGCTCAATATGTAGACAGGGTTGAGAACCAATAAACCAGAGAATATTTACATAGTTGAAACCAGCTGACAGTTTTAGGGAATTAAGGAAGACACTTTAGATCAGTTTTTCATAAACCTGGGCATCCAGCTCTGTTGGGGCTCCTGGGCACACGGCCTCTGTGTCACCCATTTCTTTGACTATAGGAAACTATCTTCATTTGGCCTCCATAACCTTCCCTGAGTTTCAGTGGGCAGATTCGAGCAGTTGTCAGTTAGGAAAGGGAGGGGGGGCCCCCGTTTGGGCCAAGGTCCTGTAAAATTTGTGTCATAACTATTTACAGGAAAAAGGAAAGGATCTGTGAAAAGCCATAACATTTCCTGAGAAGGCAACACACTGATGGTGTTTAATATGCACAACATAACAAAAGGACAGCTCTTATAATTGTTCTTACAACTAAAGAACTGCATTAGTATCTCAGAGCCAAGGCCGACAGTTTCTTCAGAGCTGACTACGTCATTTTCCATAGCACAAGTTCACCACACACAGTTTCTGCCTCACCCAACAAACAACTGCAGATTATCACTGGGCCTTATCTACTAAATGCCTTAACCATCTTCTACACCCCTTACTGATACAATTCCTTAAAAAAAAAAAAAAAAAAAGGCAATCTGGTACAAGGATGACTAAGAAATAGTAATCTGAACTTCAGAAACTCATTTATTTGAATACAACATGCAAGGACCAGGAAGTACTTATTTTTTTTATTGTATCAGAAGTCAGTCAGACCTCTGTTTGGGTAAGGAACCCAGACTAAAAAGAGGAAGAGGAAACTCTCATTGGTCCACAGATAAATGGTTAAAATCTGAAAAATATTTCCTGTAAGAACAATTTAAGAGAATTTTAGTTATTCAGCTGAGAGAAGAAAATGTTAAGAATCTGTCAAATGTAAGCATTGAAATCATTTTCATTTCTGGGGGAGGGAAGGGCATTGCTGATTAATTTTTCTTAACTTTGCAGCATCAAATTAGAGACATGCTTTTCAACCTGGCAGTACATCGGGCTACTTAGGGAGGTTTACAATGCCTCTGCCTAAAGCCCATTCCTACGGCTCTCACCATAAGTTTGAAAATGAGAGGTGCTCAAGCATCCGTAGTTTTTAAACGCTCTCTAGTTGTGCTCAATATGTAGACAGGGTTGAGAACCAATAAACCAGAGAATATTTACATAGTTGAAACCAGCTGACAGTTTTAGGGAATTAAGGAAGACACTTTAGATCAGTTTTTCATAAACCTGGGCATCCAGCTCTGTTGGGGCTCCTGGGCACACGGCCTCTGTGTCACCCATTTCTTTGACTATAGGAAACTATCTTCATTTGGCCTCCATAACCTTCCCTGAGTTTCAGTGGGCAGATTCGAGCAGTTGTCAGTTAGGAAAGGGAGAGGATGGGCAACCAGGGAGTAACGGTCAAGAGCAGTCTTGGGCCAAGGTCCTGTCTCCCCCTCAAGGGAAACACACAACAATGTCTTTGACCTATTTTATAGGTACTGAAACCTACTCCGGGTGGTGAGATCAATGATTAACAATGGTATGGTGCCCATAAGCATTTCGACCCCAGACCAGCTGGACCTGAAGGTTGATGATGCTGTCTCCTACTCACCACCAACCCATCCAAAGAATCTCCAAGAGCTACTCATGCCCTATTTGTTGATTATGTCCTCTTTGAATAATCACTATAAAACTTCTCACTATCTTCCCTGAGTTGGGACACATGGTTTTGAGAGCATTAGCCCACTGTCTCTCCCTTTGCCTGGCAAAGCAATAAAGCTGCCCTTTTCTACTTCACCCCAAACTCTGTCTCTGAGATTTGATTCAGCACCAATGTACAGAGAAGCTGAGCTTCTGGCATCACTAGCATCAAAATCATCTGAAGACTGTTTTGGAATACATAGGACAGGTCAACTTAGCCACACCGCTAGTCTAAAGCCCTGGTGTAACATGTTGACAAAGACTCTCTCTAACCAAACATGACGCAGGCTGCTCTGAGCCCTCTTCTTGACTAGGCCTAGACCTTGGGCCTCGCTGGGTCTGCATTAGCTCAATTTAACCAGGAATTCTGTTAAGCCCATTCAGAGGGAATCCACCCAAGTTCAATAGCTGATCACGCTTACTCTCTGATCACCCCAGCATGCCTTCAATAAGAACTGACTTAGGTCAGTTTTGCAAGAATTTCCCCTATATTTGATGTCTCCTGTCAGTAATTCTCTATCCATCAGTTCCCTCAACTAACCTACTCTATGGCTAAAAGTCCCCACTTGTTATTGTATTTTGGAAACCAGCTGACAGTTTTAGGGAATTAAGGAAGACACTTTAGATCAGTTTTCATAAACCTGGGCATCCAGCTCTGTTGGGGCTCCTGGGCACACGGCCTCTGTGTCACCCATTTCTTTGACTATAGGAAACTATCTTCATTTGGCCTCCATAACCTTCCCTGAGTTTCAGTGGGCAGATTCGAGCAGTTGTCAGTTAGGAAAGGGAGAGGATGGGCAACCAGGGAGTAACGGTCAAGAGCAGTCTTGGGCCAAGGTCCTGTCTCCCCCTCAAGGGAAACACACAACAATGTCTTTGACCTATTTTATAGGTACTGAAACCTACTCCGGGTGGTGAGATCAATGATTAACAATGGTATGGTGCCCATAAGCATTTCGACCCCAGACCAGCTGGACCTGAAGGTTGATGATGCTGTCTCCTACTCACCACCAACCCATCCAAAGAATCTCCAAGAGCTACTCATGCCCTATTTGTTGATTATGTCCTCTTTGAATAATCACTATAAAACTTCTCACTATCTTCCCTGAGTTGGGACACATGGTTTTGAGAGCATTAGCCCACTGTCTCTCCCTTTGCCTGGCAAAGCAATAAAGCTGCCCTTTTCTACTTCACCCCAAACTCTGTCTCTGAGATTTGATTCAGCACCAATGTACAGAGAAGCTGAGCTTCTGGCATCACTAGCATCAAAATCATCTGAAGACTGTTTTGGAATACATAGGACAGGTCAACTTAGCCACACCGCTAGTCTAAAGCCCTGGTGTAACATGTTGACAAAGACTCTCTCTAACCAAACATGACGCAGGCTGCTCTGAGCCCTCTTCTTGACTAGGCCTAGACCTTGGGCCTCGCTGGGTCTGCATTAGCTCAATTTAACCAGGAATTCTGTTAAGCCCATTCAGAGGGAATCCACCCAAGTTCAATAGCTGATCACGCTTACTCTCTGATCACCCCAGCATGCCTTCAATAAGAACTGACTTAGGTCAGTTTTGCAAGAATTTCCCCTATATTTGATGTCTCCTGTCAGTAATTCTCTATCCATCAGTTCCCTCAACTAACCTACTCTATGGCTAAAAAGTCCCCACTTGTTATTGTATTTGAAGTTGAGCTTCATTTCTCTCTCTTCCCTATTGTAATAGTCCTGACACCCATCAAGATAATCAAATAAGGCTTCCTTGCCACTTTAGCAAGTTTCAGAATGATTTTCTTTAACATGTGACATTCTGTGGCCTTCATCTTCCTATGCCCAGACTGAGAACCACACCATAGACCACTCAGATGATACCAGTCTAATATGGGCTACCACTCAAGTACTACGAACTTCAGTTTCAGGTCTCAAGGGAAGAGTGCAGTAGAAAACTATGTGTATAAAGAAAGTATATGTGACGTTCTCCTCCCCAAAATATAAGCTGAATTCATGTGGCCCTGCAGTAAATATTGTATGACTAAAATTCCTCTGGGATAATAGAAATTCAGAACTATAAAAATGTATAAAGAATTTGATTGATGGTTTTGTGGGTAATAATATATGTACTAAAGAGGAAAAAAAAAGAGAGACAACAAAATAAGAAAAAGAAACACAAGCCAGCACTTTTAAGTGAATAGAATTTCAGAAAAGGAAAGGAATATTAAAGCTCGGTTGTAATACCAGAATACGATCTATGGAGAGAAAGCCAGGTGACAGATTCATCAATCTGGATATGCAGGTACTAACAGCTTTAATGAAAGCAGATTATCCTACTTTAAAGATGCCAATGATGGACCTTGAAATTTAAAATGCAACCAAGCTGAGATGGTAAATACATTCGCCTCTCTGACAGACATTAGCTAGTGTTGCATTCCTTCCCATTATTTTTATTTCTAGGACAGGTCAACTTAGCCACACTGCTAGTCTAAAGCCCTGGTGTAACATGTTGACAAAGACTCTCTCTAACCAAACATGACGCAGGCTGCTCTGAGCCCTCTTCTTGACTAGGCCTAGACCTTGGGCCTCGCTGGGTCTGCATTAGCTCAATTTAACCAGGAATTCTGTTAAGCCCATTCAGAGGGAATCCACCCAAGTTCAATAGCTGATCACGCTTACTCTCTGATCACCCCAGCATGCCTTCAATAAGAACTGACTTAGGTCAGTTTTGCAAGAATTTCCCCTATATTTGATGTCTCCTGTCAGTAATTCTCTATCCATCAGTTCCCTCAACTAACCTACTCTATGGCTAAAAAGTCCCCACTTGTTATTGTATTTGAAGTTGAGCTTCATTTCTCTCTCTTCCCTATTGTAATAGTCCTGACACCCATCAAGATAATCAAATAAGGCTTCCTTGCCACTTTAGCAAGTTTCAGAATGATTTTCTTTAACATGTGACATTCTGTGGCCTTCATCTTCCTATGCCCAGACTGAGAACCACACCATAGACCACTCAGATGATACCAGTCTAATATGGGCTACCACTCAAGTACTACGAACTTCAGTTTCAGGTCTCAAGGGAAGAGTGCAGTAGAAAACTATGTGTATAAAGAAAGTATATGTGACGTTCTCCTCCCCAAAATATAAGCTGAATTCATGTGGCCCTGCAGTAAATATTGTATGACTAAAATTCCTCTGGGATAATAGAAATTCAGAACTATAAAAATGTATAAAGAATTTGATTGATGGTTTTGTGGGTAATAATATATGTACTAAAGAGGAAAAAAAAAGAGAGACAACAAAATAAGAAAAAGAAACACAAGCCAGCACTTTTAAGTGAATAGAATTTCAGAAAAGGAAAGGAATATTAAAGCTCGGTTGTAATACCAGAATACGATCTATGGAGAGAAAGCCAGGTGACAGATTCATCAATCTGGATATGCAGGTACTAACAGCTTTAATGAAAGCAGATTATCCTACTTTAAAGATGCCAATGATGGACCTTGAAATTTAAAATGCAACCAAGCTGAGATGGTAAATACATTCGCCTCTCTGACAGACATTAGCTAGTGTTGCATTCTTCCCATATGATGCACATATAAATGCATGGAAATCACTCTGTACCATTTTTTGTATAAAATGCTATAAAATAACATTAAAATACATTAAACATTTTTAAATTTTCAAGAATAAAATAGAAAGGTGATTTTCTACCCTGATGAAATTAATGCACCTGAAAGCTCGAGACTTAACCAAATAAACGCACAAGGTTTCTTCCATTTCTAAATCTATCTTTCTTTACTTCATCAGCATGTTTATAGAAAATCTATACTTAGCATTGTTTCATAGTTGGAAAAATAGAGAAAGCAATACCAAATGGACTTCTCAAGGTGTTAGAGAGGATATCTATCTGAGCTAAAAATTATAATTTATGGTCCCTTAATTGCTCAGCTAATTACTGAGCCTGCTGTTAAAAGCACTAAGTTATAATATGAATATAAAGTTTGATGCACATTTCCTCTGACTTCAGGAAAATTACATCAAATAGAAAGCCTGCTCTACATGCTATGGGTATTTAGAGTTCAATGTTGCATCAGTTACATGCAGCTTCGAGAAATATGCTGTCCACAATACGTAGGATAACTTGTATGGGACTAATGGATACAATTGTGATTTTTTTTTACCTTTATGTGCCATTCAAATTCTCTTTAGTATGCACTGAACATACAGAATATACCTGCAACAAAGTAAGGAGCCCTGGAACACCAAAACACATAGTTATTTCACATAGTAGATGGAAAGTAGACAGAGCTACATTGTACTAAGCAAATGTTGTAACAACTTAAGCAAATAATAAAAATTTGGTAATGAAATTCGTATAAAAAAAGGAAAAAAAAAAAAGAAAAAAACAAAAAAAAAAAAAAAAGAAACACAAGCCAGCACTTTTAAGTGAATAGAATTTCAGAAAAGGAAAGGAATATTAAAGCTCGGTTGTAATACCAGAATACGATCTATGGAGAGAAAGCCAGGTGACAGATTCATCAATCTGGATATGCAGGTACTAACAGCTTTAATGAAAGCAGATTATCCTACTTTAAAGATGCCAATGATGGACCTTGAAATTTAAAATGCAACCAAGCTGAGATGGTAAATACATTCGCCTCTCTGACAGACATTAGCTAGTGTTGCATTCTTCCCATATGATGCACATATAAATGCATGGAAATCACTCTGTACCATTTTTTGTATAAAATGCTATAAAATAACATTAAAATACATTAAACATTTTTAAATTTTCAAGAATAAAATAGAAAGGTGATTTTCTACCCTGATGAAATTAATGCACCTGAAAGCTCGAGACTTAACCAAATAAACGCACAAGGTTTCTTCCATTTCTAAATCTATCTTTCTTTACTTCATCAGCATGTTTATAGAAAATCTATACTTAGCATTGTTTCATAGTTGGAAAAATAGAGAAAGCAATACCAAATGGACTTCTCAAGGTGTTAGAGAGGATATCTATCTGAGCTAAAAATTATAATTTATGGTCCCTTAATTGCTCAGCTAATTACTGAGCCTGCTGTTAAAAGCACTAAGTTATAATATGAATATAAAGTTTGATGCACATTTCCTCTGACTTCAGGAAAATTACATCAAATAGAAAGCCTGCTCTACATGCTATGGGTATTTAGAGTTCAATGTTGCATCAGTTACATGCAGCTTCGAGAAATATGCTGTCCACAATACGTAGGATAACTTGTATGGGACTAATGGATACAATTGTGATTTTTTTTTACCTTTATGTGCCATTCAAATTCTCTTTAGTATGCACTGAACATACAGAATATACCTGCAACAAAGTAAGGAGCCCTGGAACACCAAAACACATAGTTATTTCACATAGTAGATGGAAAAAGTAGACAGAGCTACATTGTACTAAGCAAATGTTGTAACAACTTGAAGTTTCAAAAGCACATTTACAACATGCATTCATTCAAGAAATATAAATTGAATGCTTCCTCTATGCCAGGCACCAGATGGGAATGTGCAAGAAGATAACTGTGCTGAGAAGCAATTCAATATGACTTGTGTTCAGTAAGGATCACTATATTGCTGACTTGTAAATAGGTTTTAGGTGGTAATATCAGCTAAACTATATTCCCTTGAAATTAATATGCTGAACTCAAAACTCCCTGAAGGGAAGCAGAATTGGTCACCTCAAAATATGCCTTTGGCACATTATTTTTTGCTTATTATTTTTAGAAACAGTAGACAGGAGCTCTGAGTAGAAGTTACCCTTTTGTAAGAGAAATTCATACTTATAATGGAAATCTCTGTTTATAGGGTTTAATAGGACCCCTTATCAAATTACCCACATTTTTCACAGAACTAAAACAAATAATCCTAAAATTTATATAGAACTACAAAAGATCCAGAATTTCCAAAGCAATCCTAAAGAAAAAAGAACAAAGCTGGAGACATAACCCTCTCAGACAGTACTACAAAGCTGCAGTAATCAAAATAGCATGATATTTGCAGTTTAAGAGACATACGGATCAATACAACAGGATAGAGAGCCCAGAAATAAACCCATACACCTCACTGACCATACAGTCAACTAATTTCAACAAAGGAGGCAAGAATACACAAAAGGGAAAAGACCACCTCTTCAGCAAGTGATCTTGGGAAAACTGGACAGGTGCATGAAAATCAATGAAAACAGAACACTCACTCACACCATGCACAAAGTAAACAAAAAATGTCTTAAAGACTTACATAGAAGAAATGACATCAAAAAACTTCTGGTAGAATAGAAGCAAAACATTCTCTGACATAAATTATAGCAGTGTTTTCTTGGGTCAGTCTCCTAAGGCAATAGAAATAAAAGCAAAAATAAACAAACGGAACCTAATCGAGATCATTGGCTTTTTCATAGCAAAGAAAATTATCAACAAAAGGTAAGGACAATCTACAGATCCAGAGAAAATATTTGCAAACAATGAAACCAACAAAGACTTAAATTCCCAAATATACAAACAGCTCATACAACTCAATAACAGCAACAAAAACAACCCAATAAAAATGGGCAGGGCTTCCCCTGGTGGTCCAGTGGGTAAGGACACCGCCTTGCAGTGCAAGGGGCGCCAGTTCGATCCCTGGCCTGGGAAGATCCCACGTGCCGCGGAGCGGCTGGACTGATGTGTCCAATTACCGAGCCAGAGCTCTGGAGCGCATGCGCCCAGAGCCGGCGCTCTGCAACGACAGACGCCACCGCGATGGGAGGCCCACAGGAGCCAAAGAGCAAAGACGGATGAAAATGGAGAAATGAAAGACCAATAGAAGTGGCCCGCTCCCTCCCTCCCCAACCCGACCCCGCCCCCAAAAAATAAATAAATAAATCTTTAAAAAAAATGGGCAGAAAGCCTAAATAGGCATTTCTCCAAGAAGACACAGAGATGGCCAATAAGCACATGAAAATATACTCATCACAAATTATTAGAGAAATTCAAATCAAAGCTACAATGAAGTATCACCTCATACCTGTCAAAATACTCATCATTGAAGCACTGCAAATAAAAAATGCAGGAAAGGATGTGGAGGAAAAGAAATCCTCCTACACAGTTGGAGGGAATGTAAATTGGTCCAGCCACTATGTAAAACAGTATGGAGTTTCCTTAGAAAACTACAATTAGAGTTACCATATGATCCAACAATCCCACTCCATAGCATGTATCTGGTGAAAACATTGTTTCAAAAAGATACATACACCCCGATGTTCACAGAAGCACATTTTACAATAGCCAAGACACTAAAGCAACCCAAATGTCCATTGATACATAAAGGTATAAAGAATGAAGATATGGCATCTGTGTGTGTGTGTGTGTCGTATTCTACCATATATATAAATATAGAAATACATTTATAATAAGGGTGTGCCTCTGCATCAAGAGGGACTCCTAAGGCAATAGAAATAAAAGCAAAAATAAACAAACGGAACCTAATCGAGATCACTGGCTTTTTCATAGCAAAGAAAATTATCAACAAAAGGTAAGGACAATCTACAGATCCAGAGAAAATATTTGCAAACAATGAAACCAACAAAGACTTAAATTCCCAAATATACAAACAGCTCATACAACTCAATAACAGCAACAAAAACAACCCAATAAAAATGGGCAGGGCTTCCCCTGGTGGTCCAGTGGGTAAGGACACCGCCTTGCAGTGCAAGGGGCGCCAGTTCGATCCCTGGCCTGGGAAGATCCCACGTGCCGCGGAGCGGCTGGACTGATGTGTCCAATTACCGAGCCAGAGCTCTGGAGCGCATGCGCCCAGAGCCGGCGCTCTGCAACGACAGACGCCACCGCGATGGGAGGCCCACAGGAGCCAAAGAGCAAAGACGGATGAAAATGGAGAAATGAAAGACCAATAGAAGTGGCCCGCCCGCTCCCCTCCCTCCCCAACCCGACCCCCGCCCCCCAAAAAAATAAATAAATAAATCTTTAAAAAAAAAAAAAATGGGCAGAAAGCCTAAATAGGCATTTCTCCAAGAAGACACAGAGATGGCCAATAAGCACATGAAAATATACTCATCACAAATTATTAGAGAAATTCAAATCAAAGCTACAATGAAGTATCACCTCATACCTGTCAAAATACTCATCATTGAAGCACTGCAAATAAAAAATGCAGGAAAGGATGTGGAGGAAAAGAAATCCTCCTACACAGTTGGAGGGAATGTAAATTGGTCCAGCCACTATGTAAAACAGTATGGAGTTTCCTTAGAAAACTACAATTAGAGTTACCATATGATCCAACAATCCCACTCCATAGCATGTATCTGGTGAAAACATTGTTTCAAAAAGATACATACACCCCGATGTTCACAGAAGCACATTTTACAATAGCCAAGACACTAAAGCAACCCAAATGTCCATTGATACATAAAGGTATAAAGAATGAAGATATGGCATCTGTGTGTGTGTGTGTGTAGTATTCTACCATATATATAAATATAGAAATACATTTATAATAAGGGTGTGCCCCTCTCTGCATCAGGAAGAGAAGGATAACTATTTTTCTGGAAGCTCTTATGTCAATGGAGAAGGCAAGGGCTTAGGCCTTCATAAAACCTTTTTTGTCACTGTGCATTCCTCCCATAACTGGTCTTTTTCCAGTCAATCCAACCATCTATTTTGCCATTGACTGAAGACACTTATTTAAGGTAATGCTTGGGCGGTATGGGGGAACTACTCAGTATTCCTGGTTATCTTCCATGTAACCAGGGATACAAATGTTTGCTAAACTTCTGTTTGCTTTACTCTAGTTAATCTTTTATTAAGGGAGGGGAAAGTCTCATCCAAGAACCTTGAAGAGTAAGGGGAAAATTACTGTTCCTCTCCTACACTCTAGTACTTCAGAATATAACTATATTTGGAGACAGAGAAATCAAACAAATAAGTAAGGTAAAATGAGGTCATACTGATCGACCTAGAGTTAGACACAACTGAGCAAATGAGCAGAGAACTTTCCAATACGACAAGTGTCTTTATAAAAAGAGATTAGACATGAATACCCACAAAGGGACACTGACAGAGGAAAGCGCATTCAAAAACAGTTAGAAAACTGGTCATCTTCTGAGACCAAGGAGAAAGGCCTCAGAAGAAACCAACCCTCCAGATACCTTAATCTTAGATGTTTAGCCTCCAGACTGTTAGAAAATAAATTGCTTTTGTTTAAGCCTCCCAGTCAGTGGCACTTGGTTATGGCAGCCATAAACTAATTCAGGGAGCAATCCAGTGAAGGGAGCAAAATAGTAAAACAGTCTAGGTATTCTAAAACTGAAAGGATCAATTTGAATTGAGAATATGGTTTTTGTCCCATCATTTACTTTAGTTAAAATTCTCTAAATTAAATAGTAATTATATTGTAGAGATGTAGCATACCATCTAAATATATAAAATGATAGCAAAGGACTCTGATTATTTTCTTGATCTGATGTATTTTGTTTATAGGATTGAAGTTTTCCATATAACAAACTTAATTTTTAATAAAATTTTAAAACCAAGGGAAGAAAATGAGTGAAAACAAAAGCTCCATGACAAAGAACTACGAGGAGTTTCAAAGAAAAAGCCTAGAAACACAATTTCTAAGTCAGCCTTTCGAGTACCATGCCCCAGACACTGTCAGTCCAGCTGCAGCTGGCAATAGGTTATCATTATTCTCATCTTTGCTACTTCAGAATCTACCCTACATCTAAGGCCATTTATTAATTTAAGAGGTCAGTGGAATACTGCAAAGGATGACTGTCCCAGCAGTTGGCGTGGCTCCCAATTTTCCCTCTCACCTTGATTTGGGCTCAGCTTTTATCCATGATCTTTTGAATTAGGAGTTTAAAAATTAGGGTTACAAGGGGAAGAATGGGGAAAAAAGACCCCAGAATGATTCCTCTATTTGAAGAATCAAAAAATTCAAACTTTGTGTCTCCTTTCTCATTATTTGCATTCCTCCCAAATTAACTAATAAGGGAGGAAGGAGTTGGGGAAGACATCTTCCACACAGCTGGTTATATATTGATAAATAAATCCAATTTTTCTCACATGCCAGAATGAGGCCACTGGGGATCTTCCCAGTAAAACATTAACCAACTCTGTCCTTATTGAAACAAGGCAATGAATAACAAGGGAGGACTTTAGCTCTAATCTGAAGCCATAAAACAGAGTGCATGAGGCATGATAATTCAACAGGAAGGAGACAACTGACCCTTCATAGACTGGCAGCTCTTTAAATTAAGATGGCTCCTAAGAGAAAAGGTGAGGTGTTTACAGGTCAGGTAGCAGACTGTCTCTTTAATATTAAAGTTAAATATTCATCCTTGGAGTTTATAAGAAAAAGAAGAAAATATAAATAAGGAAGACGAGAATTCTCAGAGTAGTGCAATAGAGCATCAAAAAATCAGACAGACTTATGTACAATGATGAGCTCCACCACTCAATGGTCAGATAATAGGAAATTAACATCTTTGACTCTCTGTTCTCTCAGTGGGTAACATCCACCTCACACAGAGATCATGGAGATAAAATAATACACGAAAAGTATCTAGCATAACACCTGGCATACAAGAGATGCAATAAATACTATTTTTTATTTCTTCTCCTACCGTTTAATCTACTTATAGCACAAAACTAGAAAACTACGAGGAGTTTCAAAGAAAAAGCCTAGAAACACAATTTCTAAGTCAGCCTTTCGAGTACCATGCCCCAGACACTGTCAGTCCAGCTGCAGCTGGCAATAGGTTATCATTATTCTCATCTTTGCTACTTCAGAATCTACCCTACATCTAAGGCCATTTATTAATTTAAGAGGTCAGTGGAATACTGCAAAGGATGACTGTCCCAGCAGTTGGCGTGGCTCCCAATTTTCCCTCTCACCTTGATTTGGGCTCAGCTTTTATCCATGATCTTTTGAATTAGGAGTTTAAAAATTAGGGTTACAAGGGGAAGAATGGGGAAAAAAGACCCCAGAATGATTCCTCTATTTGAAGAATCAAAAAATTCAAACTTTGTGTCTCCTTTCTCATTATTTGCATTCCTCCCAAATTAACTAATAAGGGAGGAAGGATTTGGGGGAAGACATCTTCCACACAGCTGGTTATATATTGATAAATAAATCCAATTTTTCTCACATGCCAGAATGAGGCCACTGGGGATCTTCCCAGTAAAACATTAACCAACTCTGTCCTTATTGAAACAAGGCAATGAATAACAAGGGAGGACTTTAGCTCTAATCTGAAGCCATAAAACAGAGTGCATGAGGCATGATAATTCAACAGGAAGGAGACAACTGACCCTTCATAGACTGGCAGCTCTTTAAATTAAGATGGCTCCTAAGAGAAAAGGTGAGGTGTTTACAGGTCAGGTAGCAGACTGTCTCTTTAATATTAAAGTTAAATATTCATCCTTGGAGTTTATAAGAAAAAGAAGAAAATATAAATAAGGAAGACGAGAATTCTCAGAGTAGTGCAATAGAGCATCAAAAAATCAGACAGACTTATGTACAATGATGAGCTCCACCACTCAATGGTCAGATAATAGGAAATTAACATCTTTGACTCTCTGTTCTCTCAGTGGGTAACATCCACCTCACACAGAGATCATGGAGATAAAATAATACACGAAAAGTATCTAGCATAACACCTGGCATACAAGAGATGCAATAAATACTATTTTTTATTTCTTCTCTCCTACCTTTGCTATGAATCTACTTATAGCACTGTTAATATTTATTGAAAAATATTAAAACCGGACACGCTTTTCAGTTTGTCAAAGTGTTCCTAAACTCTTCCTTAGGAGGCCAGAGTGACCTGACAAAGATTTCTAATGAACAGAGTTTCTTCTTCCCACTCTACCATCCTCACTGTTTCTGTCTTTCCTATTTGCTATTGTAGTTTTCTATAGCGTAGAACTGGGTCATTCTAGTGGCTGGTAAAAAAGTATGGAGGAAAAAGGAAATGTTATGGATAATATTTGAAATATCAATATTAATTTCAGAAGAAATATTCCTAACAGCCCACTAAGCACCAAAATGAGATACAAACTGAATGAAAAGTATCTGTAGCTTATATATTTTTCTTCTATGGTGGCCCTTCTGAGAAGTTATAAGGAGGGAATTTGTAAGTATGTTACCAGCCCCCAGGACCATGTAGACTGTAGGTAATCAGAAATTATTACAAAAAACCAAAACAGTTTCTGAAATAAAATGAAATTAAAATAGATGTACTCCCAAATTTCAGGGGACTTACACTTTGATTTAGGCAAATTATCTAACATACGCTCAAAAAGGCAAATAATCACATGTTGAAAAATGCCAAAATAAAAAAAGACTTGGGAAAGTATTAGGTGCTGCAGTAAGGTTAAATCTTACCACTGGAGTAAGAATAAGGACGGACAGGCTATACAAGTACATAAAAGAATGGAACTGGGAGGCATAAAAATATAAACAGGGTTAGTCTATAACAAAAAGCAAAATACACTGAAATAAAAATATGAAAAGAGATTAGTTAGGTAAGAAAAATTCACTAGATAATTTGGAATTAGGGCTGGCAACAAAGGCAAGTGGAAGCCTGTGTGAAGCTTACTGCAGGATGGTCACTATTCTAAGAGAAGAAAATATTACTGAGAATGAGAAGACATTTAATCTCAGGAAGTTGCTACAGTTGTGCCAGGGGTACCAGCCTTCGGATCAATAAAAATTCCTGAGATGACATCATTTCTTGGTAATATGAAGACAGAATCACGATCGCCATATGAATATCATCCAAGGATATGCTTGTCACTATTCTACATGAAGTTGACATCTAGGAATGTATACATAATTTGCAGGGACTAATGCAAAATGAAAATTTTTAGTGCTGGGAACAGGAAAGTTGATATTTCCTTCCCCTGGGCTTGCAGCCCCAGCCCATACTAGATAGGTGTATCCTCATCATATGCAATTTTCATGTGGTATTGCCCTTGGTACCTAGATGGAGGATGGAAAAGGCTCTGTTCTAGTCAAGACAATTTGCTGCTGTGACAAATTACCACAGATTAAGTGGTTTAAGGTCTATATAGTCAAAGCTATGTTTTTTCCCAGAAGTCATGTACAGATGCAAAAGTTCGGCCATAAAAAAAAAAAAAAACACTGGAGAAGACTTTAAGAGTCCTTTGAACAGCAAGGAGATCAAACTCATCAATCCTGAAAAAAAAAATCAACCCTGATATTCATTGGAAGGACTGATGCTGAAGCTGAAGCTCCAAAACTTTGGCCACCTGATGAGAATAGTCGACTCACTGAAAAAGACTCTGATGCTGGGAAAGACAGAGGGCAGGAGGAGAAGGGGGCAACGGGGAAGAGATAGTTGGATGGCATCATCAACTCAATGGACATGAGTTTGAGCAAACTCTGGGAGATAGTGAAGGACAGGGAAGCCTGGTGTGCTACTGTCCATGGAGTCTCAAGGAGTTGGACATGACTTAGCAACTGAACAACAACAACTTTCCCTGATCCAATGCCCAAGTCTGCCCAGAAGCTACTCATAGCTTTGGGATTTTGAAATGGTAAATATTCATGATGTGTGAAATAGCATAATACATAACTTTATCATCTTAATTACATAAAAATGGATGCTTAGTTGTGAAAATACACAAATGAAACCTAGAAGGACACGTCAAACAGCAAACTGCTTGTGATTACTAATGACTTTGTTTTTTTGCTTCTTATGTTTTTTGGTTTCCTATTATGAACATGTTAACTTGTAAGAAATAAATGCTATTTTAAAAGCCTTTTTTCAAAAGTGGCTTAAACAACAAACATTTAGTTCTCACAGTTCTGGAGGATAGAAGCCTGAGATCAGGAGGCCAGTAAGGTTAAGTTCCTGGTGAGTACCTCTTCCTAGTAGACAAGCCTGTCTACCTGCTACATCCTCACATGGTAGGTAGATAACTAGGTAGCTTCTGGTCTTTTCTTATAAGAGGACCAATCCAACTTATGAGAGCTCTTCCCTTATGACCTAATTACCTCCCAAAGGACCCACCTTCAAACATTATCACCTTAGGGTTTAAACATAAGAAATTTTTTTCCACATCAGAAGTTTTTCTTTTCTTTCTTTTTTTTGACTTTTTTGATTTTACAGAGTTTTATTGTTTACAGATATGTATAATTCCAGATTAGTTATGTATATCCTATTCCCCCCTATCCCACCTCTCTAGGCCATCATATCACCCCTATGCATGATCCCTTAGTCCCACAGCATATTGACAATAGCTATCGCTTTTATATAAGATAGTAAAGGGTTCTGTCAACATAAGAATTTTGAGTAATATAAACATTCAGTTCATTTCAGGCCCCCTGCCAAGATGCCGACAGAATACAGCAAGGCATTGCCAGCCTGGGACACAGATGCTCATACTTTTAGCCCACTCTAAGACACGAGGCATTTGCCTAACTCCTACCACAAAAGACACTGATGCTGGGAAAGACAGAGGGCAGGAGGAGAAGGGGGCAACGGGGAAGAGATAGTTGGATGGCATCATCAACTCAATGGACATGAGTTTGAGCAAACTCTGGGAGATAGTGAAGGACAGGGAAGCCTGGTGTGCTACTGTCCATGGAGTCTCAAGGAGTTGGACATGACTTAGCAACTGAACAACAACAACTTTCCCTGATCCAATGCCCAAGTCTGCCCAGAAGCTACTCATAGCTTTGGGATTTTGAAATGGTAAATATTCATGATGTGTGAAATAGCATAATACATAACTTTATCATCTTAATTACATAAAAATGGATGCTTAGTTGTGAAAATACACAAATGAAACCTAGAAGGACACGTCAAACAGCAAACTGCTTGTGATTACTAATGACTTTGTTTTTTTGCTTCTTATGTTTTTTGGTTTCCTATTATGAACATGTTAACTTGTAAGAAATAAATGCTATTTTAAAAGCCTTTTTTCAAAAGTGGCTTAAACAACAAACATTTAGTTCTCACAGTTCTGGAGGATAGAAGCCTGAGATCAGGAGGCCAGTAAGGTTAAGTTCCTGGTGAGTACCCTCTTCCTAGTAGACAAGCCTGTCTACCTGCTACATCCTCACATGGTAGGTAGATAACTAGGTAGCTTCTGGTCTTTTCTTATAAGAGGACCAATCCAACTTATGAGAGCTCTTCCCTTATGACCTAATTACCTCCCAAAGGACCCACCTTCAAACATTATCACCTTAGGGTTTAAACATAAGAAATTTTTTTCCACATCAGAAGTTTTTTTTTTTTTTTTTTAATTTTGCTTTTTTGATTTTACAGAGTTTTATTGTTTACAGATATGTATAATTCCAGATTAGTCATATGTATATCCCATTCCCTCCCATCCCACCCCTCTAGGCCATCATATCGCCCCTATGCATGATCCCTTAGTCCCACAGCATATTGACAATAGCTATCGCTTTTATATAAGATAGTAAAGGGTTCTGTCAACATAAGAATTTTGAGTAATATAAACATTCAGTTCATTTCAGGCCCCCTGCCAAGATGCCGACAGAATACAGCAAGGCATTGCCAGCCTGGGACACAGATGCTCATACTTTTAGCCCACTCTAAGACACGAGGCATTTGCCTAACTCCTACCACAGGTTTGATCCCTGGATCAGAAAGATTCCCTGGAGAAAGAAATGGAAACCCACTCCAGTATTCTTGTCTGGGAAATTCCATGGACAGAGGAGCCTTGAGGGCTACTGTCCTTGGGGCTACAAAAAAGAGTCAGACATGACTTAGTGACTAAACAACAACTTTCCCTGATCCAATGCCGAAGTATGCCCAGAAGAAGAGAGCAACAGAAAAACACAGACACCTCCCACCAACAAGACCAACAAGACCCACAGAGCAGCAGTCTTGGTGAGGCAGGGAATGGGAAGGCCAAATGGAACCCAGAACAGCTACTGGCCAGGATTGGGAGGCCAAGTAAGAATCCAAGACTCCACCACTTAGAGCTCGAGCCTGCTCTGTCATTGCATTGAACTCCATTTACAAACTATAAATCCAAAAATAAAATGACTAAGCATTTTAAGACTGGAACCATAGAACATTAAGGCCCAAGCATAAGATGCTCCTGAGCACAGGACCCTATGCTATGGGTGCTGGTCCTATGCTAGGAAGCCCCACTTTTCACATTCTCTTTGGTGTAAGAACTACATGCCAGACCATAGTTCATTTCGTTTCTAATTCCTTCTAATCTAGAGAAATTGTATAACAGAACTTTACATTTTTTATCATTTTTGTTGATCTTTTTCAACTGTTTATGAAAAATCTTAGATATCTATAAAATTTTTAAAAAGAGATTACTGGAGGTGGAGGCCGGGGGAGAGAGAACTAGATGAAGGATGTCAAAAGACACAAACTTCCAATTATAAGATAAAGAGGTACTAGAGATGTACAACATGATAAATGAAGTTAACATTGTTGCACATTACACATATAAAAGTTGTTAAGCAAGTAAATTCCAGATTAGTCATATGTATATCCCATTCCCTCCCATCCCACCCCTCTAGGCCATCATATCGCCCCTATGCATGATCCCTTAGTCCCACAGCATATTGACAATAGCTATCGCTTTTATATAAGATAGTAAAGGGTTCTGTCAACATAAGAATTTTGAGTAATATAAACATTCAGTTCATTTCAGGCCCCCTGCCAAGATGCCGACAGAATACAGCAAGGCATTGCCAGCCTGGGACACAGATGCTCATACTTTTAGCCCACTCTAAGACACGAGGCATTTGCCTAACTCCTACCACAGGTTTGATCCCTGGATCAGAAAGATTCCCTGGAGAAAGAAATGGAAACCCACTCCAGTATTCTTGTCTGGGAAATTCCATGGACAGAGGAGCCTTGAGGGCTACTGTCCTTGGGGCTACAAAAAAGAGTCAGACATGACTTAGTGACTAAACAACAACTTTCCCTGATCCAATGCCGAAGTATGCCCAGAAGAAGAGAGCAACAGAAAAACACAGACACCTCCCACCAACAAGACCAACAAGACCCACAGAGCAGCAGTCTTGGTGAGGCAGGGAATGGGAAGGCCAAATGGAACCCAGAACAGCTACTGGCCAGGATTGGGAGGCCAAGTAAGAATCCAAGACTCCACCACTTAGAGCTCGTAGCCTGCTCTGTCATTGCATTGAACTCCATTTACAAACTATAAATCCAAAAATAAAATGACTAAGCATTTTAAGACTGGAACCATAGAACATTAAGGCCCAAGCATAAGATGCTCCTGAGCACAGGACCCTATGCTATGGGTGCTGGTCCTATGCTAGGAAGCCCCACTTTTCACATTCTCTTTGGTGCAAGAACTACATGCCAGACCATAGTTCATTTCGTTTCTAATTCCTTCTAATCTAGAGAAATTGTATAACAGAACTTTACATTTTTTATCATTTTTGTTGATCTTTTTCAACTGTTTATGAAAAATCTTAGATATCTATAAAATTTTTAAAAAGAGATTACTGGAGGTGGAGGCCGGGGGAGAGAGAACTAGATGAAGGATGTCAAAAGACACAAACTTCCAATTATAAGATAAAGAGGTACTAGAGATGTACAACATGATAAATGAAGTTAACATTGTTGCACATTACACATATAAAAGTTGTTAAGCAAGTAAATCCCAAGACTTCTCATCTCAAGGAAAAAAATACTGTTTTTCTCTTTTTTTTATTTTGTACTTAATGTGAGATTACGCATGGGTGCTAAATTGCTTTAGTTGTGTCTGACTCTTTGCAATGCTATGGACTGTAGCCCACAAGACTCTTCTGTCCATGGGATTCTCCAGGCAAGAACATGAGAGTGGGTTGTGAATTCCTCCTCTAGGGCATCTTCCTGACCCAGGGATCAAACCTGTGTCTCTTATATCCCCTGTGTTGGCTGGTGGGTTCTTTACCACTAGTATCACCTGGTAAGCCCCATGTGAGATTATAGATGTTCACTAAACTTAGTGTGGTAATCGCTTCATGATGCATTGTAAGTGAAATCACTGTGTTGTACACCTTAAACTTATACGGTGCTACTTGTTAATTATATTTGAATACAACTAGAAGGAAAGAAGGCATAGACAAACCCCAAAAAATGTCTCATTTGTAAAAAAAAACAGGCAAAGATGGAATGTGGTCAACAAAAGATGGTGACAGATTAAACTGATTTAGAAAAAAAAACCTCATCTTTCCTCAGAATAAAAATATTAGAATAAAATAATTATTGCAAGAAACGAAATTTCACATTTGATTGATTCAAGATACAGAAAGCTAAACAGAGAAGCAGGTTAAGAATAAATTATTGAGAAATACTGATTAAAACTCCATATATATGAGTGTATATTAATATATGATTACTGTTCAAAATGCCAGACACTGGTATAAAGCAGTTACAATTAGACATAGCCTTATTAATTAGAAGCTTACATTTTCAAGGTGCCTTATTACTATAATTACTCACAACAGATCATAAAAAAATCTTTTTCTCACATCTTACAGTGAATACGCATTAGAATCATAAATTTTAATTCTCAATTCTGTCTTTAATACCATGAACTATTTTGATCTCATACAACCTGAATATATTTCCTAAAAACACCATATATTTATACTTTAGACACAGAGTTTATATTATTTGAACATGATCTACATAATACAATTTAGTGTTATAGCTTCCAATGAATGAACTAATGTAACACATATGAAAGAATACACAGCTTAAATAATAAGTTATAAGCTAAAAATTGGCAACATTCTTTAGAAGCTTATCATTCATTCACTGAGGTATTATAAATCAATGAAATGACAAATATCAAAGCTTTTTACCTAAGAAAGCTAACATTTTCAATTCTTACTCTGTTTCAGCTTATGGAAAAACTCAAATGAATTTTTTGGCCAACTTGATACATCATGATGGGAATTGGATCTGTCAAATGTTTGTAAATTGAGAATTTTTAAAATTTAGAATACCTCAGATCTGGGAGGTTGTTTGCTTTGAGTCCAAAAGCATAGCATCCTACAGCTTTTAATCAGGAATATTTCTTAATAATGGGGCTTCCTAGGTAGCTCAGTGATAAAGATTATGCCTCCAATGCAGATTTGGGAGATGTGGGTTCAACCTCTGCTTGGGGAAGATTCCCTGGAGGAGGAAGCAGCTACCCACACTGATATTCTTGCCAGGAAAGTCCCGTGGACAGAGGAGCCTGGTGGGCTACAGTCCACAGGGTCACGAACAATGACACATGACTGAGCAACTGAGCACAGACACACACACACCACATTCCTTAATAGTGAGTACAGAGTCTGGTAAGCACATGATCTCCATCAAGAAACACCATACTGGCAGGAAATGAAGCAAATAATACTTCTCAGTATCTTCTTCCCAAAAGAGTCTGATCTCATTTTGTTGTTGTTTAAACTGCTAAAGTCATACTTTCATCTTTCTTTGATCATGTTCCCAAAAAATTCAGATGTATTTAAGCAAATAAATAATTTGCTCTTTCAAAGGGGACAGGAAATAACAAAATTACTCCTCTCTAGGTCAACACGTGCTCTGTAAAAACGAGATGAACAGAAAATGACCTGAACAAAATTGAAAACTAGCCAATGGAAAATTTTAAAAATATTCTTTTTGATATATGTGAACACTCATTAAAGAGAAAAAAATCAATAACTTAAAAGCAACCTGGGCTTCCAGGTGGTCCAGTGGGTAAGGACACCGCCTTGCAGTGCAAGGGGCGCCGGTTCGATCCCTGGCCTGGGAAGATTCCACGTGCCACGGAGCGGCTGGACTGATGTGTCCAATTACCGAGCCAGAGCTCTGGGGTGCATGCGCCCAGAGCCAGTGCTCTCTGACAACAGAGGCCACTGTGATGGGAGGCCCACACGGGCCAAAGAACAAAAATGGCTGAAAAATAGATAAATGAAAAAGACCAATAGAAGTGGCCCACCCGCCCTCTTCCTTCCCCAACCCACACCCCTCCTCAAAAAAAAAAAAAAGAAAAAGAAAAAAAAAAAGTAACCTGTCTTGCTTCTTCAATACAATGTTTTACTAGGAAGATATAAATTCTTCAATGATGAAAACGATGATCCCTCCCATTCCTATAATATGGAAGTTTCAAAGACATTCAAAACTTTCAAAAAATCCATTCTAATCTAGTACTAAAATGTTCCTTTCTTCAGCCATAATTATACATTTTTCACTGTTTTTACCTGAGAAAGACCAATCACATAAAATTTTCTTTTGGAAGATTGCTTTAGAATACATTTAGACTTGTATTGGTCTAAACTTCACCATGATAGTATAATTTTCAGCTGTATTTTTTCAGCTTGCTACATGCCATGTATATGGCTAAAATGACATAGTTGTTCTACCAATGACAGCTTATTTTTTTAATAAGGTAAAATAGAAATTATGCTTCCAATGATACAGGTCAAATTACTCTAAAGGGTTCTGGTCAGTAGTTGGTATTACTTTTTCTATCTAACAGTTACTATAATTTATTTTAGATCTATAATTTATTTTAGATGAACTTTCACATGCTAAGAGAAAGGAGAAAATTCAATAACAGCAGATAGTCCAGGTAATCTACAGACTTCCACAATTAAGAGTGATTTCAGATGATGTCTCAGAATTTAACCTCTTTAACACGTGAAGAACACTGAGGACCAAAGAGATTAAGAAGTGCAATTTAAAGTGATATCGTTATTTTTATTTAGTTATAGAACTGAGACTAGAATTCAGTTTGGGTTGATAAGTCTTTCCACAATATCATACTGCACCCTCTTAATTTACAAAGATCAAAAAATACATATTAATTGAGATGGTAAAAGAAATTCAAAGTAACTAAGAGCTTTTAAGAAAGCAGATTAGCTTTGAAAAGGAAGATTCTTTCTTCTTCCCCACTACATTTCTTACGAAATCATGGTTTAGATTTTAGGTTGGAGAGTTCGGGGTTTTATTCCGATAAAGCTGTTGTTGTTCAGTCGATCTGTGCCCAGGTCCTTGCAGCCCCATGCACCTCCGCACTGCAGGACACCAGGACGCCCTTGCTATAAAGGGTCATGATCAAATTAGTAGATATGAGCTGTAAAGAATGACTAAGTCCTAAAAATCAAATTCCTTGGCTTCTCTTCACGGAATGGCTGCTCAAGACATTCTATTTTTTGTGGCGTAACCCACTTTTCAAAGAATGTTACTGCCATAAATAGATCAATGAACCCATCCTAATAAATCATTACCAGGTTTGTGAAATAAATAAATCAAAATACTTAAAGAGCTCAGCCATAATTATACATTTTCACTGTTTTTACCTGAGAAAGACCAATCACATAAAATTTTCTTTTGGAAGATTGCTTTAGAATACATTTAGACTTGTATTGGTCTAAACTTCACCATGATAGTATAATTTTCAGCTGTATTTTTTCAGCTTGCTACATGCCATGTATATGGCTAAAATGACATAGTTGTTCTACCAATGACAGCTTATTTTTTTAATAAGGTAAAATAGAAATTATGCTTCCAATGATACAGGTCAAATTACTCTAAAGGGTTCTGGTCAGTAGTTGGTATTACTTTTTCTATCTAACAGTTACTATAATTTATTTTAGATCTATAATTTATTTTAGATGAACTTTCACATGCTAAGAGAAAGGAGAAAATTCAATAACAGCAGATAGTCCAGGTAATCTACAGACTTCCACAATTAAGAGTGATTTCAGATGATGTCTCAGAATTTAACCTCTTTAACACGTGAAGAACACTGAGGACCAAAGAGATTAAGAAGTGCAATTTAAAGTGATATCGTTATTTTTATTTAGTTATAGAACTGAGACTAGAATTCAGTTTGGGTTGATAAGTCTTTCCACAATATCATACTGCACCCTCTTAATTTACAAAGATCAAAAAATACATATTAATTGAGATGGTAAAAGAAATTCAAAGTAACTAAGAGCTTTTAAGAAAGCAGATTAGCTTTGAAAAGGAAGATTCTTTCTTCTTCCCCACTACATTTCTTACGAAATCATGGTTTAGATTTTAGGTTGGAGAGTTCGGGGTTTTATTCCGATAAAGCTGTTGTTGTTCAGTCGATCTGTGCCCAGGTCCTTGCAGCCCCATGCACCTCCGCACTGCAGGACACCAGGACGCCCTTGCTATAAAGGGTCATGATCAAATTAGTAGATATGAGCTGTAAAGAATGACTAAGTCCTAAAAATCAAATTCCTTGGCTTCTCTTCACGGAATGGCTGCTCAAGACATTCTATTTTTTGTGGCGTAACCCACTTTTCAAAGAATGTTACTGCCATAAATAGATCAATGAACCCATCCTAATAAATCATTACCAGGTTTGTGAAAAATAAATCCCAACAGACTATAAAACTCTCGACTAAGAATGTAGTTCTTAAAGAGCTAGGTATACGAGCAGCAGACAGTAGACAAGCCCCTCTTCGGGAACACGGGAAAGTGGCACTGGCACTGGCGGAGCTGCTGGCTGATAGGTGACAAACACATGTCTAAGGTTCTGGAAGATTCTGATGGAAATGAGACAGTATCAGAGCCCAAATAAGTCATTCAGTTACACACAGAAGAAGCGGGCTTACTTAGATTCTGAGAAAATTAATTCTTTGGATAAACAATGGGCATCTGAAAGGCAGCTCCCAGAAGACAGCTAACAGAGCAAGCAGGTGAGGATATTAGAAGACAGCTCAGGACACCCAGTGCACCTGCTTCACAAATTTCACATTCAAGCATCCTTGCTTCCGTTTTTACTCTCTGCAGTGGGGTTTTCTTTTTTATTTATTTATTTGGAGAACAGCACTCTAATATGTAAATAAATAATGCAGTGGCTGCAATAGAGACAAAGATCAGCGAGAACAGGAAGTCATGGATTCTAAAAGGGTCAGAGACCCTTTCCAGCTTAGAAAGTCTATCAGTTCAATTTCTGAAGACAAGAGATTTTATAAAATATAGCTGCATTTAAATCATGAAGAAAAAGAGAATAACAGCATTAAAAGTATTTTTATCTAGTTTGTCTTTATTGAAAAATCTAAAAGTAAAGACAAAATAGAAGTCTAATGATGGATTTAATTCAAGAAAGCTGTATAAAAAAGAATCTGACAGGTTTCCCTGGTAATTCAGTGGTAAAGAGTTTGCCTGCCAATGCAGGAGACATGAGTTTCATCCCTGATTCAGGAAGATCCCACATGCTGCGGAGCAAATCAGCCCGTGAGCCACAACTACTGAGCCTGTGCTCTAGAACCTCAGAGCCACAACTACTGAAGCTCTTGAGCCCTGTAGCCCGAGTTCCACAACAAGAGGTCACCGCAACAAGAAGCTTGATCACCTCAACTGGACAGTAGTCCCCACCCCATGCAACTAGAGTAGCCTCTGGCAGCAGTGAAAACCCAGAATAGCCAAAAAACAATATATATATATATATACTGCTCTTTAAAAAAAAATAGGACAAATCTAGAAAGAATATAACATCATAGAGAATTAAGTCTTGAAACAAAACTTTTCTCTCATGTCCCTATGATCTGATGAAGAAAGTATAATTTTTAACCATCCACCAGTTGTTTTTTTTTTGCTTTATTTTTAACCACTGGTTTACGATAGAAATAAGCATTGAAGAGGAAACTCAAAATACTTTGTACTTCAGGTTTCATTTGAGCAGAGAACTGTGACTTTAATCCCCCTCCCATATGGCTTTAATATGTAAGTCAATAGAATTAAAATCAAAACTGCTTTAAATCGCTGTCTGAACTGTCTGAAGCAGTGTTCACACACAAAGTGTTCAGCCAAAATGTAAATTAAATCAATGCAATATCACCATTCTTTGAAATATCTTCTTCATAAGTCATAGTAACCAAGTAGAAAAGTATTTGCAAAAGAAAAAATAAACACAAGAAAATAAAGGACTTAAAGGAAGATTGTTTTTCCCAAAAATGAAATTATTTCACAATATTTAAAATACAGCAAGCAGTAGTTTCCAATACATAGGGAAAAATAACTTTAATTATGTAAGAAATATATAGCATTCAATAATATAAAATAAACAAGAAATCACATATAGATACAATAAAAGTAGATATAAATTGACAAAAAAAATATGTTAATCAACAGTATGAGAAAAGCAAAGAATTAGGAAGAAAAAACTAAATGGAGTCAAAAATGAGAAGGAAGATACCAAGCATGGAGAGGAGAAAAAAAACAGATTCACAAACTGAGAATAATACACTTCCTTAGAGAAGTTACAAGAGTAAATAATTCAGGCGTGGTAACCAAAGACATAGAAACATTCCAGATTAGAACAAAATAAAGAAATTGATTTTTTTTTTTTGCCTCGGCAAATTTAAAAGCAGAAGTCAACAAGAAATATCCCAGTGAAAACAATTTTCAAGGATAAGTAATTCAAGAAGCATCCTAGAAGGATGCTTCTAATTAAAATAATTCTAGCCCCAGCCTTCTCTGCAAAAATAAATGCCAGAATATAATTATATGTACAAAACCCTCAATTTCAAAACAATATTTTACTGATTAATTTTATGCTAGCTAAACTGCCTGTTATCTCAAAAAGACAAATGGAAGATATTCTGAAATATGAAAAATTCAGGATATTTATTACCCAAATATTTTTGCAGAAAGAAAAAATTTTAGTATAATATGTTCCATAAAATATTTGGGACATACTTATGCTAAAGTAAATTCATTATTTATCTGAAATTCATAGTTGACTGAGTATTCCATATTTAATCTGGCAAACCCATATTATGCAAAGCTGAATTAGATTGGGAAAAGGAGCTAAACTGGTTATACTGAAGAATTTTTAAGTCGCCATGAAGTTAGGGAGTTCTTTGGTGGCTTCCCAGGTGGCGCTAGCGATAAAGAACGTGCCTGCCAGAGCAGGAGACATAAGAGCCGTGTTCAATCACTGGGTCTCCAGGTGGATCCCCTGGAGAAGGGCATGGAAGCCCACTCCAGTATTCTTGCCTGGAGAACCCCATGGACAGAGGAACCTGGTGGGCTCCATAGTGTTGTAGAGTCAGACATGACTGAAGCAACTTAGCATGCATGCACCGGTGGCATTCAGTGGTTAGGATTCAGTGATTTCACTGCAGAAGCCCAGGTTCAATCCCTGGTTGGGGGACCATCCTACATATAGATACAATAAAAGTAGATATAAATTGACAAAAAAAATATGTTAATCAACAGTATGAGAAAAGCAAAGAATTAGGAAGAAAAAACTAAATGGAGTCAAAAATGAGAAGGAAGATACCAAGCATGGAGAGGAGAAAAAAAACAGATTCACAAACTGAGAATAATACACTTCCTTAGAGAAGTTACAAGAGTAAATAATTCAGGCGTGGTAACCAAAGACATAGAAACATTCCAGATTAGAACAAAATAAAGAAATTGATTTTTTTTTTTTGCCTCGGCAAATTTAAAAGCAGAAGTCAACAAGAAATATCCCAGTGAAAACAATTTTCAAGGATAAGTAATTCAAGAAGCATCCTAGAAGGATGCTTCTAATTAAAATAATTCTAGCCCCAGCCTTCTCTGCAAAAATAAATGCCAGAATATAATTATATGTACAAAACCCTCAATTTCAAAACAATATTTTACTGATTAATTTTATGCTAGCTAAACTGCCTGTTATCTCAAAAGACAAATGGAAGATATTCTGAAATATGAAAAATTCAGGATATTTATTACCCAAATATTTTTGCAGAAAGAAAAATTTTAGTATAATATGTTCCATAAAATATTTGGGACATACTTATGCTAAAGTAAATTCATTATTTATCTGAAATTCATAGTTGACTGAGTATTCCATATTTAATCTGGCAAACCCATATTATGCAAAGCTGAATTAGATTGGGAAAAGGAGCTAAACTGGTTATACTGAAGAATTTTTAAGTCGCCATGAAGTTAGGGAGTTCTTTGGTGGCTTCCCAGGTGGCGCTAGCGATAAAGAACGTGCCTGCCAGAGCAGGAGACATAAGAGCCGTGTTCAATCACTGGGTCTCCAGGTGGATCCCCTGGAGAAGGGCATGGAAGCCCACTCCAGTATTCTTGCCTGGAGAACCCCATGGACAGAGGAACCTGGTGGGCTCCATAGTGTTGTAGAGTCAGACATGACTGAAGCAACTTAGCATGCATGCACCGGTGGCATTCAGTGGTTAGGATTCAGTGATTTCACTGCAGAAGCCCAGGTTCAATCCCTGGTTGGGGAACCATCCTACATATCTTCCCACATGCCGCCAAACACAGTCAAAATATAAACATGAATAAATAAATAAATAGCTATAAATCTAGACTACTCTGTAGAAACCATCATGTTGAATCCACTACGGTGGTACCAACAAGTGACCTTCTCTTAAAATAATTCTAAGATGTCTAAATCCTCTCTATGGTTCTATTCTATCTGGAACTTCTGGAAATAGTTTTTCTGATACATCCAAGGACTGATGAAAACTTACTTACATTATGTCATAATCAGATATTTGAAGTTGTGTTTGTAATTTGTTTTACTGTCTACGAGACTCGAGCTGTGTCATTGCTTCATTCAGACAAAACTCCTGGAAGAATCTACTTCCTTACCCAGGACAAGAGTCATCTTTACTCTAGCAGTCCAACGTAGAGCCTATACCCTCTTTTCAAAACAAGTGTTCCTAGAATCTTAGCGCCTCGTTTACAACTGAACTGATTCTGCATCACAGGGCTATAACTCCTTTCCCAAGGGACTGAAATGTTTGGCATCCTTCTGTTTCCTGACAACTCCCTCTCTCTAAGCGTGAACTCCGTTCCCAGCATGCTCTGAAACACATTATCCCCTCTGGGTGGAACAACTTCAAGACTATAGAAATAAACAAATACAAGCTCCAGCCAACAATTCAAGTACTGCAAAGCTCACGGTAGAATACTTCTCCTAACAGACTGCACCAAACATATGGTGACTATGAGCATTCTCTAAACTATGAAAGTGAACCAAAACTAAATTCCAAGAGTATAATTTAATTAGAGTAAAACTTACCCTTAGTATGCATACTTTGCTGTACCATAGGAAAAATAGAACTCCAATATCACTTGCTATTTGTATGTCTATTTGGAGATTCTGTTAAAGTTATAACAGGCTTTTTGAATTTATAATTTAATAAGCTTAAAGAAATAAGAAAGCCTCAAGAAAATCCAGTGTTTTCTGTAATATTGCGTACTGTTCATTGATAAAATAATGATGATGCAGAAACTCTAAAATTCTGAACTTTAATTCACTTGACATGCACTGATCACCTGTACATAGAATTATGTTATATTTGGAGATATCAGTACATGAGACTACAGTTTAATCTTTGTACAATCTAATCTTCTAAATGTGAGTATATTATATGACATGACTATAAAATGTTGAAATATAAAAATATCTTCAATGACAGTGCAACATTTTCTAAATTTTCCAACAAACTCCAGTTCAATATCTCTAATACACATGCTTAAAAGAAAAGGTGTTACCTGAGTGAAATTAATTAAGGATGGAATTAAAAATTCAGCGGTACACTTGCAGACTGCCAGGCTCTCTGAGATGAGCTCTCCCTGATCCTGCTTATGCTTTTCCTCTCACCCTTCTGCATAACCAGGTTTTCTCAAGCCTTAATTACTGCAGAGTTTGCTACCTAGCCGCTGTAACTGTTTGGACCATTTTTCCACAACATCTCTCACCTTTTTACAGCTGATGACTGTCTTCAAACGTCTACATTCCCCATTCTGTTCTGTCAGGTTCCATTAACCACTGCTGGTAACAATATTGGATCTCATGACCTAGTTGTTTCTCCATCTCCTTAGTGACTGCCAAATGGAACAAATACACATAATCAGAAAATAAAGACTAAAGAAGCTATTTGTGCAGAGGATAAGTTAAGGGATAATTGACTACTACACAGGGTAAAGAAAGCATCATGCAGAAAATGCAATAATCCCCTACTAGAACTTCCTTAACCTTTTCTACAGCTCACCTGCCCTCCGTGGGCCCATAACGACCTCCAACATCTTCAGGCTTAAGAAGCTGTTCTGAGTCCTCCTTAAAACTGGGTGATTCTTTCACTTCTATCACATTGTATTTCACCCGTACTATCCACTCAGAGGTCTACAGAAAAAAAAATTTAATTGAAAAGCCTTCTAGAATAAAAGGGCTATTGTAAATGAACTGAGTAATTAAATTCTTCGATTTCTGGAAAAGTTTGAACTTTAAGGAGAAATGGAAATGTGCTTATGGTGTTTCATGGTGTGATAAGGGACATTTGTCTGAGCCCTTCAAAAGTATATGTTTTATACTGAAAAATGAATGAAGCTTTTCTTTAATAGGTCACTTTTATTACACTCTCTCACTGTGCTCAAATCATACATTGGTTGGTCCTGTGTAAGTATTCATAGCCAGAAATCCACCTGTCAAGGTTAATATCCCAAATCAATTAAACTGTGAGTAAAACTCAGGCTATACCTTTCCGTGAAGCAGAAAAATATAATAATTTAGTGCAATAAAAACTTCATACTTAGCTATAAAACTGCAGAATTTTAAAGTGCTCTAGTTATTTAATTAATGTAAATAATCAAACATAACTCAGGCTCAAGCCCCCTTCTTGCTCAACAGGATGATTTTTATCTAAATTATGGTAGAACTGTCTCACTTCCTTATTTCAAATGGCTGCTACAAAATTGTATTTAGAAAGTCAGTTTTCACAGTGAGAAAATTTCTAAACTCCTTTGACCATATTTTAAAACAAAAAAGTCAATTTTCTTTGAGAATGCAATTTCTTTTTTTAACTTCACACCTTTCAAGTAGTTAATCGTTTAATTTACAGGTATACTGATGATACACAAATTTAAAGAGATCCACAGTGTTGTTAAAACACAAACAAAAGAAACAAAACCAAATAGTTAGCATGCAATAAAAATTATTTTTATGTGAGAACTTGGGAGTTACAGAAAAATCCTGGTATGAAATGACACAAAAAATTTTGATGAAGATTTTTATAAAGCATCAATAAACACAAAATTTTCTACACAGACCTTACATATATTATGGTAAAGCCCAACTGGTTTTAAAAGAAGCGAATCCAGGACTCTCAATCAGTGAAACATTTCTGTCTGTAAGTTTGATCTTTTATTGTTTTAAATGATGGAACTTTGCAAAGTTCACAGGAGGAAGCAAAGATGTTACCCGAAGCCCTTAATCTCTTTGAAAAGACTCCCCAGGAGCAGGGCAGATAGGCACCTGCAAGTACCAGTGATGCCTTCCCACAGTGATGTTGGTAAGATGAAGGATGGTACCAGTGGCTCAAACAGTAAAGAATCTGCCTGCAATTCAAGAGACCTGGGCTCCAGGCCTGGGTTGGGAAGACTCCCTGGATAAAGAAATGGCTACCCACACCAGTATTCTTGCCTGGAGATTCCTTGCACAAAGGAGCATGGCAGGCTACAGTCCATGGGGTCTCAAATAGTTGGACATGACCGAGCGACTAACACTAACTAACTAATACAAAAGGCCAGCATAATTATAGGAAGAGGCAAATACTTTATTTCAGGGACTGCCTCTCCATACAGCCTGCACTTTAGGGCAAGAGCTTTTGTTATACAAAATGCACATGCTAATTAAACTTTTTAAAAAAAATTTGTCCTTCACTAGCAGGTCATGGAAGAGCTATGATAGGAACAAAACACTGTCAATTGTTTAAACTATTAGAAGTTGCCTGACCTCTAAACCTCCTAATTATTTTGTTCTCTTTCAAGAAAGCTGTTTTGCCACCAATTGTTCAAATACCTATCATACATGTTAATGTCAACTGGTTTCCAGAAACATGTAGACTAAAGCAGTAACAGATTGACTAGACTGTTCAATACGCACCTGGAAGTAAAATAAGGAATATGGAAATGGACTACACCCATGGAATTCCTGTAAATTCATTTGGCTCTTCATTGATTCTCTTCTGCAGGAAATTCACATCAGACAAGAAGTACACACAACCCTGGCAATCAGTCAAGTATGAAATCCTATATTTAGCTATTCTAAAGTGTCATAATAACTCTATGATTACTTAGCTTAATATGGTTTCTTAAATATATAACTGAAAAGGAAAGAACTGTTTTCTGATTTACTGAGTCTAAGAATGTCTGAAATTCTAAAGTGAAGTTCTCATTCAGAAGCTTGGCATGAGTATATTTCTCTAAATGTATCAAGTGAGAAGCCGGGATTGTCAGGAAATAGGCATTCTTTTTGCACAAGGAGTAAGCATATATTTAGATTCATCGTTGATTTAACTAACTGGTATGGAGTGAAGTAAATTAGCGGCCATAATTCAGACAGTTCAAAGCCTGACAATATGGAAGTGAATAGGTTATGATCCGATGCTACATAATGGTAATTGTGCCCTAGACACACATTCTGGTAGGAAGTTAGTCAGGCATGTTTCCCTGACCTGAGGAAGAATAATTTCTAGGGCACTGTTTCAGCCGTCAGCGTATACTATTTACTTAACATTTGCTGGCTTTCCAGAGCTTCAAATACAGGCTTTCTTTTTGTCTCCAATGATAGAGAAAGGTTGAGCCACAGAGTTATAATCTGCTCCAGATAATAAGTGAAAGAAGTGCTAAGTGTGCCACAGACTTTCTCACACAATTCTTCAGAAGTATTCTCTGGGATTTACAATTGCTTCAGAGGATCAGGCTCGAAGGGTGTGTGTAGGGCAGCGGGTACATGGAGTTAGGGAAAAGAGGTCAGAGGGAAAGCCATTCTATGGCAAGTTTCTCATTTTGCTCTTACTGTAAGGAAAGCAAATCCAGATTTAGAGACACAGAGAATGTCCATA
Source organism: Tragulus kanchil (assembly GCA_022376925.1). Lineage (NCBI taxonomy): Eukaryota > Metazoa > Chordata > Mammalia > Artiodactyla > Tragulidae > Tragulus > Tragulus kanchil. The sequence goes on from JAIOJX010000004.1 coordinate 136,954,559, forward strand.
GAATAGAAAATCTGAGAATTGGAAAAGAAACCAGTGGTCACCTAACCTAATCCCTCCCAAGAGCAGAAAATAACCCGAAAACCTACAGAACTTCAAAAACCACTCAATGTTTCCTGTGATAAAGAGCTCTTTGCCATCAACAGAAAGTACTACCTTTTACAGAACCAGTATCTGTCTCCCTGTGGCTTCGCTCCATTGGTTTACTCCTGGGACTTCATCCAAATTGCTGATGAAAGTATTGAACAGGACAGGGTCAGGGACCTCCCTCCAGATATGCAATGATCACTTGGTCAACATGCGCTTCTTAATCACCTAAGGCTCACCTAATTGTACTATCCTCTGTGGGAAAGCAGGCTCCCTGAAATTCCTGAGCTGCAGCGTAACAACACGATCAAATTCAAAAGAGGGATTTGGCAAGACCATGCTGAGCAATTTCACTTTAGCTGTGAGTTATTAGCACTTTCTCTTTTAAGTACCAGCAGACCATCTTTTCCAGAATTTGGCTGGGGATAAAGGAAGGGTGCCAAAACTGATTCATACAAATCTCAAGGCAGTGAGGGCTAGGCCTACTTTAAAAAAAAAAAAAAAAAAAGAGTTCACATCTCAGCATCCTTAAAAAGTTATAATTATGCCATGGCTTGAACATTCAAGAGGAAAACATCTCCATGGGACAAAAATCTCTTATAAGACAATCTACATTTTTAGTGATGTCTTAGAATAACAGTAATGGAAAATGAAAATAAAAATTGTGCTGGAACACCAACATTTTAAGATACTGTTTTAGATCTACTTCCCAGAATGCATTTATTGACCAAATTTTTTCTTCAAGCTCTTCCTTTGGCTTCAATATCTCTGTTCTTACATCGAAACTTCCCTGATTCTTTTTGTTCTTATTGTTAGTTTCCTTCACTATCTTTTATTCCTCCAAATATCCATTAATATTGAGGGTTTCCTCACTATCTCTACATTATTTACTCCAATTATGTTCTCCCATGGCTCCAGCAACTACCAAAAGCCAATAATTGCCCAAATTTATATTTCCAACTGACGGCCCCCTGGAGCCCTGGCTATAGGAGTCTGAAATCTATGCTCTCTCATCCTGCCTTTGAATCATGCTGGTCATCATGCTGATCTCTTTATGGGAGGCCCTTTTCTCCTAGCTTTCCTGCTGACAAAATAGCTTGCTCCTCCTAGTGCAGCATAAATGTCCATTCACATATATTAATTGACTCATGCTTATCTCACTTCACTATATCTGCGATATGGATGGTTTCCTCATCCTTAAACCATAAACTCCTTGAGGGCCAGAAGTGTTTCATATTCGTCTTTATATACCTAAGACTTACAGCATAAATGAATTATACTAGGGGCTAAATAAAATATTAGTTGAATGAAACAATATGAAATGAGTTCTTCATGAAGCTATTGAAGTACTGGTGCTTACAACTCAATCATTGAATACAAAAAGCAAGGGCTTTTTCATAGGAGTATTTGGTGTGCATGCCTACAAAGCATGCATGGTTTATCCTGTCAATGGTCTGTGCTTAACGTTCCCCAGGTCCCCTGAGGCATGGTAATCTGTGAAAGCACCACACAGAAGTTAAAATCCTGGCAAGCGAGCATTTAAAGCTAGACGTTTGCCTTTCATTTAGAATAGCCTGCCTACCACATTCTCCCAGTTAAAAAGAAATTGTCAAAGTTCATACGATTTCTTACTGAAATCATCTGGAAGCTCTGAAATGCAGCCACCTCTAAATAAACAAATTGTTGCATGGCATCTCCAAGTAAAAGTGACGGAGAGTCACTATCTGTTGAGTGCAAATCAACAAAGGACATCTTATGTCCTGTAGCATTTCATGTGTTTTCTAAATTCCCAACAGTAAATGCTGCAGGTGCAGGTGTCTGTATAGACTGCTCAAGATGTCAGTGACTGCTACAGTGAGAAGCACAGTAGCTCACAGAGGATTCCAGGTTCTAAAGGGGCCACAAAGAAACGTGTGCTGAGAAGTAACAGAGACAAGCTGTAAGGGCAAACGCTAAAATGATAAATGGCAAAGACTTTCTGGTTAAAAAGAATGAAAATAGAGACTTCTGGTGGGAGAACAAGCATAAAAATAAAGGAAACCCATAGGACACAGTGGCAGTGAATTCCCCTCCAGGGGCCTGTCCTATATCATAATGGGAAATGCATTTAATTAAAAAAGGATAAAGGGATTAGTAACCAAGAACAACCATGCTTCAGCTATATGCTGGGCATGGACTGGGTGCTCTATACAGAGGTTCTATTTTAATGAAAATAGTTGTTTTGAAAACAGCAGCTTTCTAATACATTTTGGTATGGGCTGAATGTTTGTGTCCCATTAAAATTCATGCTGTTGTTCTTCAATCGCTAAGTCATGTCCAACTCTTCTGCAACCCCATGGATTGTAGCCTGCAAGGCTCCTCCATCCCTGGAAATCTCCACGCAAGAATACTGGATTCGGTTGCCATTTTCTCCTCCAGGGGATCTTCTCGACCTAGGAATCGAACCCGTCTCCTGCACTGACAGACGAATCCTCTACTACTGAGCCACCATGGAAGCCCATATGTTGAAGCCTTAAACTCCAGTATAGCATTTGAAGATACAATATATGGGAAGTGACTGTGCTTATATAAACCCATGACAGGGGAGACTGCAAGATGAGATTTGTGCTCTTATAAGAGGAAGAAGAAATAGGTGGTTAAGTGGTAAAGAATCCACCTGCAAATGCAGGAGATACAGGTTTGATCCTTCAATTTGATCCTTCCCCTGGAGAAGAAAGTGTCCATCCACTCCAGCATTCTTGACTGGGAAATCCCATGGACAGAGGGGCCTGGCAGGCTACAATCCATAGGGTCACAAAAGAGTCAACCGTGATTTAGTGATTAAGCAACAACAACAATAAATGAAGAGTGACAAGTCAGTGTTTCTCAGTACCCCACTTCCAGCTCAGAAATTCTCGAAAATAATACCCAAATAATATCATGATTTGTCTTTTCTTTAAATTATGTATATTTAGGTACTGGAGGTGGGAAGTAAATATGCATAACATGGCAGAGGATGAACAAGGTTCTATGTAATTAAAAACCACTCATTAAGAAAAAGATTTACCATGTAGGTTAGCACTATCAAATGGGAGAATAAGAATGAATATGTACCTATATGTAATTACAGGAAGTGGTTCATCTTTCCATAATTACATATAGGTAATAAGTCCTAGTTCTTGTGTATGTGAGTGCCAAAAGATCTATTTCTTAAAGTCAATGAACATGTCTACTAGATTTGGAGAACATGATCTTGAAAACAATTCAAAATGAATTCTGCTCTCTATAGTACAGATGAATATCTTAAGAATTAACAATATGCCACACAACAGGTAAAAATGAACAGCATCATAAAAACAACTTGAATCTGCCATCATACAGCCTTGGATTTCCAATAAGTCAGTCCTTTCTCCAAACCTCCTTAGGGCTCAGGTGCAATTAAAACAGTACTCACTGACAACAGCAATATCTTCCATCCTAGACATAAGAAATAACTTGCAGCAACATAGATGAGGATAAATGTAAAGATTCTATCTTAAAGTTTCACATGATCCTTCCCAGAGGGTTAGCTGTTTTAAAAATATAGTTCAGGATGTATAATATGCAAGTGCATAAACATAAAGTTCTCTGTTTAAGAATGCTCCCAGAGATGAGAGTGAGTGCTGCTGTCAGCTGTCTGCTCCACATGGCAGTAGGAACCCTCTGAAATACAATGGCACTGGATTTTTATAAACTTAAGCTTGCCAGCTTTTAGTGGCCAGAAGGGAAGGAAACACATACGCCCCCCGGGCACCTGGCTCAGCCCCTGAAATGAGGTGATTAATCTGCTCCACTATCTTCTCTCCATTGCATCCATTTTCTAAAGAGGAGAAATATAAATGTCCAAGACTACAGTGAGCATTGTCACCTGCATCTAATCAAGGTATTTATTGCTTTCTGAAACAAAGACCAATCCCCATTCTCCCTCCAAAGGGACACCTTTCCTAATCTGCTTGTCACTGTTGAAGGCACCAATAGCCTCTACTCCCCACATCTTTCCAGCACAGGTTGACACCATTTCACAGACTGCATAGCACCAAATCCGTTATGGATTTGCAACAAACATTAAAGAACAACATTCCCATGACTGCAAGCACAGTGGAGAAGTACAGACATTAAATCTCCAGCCCATTGCCATTTCCTTTTATGACACCTGGCTGTTGTGCAAATTAGTATAACTCCTGCATGTCTTGAAAGGAGCAGATATGAGTTTAGTGGGAGTTGTGGCTCATTGACTTTAGTGAGAGCGTATGACTCAAATCCTCTGAGTTTTATAAGGTGATGAGTTAGGTGAGGTTAAAGCAAACCATGGAGCATAATTTGATTGGTTTTCTTCCATCAGTGACGGATGCTTGATAATCACTTTCTGCCTATTATATCAATAAATCAGCTACAATTCAATTTTAATCTGTAAATAAAGTTAAATCAGGGTATGAGGACATTACATGCCTGCATTAGCTACTTAGAGGTGTCATTACTGTCTGTGGTTATTGAGCTGAACATAGTCATTTGAGTTTTTAAGTCCTAGTTTTAAAGAAGCTGAGACAAATTTGTGGAATGCTCATACGAGAAACACCATACACTCTGAGAAATTTGTGCCTGCCTAAAATTGCAAACATAAATTATATAATATCAGAACAAACAGGGATTTATAGCATCAAGCACTGGGCTTCCCTGGTGGCTCAGTGCTAAACAATTCACCTTAATGTACAGGAGATGCAGAAGACATGGGTTCAATCCCTGGGTGAGGAAGATCATCAGGAGAAGGAAACGGCAACCCATTTCAGTATCCTTGCCTGGGAAATCCATGTACAGAGGAGCCTGGTGGGCTACAGTCCATGGAGTCACAAAGGAATTATCCTTGCCTGGGAAGATAGGAAACACAATACAGAAAAGCTAAATGCATCCATTTTCTAAAGAGGAGAAATATAAATGTCCAAGACCACAGTGAGCATTGTCACCTGCATCTAATCAAGGTATTTATTGCTTTCTGAAACAAAGACCAATCCCCATTCTCCCTCCAAAGGGACACCTTTCCTAATCTGCTTGTCACTGTTGAAGGCACCAATAGCCTCTACTCCCCACATCTTTCCAGCACAGGTTGACACCATTTCACAGACTGCATAGCACCAAATCCGTTATGGATTTGCAACAAACATTAAAGAACAACATTCCCATGACTGCAAGCACAGTGGAGAAGTACAGACATTAAATCTCCAGCCCATTGCCATTTCCTTTTATGACACCTGGCTGTTGTGCAAATTAGTATAACTCCTGCATGTCTTGAAAGGAGCAGATATGAGTTTAGTGGGAGTTGTGGCTCATTGACTTTAGTGAGAGCGTATGACTCAAATCCTCTGAGTTTTATAAGGTGATGAGTTAGGTGAGGTTAAAGCAAACCATGGAGCATAATTTGATTGGTTTTCTTCCATCAGTGACGGATGCTTGATAATCACTTTCTGCCTATTATATCAATAAATCAGCTACAATTCAATTTTAATCTGTAAATAAAGTTAAATCAGGGTATGAGGACATTACATGCCTGCATTAGCTACTTAGAGGTGTCATTACTGTCTGTGGTTATTGAGCTGAACATAGTCATTTGAGTTTTTAAGTCCTAGTTTTAAAGAAGCTGAGACAAATTTGTGGAATGCTCATACGAGAAACACCATACACTCTGAGAAATTTGTGCCTGCCTAAAATTGCAAACATAAATTATATAATATCAGAACAAACAGGGATTTATAGCATCAAGCACTGGGCTTCCCTGGTGGCTCAGTGCTAAACAATTCACCTTAATGTACAGGAGATGCAGAAGACATGGGTTCAATCCCTGGGTGAGGAAGATCATCAGGAGAAGGAAACGGCAACCCATTTCAGTATCCTTGCCTGGGAAATCCATGTACAGAGGAGCCTGGTGGGCTACAGTCCATGGAGTCACAAAGAGTTGGACACAATTTAGCAAATAAACAATAAAAGCTTTAAGCATCATATGATACTATCTTCAGATTGTCAGTAGGCATCCAGGAAACACAATACAGAAAAAAGCTAAATGTTTCTTGTAGAGTAGAGGAGAAATGGGTCAATATTCCCTTCTCAGCCTGAGAAATTAAAGCTAGAAAAACATCTCATCTGCCAACTTGTCATGCTGTGTTGTGCCCAAAGCTGGACCCTATCATAAAGGCAATATTCCAGCACCTAGCACATCATGGGTGCTCAATAAATATTACAGAATCTCACTAACCAATCTATACATGTGACAAGGCCCTGCAGGATCTAAACCTCTAACATCATGGGACATGTCTATATGGATGTGAAGCACATCAAGCTGGATGAAAGTGAGCATTAGCCCAGGAGACAGGAGAATCTGGCCCAATGTCTGTGAGAGAAAGGACAGCTCTGAGGCAGCGGAGACCACTGCATTTAGCTCTGATGGTGATGACAGATCGATTCCTCGGCCTCCTGTGACCAAAGTCAGCTAACAAAATGAAATACCAGAGCATAATTTATACCAGTCATGTTTGACTCATCAGACTTATGTGTCAAGTTACTCAGAGGAAAACATTTCAAAATGGTATTTTCCATTTGAACAGGGTTATAGAAAGGCATACACGTACATTCTGAATATAAATACATGTAGTGTGTATATATATATATATATATATATATATATATATATGCAATATTACATATAATATTCTAGATGTATATGATCATATGAATAAAAGATATTAAAAGAAATCACTCATAATATCTGTTTAAATGCTGAACATAGTGCATTTATGCTCCAAATTGAACTTGAACAAGACTTCATATACATTTCAGGATATTAACCAGAATTGACATTAAAAAGAAAAATAGGTCTGGACAGACACTGGAGTTTTAAGATGTGTTAATTTTCCTATCTCTTGTGTAACCCTTGTATCATCAAACCACTTCCTCCGAATTAACTAAATCATCAAGTCTTACACATTTTCTTCCAAGTTTTCTGAGTTATATTATGAGAAGAAGTTGAGGAAAACAGAGCTCACAACCAGGATACTGGGCACCAATGTCCACATTCTTAACATCTAATTCCACTGTTAAAGTAGCAAACACTGATTCTTCTGCAGAGCCCAGAGCACAGAACAGAAGAGCTAAAGAAAGTCAAGAAGTAGGCTTAAAAGAAATTCACATCATCTGCATCTGTTTTTCTGAGTTACGTGTTAATGTGGATTCTTGAGTAAATCCTGAGTGCATCTGTTGGAGACAAGTGCTTTACATGTATAGCTATGAAAAAATACTGGAAGGAAATGAAAAAACTATATATATGGTGTGTGCTTAGTCTGTCTGACTCTGAGGGATTCTGTGGACTGTAGTCACCAGGCTCCTCTGTCCCTGGGAGTCTCCAGGCAAGAACTGGAGTGGGTTGCCATTTCCTTCTCCAGGGGATCTTCCTGACCCAGAGATTGAACCTGCAACTCTTACATCTCCTGTTTGGCACGCAGGTTCTGTATCAACTGTGCCACCTGGGAAGCCTATAGATAGATCAATCGATCAATCAATAGATAGATAGAGTGTATGTGTGTGTGTATATATATATTTGGTTTTCTATATATATATATATAGTGTGTGTGTATGTATATATATATTTGGTTTTTATGAGTTAGTAAAAAGAAGACAATGTCAAGGTTTATCTATGAGATCAAGAGGAAATATGTACACATATACATGTGCAAATATGAAGTATATGTTGTATACATGTGTATATATATGGAGATAAATATATAGAGAGAGAGAGAGAAGACATAAGCATCTCAGATATAATAATTAAACAAATTCCAAATTCCAAATGGTTTGCTCCATAGCAATAATAACAGAGTATTAGAAATAGTTAGGGCTTCCCTGGTGGTCCAGTGGGTAGGGACACTGCCTTGCAGTGTAAGGGGCACCGGTTAGATCCCTGGCCTGGGAAGATCCCATGTGCCGCAGAGCAGCTGGACTGATGTGTCCAATTACTAAGGGGCCAAACCGGTGCTCTGACAACAGAGGCTGCTGCAATGGAGACAGGCCAGACAGCAAAAACAAGTTTTCTGAGTTATATTATGAGAAGAAGTTGAGGAAAACAGAGCTCACAACCAGGATACTGGGCACCAATGTCCACATTCTTAACATCTAATTCCACTGTTAAAGTAGCAAACACTGATTCTTCTGCAGAGCCCAGAGCACAGAACAGAAGAGCTAAAGAAAGTCAAGAAGTAGGCTTAAAAGAAATTCACATCATCTGCATCTGTTTTTCTGAGTTACGTGTTAATGTGGATTCTTGAGTAAATCCTGAGTGCATCTGTTGGAGACAAGTGCTTTACATGTATAGCTATGAAAAAATACTGGAAGGAAATGAAAAAACTATATATATGGTGTGTGCTTAGTCTGTCTGACTCTGAGGGATTCTGTGGACTGTAGTCACCAGGCTCCTCTGTCCCTGGGAGTCTCCAGGCAAGAACTGGAGTGGGTTGCCATTTCCTTCTCCAGGGGATCTTCCTGACCCAGAGATTGAACCTGCAACTCTTACATCTCCTGTTTGGCACGCAGGTTCTGTATCAACTGTGCCACCTGGGAAGCCTATAGATAGATCAATCGATCAATCAATAGATAGATAGAGTGTATGTGTGTGTGTATATATATATTTGGTTTTCTATATATATATATATAGTGTGTGTGTATGTATATATATATTTGGTTTTTATGAGTTAGTAAAAAGAAGACAATGTCAAGGTTTATCTATGAGATCAAGAGGAAATATGTACACATATACATGTGCAAATATGAAGTATATGTTGTATACATGTGTATATATATGGAGATAAATATATAGAGAGAGAGAGAGAAGACATAAGCATCTCAGATATAATAATTAAACAAATTCCAAATTCCAAATGGTTTGCTCCATAGCAATAATAACAGAGTATTAGAAATAGTTAGGGCTTCCCTGGTGGTCCAGTGGGTAGGGACACTGCCTTGCAGTGTAAGGGGCACCGGTTAGATCCCTGGCCTGGGAAGATCCCATGTGCCGCAGAGCAGCTGGACTGATGTGTCCAATTACTGAGCCGGAGCTCTGGAGCGCATGCGCCCAGAGCCGGTGCTCTGCGACAACAGAGGCTGCTGCAATGGGAGGCCCACACGGGCCAGACAGCAAAGATGGATGAAAATAGATAAATGAAAGACCAATAGAAGTGGCCAGCCCACTCCCCTCCCTCCCCAACCCACACCCCCCGCCAAAAGAAAGAAATAGTTAATGTTTAGGGACTTCCCTGGGGTCCAGTGACCAAGACTCCATGTTCCTAATGCAAGGGCCTGGTCAGGGAACTAGACCCCACATGCCACAACTAAGAGTTCACATGTCAAGCTGGAGATCTTACATGTCTTCCATGCCAGAACTAAAAGTTCCCACACGCCGCAACTGAGACCAACTCAGCCAAATAAATAAATAAAAGAATTTTTAAAAATTAGTTACGTCCAGCTTACTCCACAGAAATTCCTGGAGTTGATGCCACTAAGCTCATGTTCAGACTCAGTGATAAACATGACCCCTTTTAAAAACTCAATCAAAAGAGCCAAACCCCGCAAATAGCATTTTTAAAGATAAATTAAAACACTGATCATAAAAAAGGATCTTGTAGCTGTGCCTTCCAAATTATCACATTAAGTTATGAGTTGGTACTGTGTTTAACATCAGGTATATTCAACTTCACAGCCTGGGACACACTATTAACACACAAAGCAGGGCATATAAAGATCCTCAATTGCCCTTCATCAGTGAGAAGGTGAAGCTCACGGGCTGCAGAACCCCTCCCCAGCTCTGCTTCCTCCAACATTCAACAGATGCAGGTTGTTGATTACCATGCATCAGACTCAGTGTCCATCACTATCCGCACCTCCTCAACCCACCTGCAGTCTAAGTCAGCTGTCAAGCCCATCCCAAGTCTCACCTCTCCACAGCGATGCCACGTCCTGGGAAAATGTACCACTCTTCGAATGAAGTGGGGGTCCCTTTCTACATACAGTAATTTCAGTTAACTTTGCCAGAAAAGTCCATACTGAACCAATTTTGGAAAGCTGGTATTTAAGAAATTCATTCCTATTTTGCTTATCTGGCGTCCCTTACCCTTATGAGCAACTATAGCTTATATTCAAAATCTTCCATTCTCCTTTCTGGGAAGAGTGCCATAGAAAAAGAATCAATATACAATCTCCTTTTGGAGGAAAGAATATGATAATGCTCAGTGTTTTGTGACACTAGCCACCAATCTTTGTCAAGTGAGGAACATTAACGAAAGTGGAAATGTCATATTCCATCTACACGATAGAACAAACTGAGAAAGTGTTCTAATTTCTCTCTACCATTAGACATATGCTCTCTGCCCTGAGATAAGAAAGGTAAAAGTAAAGAATACGGAAAACTTTCCATGAGACATGTCTCTGTTGCCCAGATGCTTCAGTACTACTATAAATAATGATTACTTGCTTAGACCTAAGCTGGTATATATCATATTCACTAATTTTTCCTTAAAATAATGATATAACTAATTTATAAACTGAGTAACGGCATCAAATCTTAATTTTTATCAGAGTTAATGGAATTTAAGTGCTGGAAAAGGCTGTAAAGGGTATCCTGTTCACTCTCCAATAACTCTGACAAACAGCTCAACTTGTCTATGGTAGGAAAATACTCCCCGGAAAAGTCAGTTATATCATTGGACAGCTTAGAATTTCTTTCCTTTAGCCAAAATATTAATAGTATGTGGGTGCAAGAGTTGTGAAGAGGGCCAAATATTATAGTATGTGATATTGTACACACTATTAACACACAAAGCAGGGCATATAAAGATCCTCAATTGCCCTTCATCAGTGAGAAGGTGAAGCTCACGGGCTGCAGAACCCCTCCCCAGCTCTGCTTCCTCCAACATTCAACAGATGCAGGTTGTTGATTACCATGCATCAGACTCAGTGTCCATCACTATCCGCACCTCCTCAACCCACCTGCAGTCTAAGTCAGCTGTCAAGCCCATCCCAAGTCTCACCTCTCCACAGCGATGCCACGTCCTGGGAAAATGTACCACTCTTCGAATGAAGTGGGGGTCCCTTTCTACATACAGTAATTTCAGTTAACTTTGCCAGAAAAGTCCATACTGAACCAATTTTGGAAAGCTGGTATTTAAGAAATTCATTCCTATTTTGCTTATCTGGCGTCCCTTACCCTTATGAGCAACTATAGCTTATATTCAAAATCTTCCATTCTCCTTTCTGGGAAGAGTGCCATAGAAAAAGAATCAATATACAATCTCCTTTTGGAGGAAAGAATATGATAATGCTCAGTGTTTTGTGACACTAGCCACCAATCTTTGTCAAGTGAGGAACATTAACGAAAGTGGAAATGTCATATTCCATCTACACAATAGAACAAACTGAGAAAGTGTTCTAATTTCTCTCTACCATTAGACATATGCTCTCTGCCCTGAGATAAGAAAGGTAAAAGTAAAGAATACGGAAAACTTTCCATGAGACATGTCTCTGTTGCCCAGATGCTTCAGTACTACTATAAATAATGATTACTTGCTTAGACCTAAGCTGGTATATATCATATTCACTAATTTTTCCTTAAAATAATGATATAACTAATTTATAAACTGAGTAACGGCATCAAATCTTAATTTTTATCAGAGTTAATGGAATTTAAGTGCTGGAAAAGGCTGTAAAGGGTATCCTGTTCACTCTCCAATAACTCTGACAAACAGCTCAACTTGTCTATGGTAGGAAAATACTCCCCGGAAAAGTCAGTTATATCATTGGACAGCTTAGAATTTCTTTCCTTTAGCCAAAATATTAATAGTATGTGGGATGCAAGAGTTGTGAAGAGGGCTTTTACTTCTATATTAATTTAATTTTTCAGAATGACAATATTTGTTTATAACTCAAATAAGTCAATAGCAAGTGATTTAAAAAATAACTTCATTTATTTCTACCCATTTATCCTTGATTTTCCTAATAAGAGTTTTAAGGAGCACAGATGAAACTCTTTCCATTTGGTAAATGAAGGACAAAGACCCAGTTGTCCTCAGTCTTTGATTCCTTTATGAACAGCCTCAGTTCCTCCACAAGACACTTTTTCTGGGTACTATTGGGAGACAATTTACCAGCGGTCTCTAACATTTCCACACATCTTGTGGACAGAGGCATATACTGCCACTGTTTCAGACAATGTTTTCAACAATGTCTATGTAATAAAAGTCTTAGAAGATAGGAATAATGTCTCTCTGTGCAAGAAAAGGCAACCATTCCTGTTACCCATTAGAAAAGATTTGGGTTTCTAAGCTTACGGGTTCTACTCCTGTAAAGTATCCCCTTACTAAGGCTTAGCGAACAGGTGCCAGAAAATCTGATATTCTGTGTACTACTGTTGCTTTTAGTACTGTAGTCCTTTACCTTTGGTCCACCATTCAGGAAACTGGAGAGCTAACAGATGAGCTTGCAAAAATGGTAAAATTGCTGGCCTTTCCCAGTTTCTAACAGGTATTATACACAGTGGAGTTGAAAATGTATTTATATTCTCTAGGAGGATTATAATCTAAAAATATCAAACTTGTAGATTTTGAATGAGATACAATTGGAGAAGCTTAAAACTTTTGCCCTGACTTTCCATGAGACATGTCTCTGTTGCCCAGATGCTTCAGTACTACTATAAATAATGATTACTTGCTTAGACCTAAGCTGGTATATATCATATTCACTAATTTTTCCTTAAAATAATGATATAACTAATTTATAAACTGAGTAACGGCATCAAATCTTAATTTTTATCAGAGTTAATGGAATTTAAGTGCTGGAAAAGGCTGTAAAGGGTATCCTGTTCACTCTCCAATAACTCTGACAAACAGCTCAACTTGTCTATGGTAGGAAAATACTCCCCGGAAAAGTCAGTTATATCATTGGACAGCTTAGAATTTCTTTCCTTTAGCCAAAATATTAATAGTATGTGGGATGCAAGAGTTGTGAAGAGGGCTTTTACTTCTATATTAATTTAATTTTTCAGAATGACAATATTTGTTTATAACTCAAATAAGTCAATAGCAAGTGATTTAAAAAATAACTTCATTTATTTCTACCCATTTATCCTTGATTTTCCTAATAAGAGTTTTAAGGAGCACAGATGAAACTCTTTCCATTTGGTAAATGAAGGACAAAGACCCAGTTGTCCTCAGTCTTTGATTCCTTTATGAACAGCCTCAGTTCCTCCACAAGACACTTTTTCTGGGTACTATTGGGAGACAATTTACCAGCGGTCTCTAACATTTCCACACATCTTGTGGACAGAGGCATATACTGCCACTGTTTCAGACAATGTTTTCAACAATGTCTATGTAATAAAAGTCTTAGAAGATAGGAATAATGTCTCTCTGTGCAAGAAAAGGCAACCATTCCTGTTACCCATTAGAAAAGATTTGGGTTTCTAAGCTTACGGGTTCTACTCCTGTAAAGTATCCCCTTACTAAGGCTTAGCAAACAGGTGCCAGAAAATCTGATATTCTGTGTACTACTGTTGCTTTTAGTACTGTAGTCCTTTACCTTTGGTCCACCATTCAGGAAACTGGAGAGCTAACAGATGAGCTTGCAAAAATGGTAAAATTGCTGGCCTTTCCCAGTTTCTAACAGGTATTATACACAGTGGAGTTGAAAATGTATTTATATTCTCTAGGAGGATTATAATCTAAAAATATCAAACTTGTAGATTTTGAATGAGATACAATTGGAGAAGCTTAAAACTGTATTTGGGCGTTTAAAAAATTAACTCTAGAGAAACAGCAGAGTTGTAGTCATCAAAATGTCTACTTGGAGTTTCCCAAATGGCTCAGCAGTAAAAGAATTCACCTGCCAGTGTGGGAGATGCAAGTTCCCTCCCTGGGTGGGGAAGACGCCCTGGAGGAGGAAATGGAAGCCCACTCCACTGTTCTTGCGAGGAAAATGCCATGGTCAGAGAAGCCTAGCAGGCAGCAGTCCCTTGGGTTGCAAAGACTCGGACACAACTGAGCAGCTGAGCACAGCACGTACATAGTAGTCAAAAAGTCTATTCAGCGTAAAGTAAAACATAATCATTGATATATACAATAAAAAGAGATGAAATGGTCTGTGATTGTGAAAGGGGCATTTTTATTTCAATTATTTAAAACAAACTTGAAGGGCTTTAGAAACAACAATAATATTTTTATTCCCATAACCTATAACTAAAAAGCTCCTTGACATTTTGCCTTTTATGTTTGTCTGTAGGACAGTCATGAATCGTATCAGGAAAAGCTCTTTCTCACCTGCTCTCTTGCTCCAGTCACTATACAAAGGACCCTCTGGTTTTCCAAGATTTGCTTACAGAGCTCCCTCCAGAACCCACTTCCTAGAGTCAACAGGGTGAGGTGGAAATATGGCAGTACCTGATGCCAATGACTTGGAAGACTTAAATTGCAATCATACTTTGCCACTGCTGAAGGTGGACAAATATTGGCCAGTTACACTTTTAAAAAAAATGATATTCTGTGTACACCTTGTTGGGCTTACGGGTTCTACTCCTGTAAAGTATCCCTTACTAAGGCTTAGCAAACAGGTGCCAGAAAATCTGATATTCTGTGTACTACTGTTGCTTTTAGTACTGTAGTCCTTTACCTTTGGTCCACCATTCAGGAAACTGGAGAGCTAACAGATGAGCTTGCAAAAATGGTAAAATTGCTGGCCTTTCCCAGTTTCTAACAGGTATTATACACAGTGGAGTTGAAAATGTATTTATATTCTCTAGGAGGATTATAATCTAAAAATATCAAACTTGTAGATTTTGAATGAGATACAATTGGAGAAGCTTAAAACTGTATTTGGGCGTTTAAAAAATTAACTCTAGAGAAACAGCAGAGTTGTAGTCATCAAAATGTCTACTTGGAGTTTCCCAAATGGCTCAGCAGTAAAAGAATTCACCTGCCAGTGTGGGAGATGCAAGTTCCCTCCCTGGGTGGGGAAGACGCCCTGGAGGAGGAAATGGAAGCCCACTCCACTGTTCTTGCGAGGAAAATGCCATGGTCAGAGAAGCCTAGCAGGCAGCAGTCCCTTGGGTTGCAAAGACTCGGACACAACTGAGCAGCTGAGCACAGCACGTACATAGTAGTCAAAAAGTCTATTCAGCGTAAAGTAAAACATAATCATTGATATATACAATAAAAAGAGATGAAATGGTCTGTGATTGTGAAAGGGGCATTTTTATTTCAATTATTTAAAACAAACTTGAAGGGCTTTAGAAACAACAATAATATTTTTATTCCCATAACCTATAACTAAAAAGCTCCTTGACATTTTGCCTTTTATGTTTGTCTGTAGGACAGTCATGAATCGTATCAGGAAAAGCTCTTTCTCACCTGCTCTCTTGCTCCAGTCACTATACAAAGGACCCTCTGGTTTTCCAAGATTTGCTTACAGAGCTCCCTCCAGAACCCACTTCCTAGAGTCAACAGGGTGAGGTGGAAATATGGCAGTACCTGATGCCAATGACTTGGAAGACTTAAATTGCAATCATACTTTGCCACTGCTGAGTCATTTCCCTTCTTCAGCCCGCACTTGGGGAGCTCAAATTTCTCAAACTAATTGGACACTTAATATACAGCTATAAATTAATCACATTGAAATGGTGCTAATTATTTCATTAACTCCAAACCAATCTAAACTTAATTGTCACTTCTTTTGAGCTCCACTGCTGAATTTCTTCTGTATTTAATCTATTGATTACAATATGCTATGAATTACATATGTGGATAAGATTTACCCTCTGTCTAACTTTTTGGAAATTCAGCTGAATTAAGTGTGCGAGTGTTACTGATCATTTTTTTCCCTGCAGCATATACATCACTGTAATTTGTATTCATATGAATAAAAGTGAGGTCAGAAAAACATTTTCATCCCACTGGTCCTATGGCAGGCTGATGAGCAAAAAAGCTCTTTGCTCCCCATTCCCCACCTCCCCATCCCCTGAACATCTTGACTGGCAGGCTAGTAGATAATCCTGTTCGGAGTTAATGTGTAGTAACAGGATTGAGGAGAACTGACTTAAGAGGCTTTCATCTGGGTCAGGACATATCGATGCCATATTTAAAGATGTTCGCTCTGTTCACCTCTGTGAAGATAAATGTCTGAACATTCAGCTTAAAAGCAAAAAGGAGAGAGGCACTCAGAGATGGCTGATGAATTGTCAAACTGTGGGAAGGAGCTTTCACCAAAGAGGCATGTTTGCTTTGTAAAGATGTGCACTCCTTTGTAAAGGAGAAATGGAGAAAATACTTAGAATGTTCTTCCTCCTCTGGACTGTGTTAACTGGAAACCAAATTCTTAACGGGTGCAGAAGCAGCTCAGCTATTTTAACTTGTAAAAAGAAGCCCTCTTGAGTTTAGATAGACTGCATCCACCTTTGCCCAATAAAATGGGCCAAAGACCCGGCTGGGCAATTCATTGGGCAATTCATCAGCTACTATTCAGTGAAAAAGCATCTATAATCATAAAATGCTATTTCAATCTTTTATCAGCATTTAACCTAATAGTTGCTCTTGTCTCAAGAGTCGTAATATGTGCATTTTGAGAGTAAGAGATTGTCTGATACATCTTTGTTTTCTTTCTTTTTAAAGCCTAGCTCAACACATTTTCATAAGGATGATCTCAACCATTATATGTCTGTGTGATTTTCTAGTGTCACCCGGGGAGTTTACATGGTGGCCTAATGGTGAAATTTAAGCATTTAAGCAGGAAAATTTATAGGTAAGGATATACCCTTTCCTTAAAAGTCTAAAAGCTATCAATTATCCACTCGGTTTGCCCAAGGAGTCTGGGAGACAGACAGCAACAGGGCGTTACGGGGTTGTAGAAATGAAAGTGGAGAGGCTTCTACAGCAATAACCCCTAGCTTCCTTGAGGTATGAATTCCCCAGTATTCTGACTAAACATTTTTCAACTCTACTTAACTGGAATAAAATATGTCTTTTAATCAGTAAATAAATGTACTAACAGTAATCTTAAGAAATTTCTCCATGCGATAATCTAACCTACTACATAGCCAGGGTTTGTACAAACTTCTTGAATTTTCTGACCAACTGTACATTATCATTTTGTAGTTCTCTTACTACTAATATTTGCTCTTAGTTTTGGTGACTATTTTTCAGAGAGATATCACTATTTTAGGAATGGCATTTAACAGTGCTAACATGCATAAAGGGGCATCCAGATGGGTTAGTGGTAAAGAATCTGCTTAAAAGCAAAAAGGAGAGAGGCACTCAGAGATGGCTGATGAATTGTCAAACTGTGGGAAGGAGCTTTCACCAAAGAGGCATGTTTGCTTTGTAAAGATGTGCACTCCTTTGTAAAGGAGAAATGGAGAAAATACTTAGAATGTTCTTCCTCCTCTGGACTGTGTTAACTGGAAACCAAATTCTTAACGGGTGCAGAAGCAGCTCAGCTATTTTAACTTGTAAAAAGAAGCCCTCTTGAGTTTAGATAGACTGCATCCACCTTTGCCCAATAAAATGGGCCAAAGACCCGGCTGGGCAATTCATTGGGCAATTCATCAGCTACTATTCAGTGAAAAAGCATCTATAATCATAAAATGCTATTTCAATCTTTTATCAGCATTTAACCTAATAGTTGCTCTTGTCTCAAGAGTCGTAATATGTGCATTTTGAGAGTAAGAGATTGTCTGATACATCTTTGTTTTCTTTCTTTTTAAAGCCTAGCTCAACACATTTTCATAAGGATGATCTCAACCATTATATGTCTGTGTGATTTTCTAGTGTCACCCGGGGAGTTTACATGGTGGCCTAATGGTGAAATTTAAGCATTTAAGCAGGAAAATTTATAGGTAAGGATATACCCTTTCCTTAAAAGTCTAAAAGCTATCAATTATCCACTCGGTTTGCCCAAGGAGTCTGGGAGACAGACAGCAACAGGGCGTTACGGGGTTGTAGAAATGAAAGTGGAGAGGCTTCTACAGCAATAACCCCTAGCTTCCTTGAGGTATGAATTCCCCAGTATTCTGACTAAACATTTTTCAACTCTACTTAACTGGAATAAAATATGTCTTTTAATCAGTAAATAAATGTACTAACAGTAATCTTAAGAAATTTCTCCATGCGATAATCTAACCTACTACATAGCCAGGGTTTGTACAAACTTCTTGAATTTTCTGACCAACTGTACATTATCATTTTGTAGTTCTCTTACTACTAATATTTGCTCTTAGTTTTGGTGACTATTTTTCAGAGAGATATCACTATTTTAGGAATGGCATTTAACAGTGCTAACATGCATAAAGGGGCATCCAGATGGGTTAGTGGTAAAGAATCTGCTAGTCAATACAGGAGACGTGAGAGAAGGAAATGACAACCCACTCCAATATTCTTGTCTGGGAAGTTCCATGGACAGAGGAACCTGGAGGCCTACAGTCCATGGAGCTGCAAAAGAGTCAGACACGATTTAGTCACTAAATAACAGCAAATATGCATAAAAGGCAACATGCTAATGTGCCAGCAATGACAGGAGACAATATTATCACTATTTGTTTCCACAGGATATGCATTGATTGTATCATAAGCTTTATGAAAGTCACATCATATGTGTTATTCGCATCATATGTGTTATATGTGTATATAAGAACCAAGCACCTAGAATTGTACTTGAGTCATATAGGGCACAATAAATATATACATGAATGGATAAATGAATGAGTGAGTTAAACCCATGTGACTATATTTGTGATTTTAAAAACCTGAAATTAGTCTCTCTTCCTGGATAGACTTTTACTGCACGTTAATAGTCTTGGGAGCATTTCAGTATAAGGTATTTCTTTCCTGGAATTCCTCCAAAATACGAGTTCTCTGATTCTGACAACTTCAAATATCTTTAATGATTTCTTTAAAGAGCAATAAAACGGCAGGCTACTAAAAAGGAGATAACTGTACCATCCCTGCTCGTGAATGGACTTAGCAAGCATTTAAGGAGCCTTAACATCAATCTGCCACAGCTAGATTTATAATGCATCCATTTTATGAATTGCTTTGACTTGGATCCTAAAGTCCCTAGGCACAATTTTGCAGGGAGCTCCTATGACACATATACTTTTAACTGAGAAGCAGGAAATATGATTCTCCTAGAGGCTGGCATTCACCTACTTTGATTATTCTGCATAGCAAGTCAGGCTAGGTTGTCAGGTCATTGTCTGATGGATATTGCTAACTACAGTAGGAAAACAGGGCAAAGGGACTTACACTGAAAAGCCCAAACATATCCAAGCCATTGGAAATATTTTATTACATGAGGGCAAAAATAGGGTAGTACATTATCATTTTGTAGTTCTCTTACTACTAATATTTGCTCTTAGTTTTGGTGACTATTTTTCAGAGAGATATCACTATTTTAGGAATGGCATTTAACAGTGCTAACATGCATAAAGGGGCATCCAGATGGGTTAGTGGTAAAGAATCTGCTAGTCAATACAGGAGACGTGAGAGAAGGAAATGACAACCCACTCCAATATTCTTGTCTGGGAAGTTCCATGGACAGAGGAACCTGGAGGCCTACAGTCCATGGAGCTGCAAAAGAGTCAGACACGATTTAGTCACTAAATAACAGCAAATATGCATAAAAGGCAACATGCTAATGTGCCAGCAATGACAGGAGACAATATTATCACTATTTGTTTCCACAGGATATGCATTGATTGTATCATAAGCTTTATGAAAGTCACATCATATGTGTTATTCGCATCATATGTGTTATATGTGTATATAAGAACCAAGCACCTAGAATTGTACTTGAGTCATATAGGGCACAATAAATATATACATGAATGGATAAATGAATGAGTGAGTTAAACCCATGTGACTATATTTGTGATTTTAAAAACCTGAAATTAGTCTCTCTTCCTGGATAGACTTTTACTGCACGTTAATAGTCTTGGGAGCATTTCAGTATAAGGTATTTCTTTCCTGGAATTCCTCCAAAATACGAGTTCTCTGATTCTGACAACTTCAAATATCTTTAATGATTTCTTTAAAGAGCAATAAAACGGCAGGCTACTAAAAAGGAGATAACTGTACCATCCCTGCTCGTGAATGGACTTAGCAAGCATTTAAGGAGCCTTAACATCAATCTGCCACAGCTAGATTTATAATGCATCCATTTTATGAATTGCTTTGACTTGGATCCTAAAGTCCCTAGGCACAATTTTGCAGGGAGCTCCTATGACACATATACTTTTAACTGAGAAGCAGGAAATATGATTCTCCTAGAGGCTGGCATTCACCTACTTTGATTATTCTGCATAGCAAGTCAGGCTAGGTTGTCAGGTCATTGTCTGATGGATATTGCTAACTACAGTAGGAAAACAGGGCAAAGGGGACTTACACTGAAAAAGCCCAAACATATCCAAGCCATTGGAAATATTTTATTACATGAGGGCAAAAAATAGGGGTAGTACCTTCAGCATTTATTCTAGTTAAAATCACTACATATTTATTTGTGACTTTTTAGGGGTTTATGCAGTATAAATTCATATGGCATGAAGAAAATAAACTGGTAAAATTAGATAAGAGACTTTTCATTTTGCCATTGAGATTGCAGATTGACTTGATGAGGTCCTTACCTCTCCCTGAATAGGTAACAATTTCTAAAAGACACAAATGTATTGGCCAAATGTGACCTTAAATGAGTTACCTATCACAGTTCATCTCTTAATAGTACACAAGTCAAACATCTTTACCACAACTGTACAGTTTTTAAAACACTGCTTTGATATCTACTCCTTGATATGCATATTTCCCAAACCCATCACCACTCCCTCAAAAATGGTTTATAATTAAATGCAATTGTAAATGAAATCAAAGGGTCATAGAGGTTTATAATTGGTACATACCATGTAATCATCTTGCCCATCATTCCTTCCTTCCACTGTATCTGCATTGCATAGGGCCTCTGACAATTTCTGCTTTACTTTCTTCATAAATAGAAAGCTAAGCAGCTAGGCAAGGTAGTCTACTGCATTACTAAGCAGCAGATACTATAAAATACAATTTCTTATTTTAAAAACTTCTACTGCACTTCATGTAGTCTTTACAAAGTGTTTTACATCTATCATCCCATTCTATATTTATGACACTAACACCAAGTACTAATTGCTAATCCCCCTCCATATAAAAAAAAACCTGAAGCTAAAAAATATAAAAATATGAAGTAATATAATGAATAACACTTTGACTTTTAAATTTAAAGCTATGTCATAAAATGGTTTACAGATCTAATAAACACAAGCATCAGTGATCTGTTTTCATTCCCTCAAAAATGCACCCCTGGCTTGAGGTCAAAAGAAGCTTCAGATCTAGCACATCCTTCCTTCTACAGAGGTCAGGGAACATAGTTGCTACCACTGGAACAAGAATGGGATCAGTAAAGTTGTCTCTCAGAGATCAATATGGATTTGGCATGTGTACTTAAGTTCCATAAAGAATATATTAAAGATTTATCATGTCTTCTCAACTAAGGATGCTACATGCAAAACAGTAAGCTGAGCAATAAAAAATGCTTTGGCAGAGGCTCTTTCCAACAATTTGGACATGTTTTTAAAAAATTTTTAAAAAAAAGGAAAAAAACTTTTCATTTTGCCATTGAGATTGCAGATTGACTTGATGAGGTCCTTACCTCTCCCTGAATAGGTAACAATTTCTAAAAGACACAAATGTATTGGCCAAATGTGACCTTAAATGAGTTACCTATCACAGTTCATCTCTTAATAGTACACAAGTCAAACATCTTTACCACAACTGTACAGTTTTTAAAACACTGCTTTGATATCTACTCCTTGATATGCATATTTCCCAAACCCATCACCACTCCCTCAAAAATGGTTTATAATTAAATGCAATTGTAAATGAAATCAAAGGGTCATAGAGGTTTATAATTGGTACATACCATGTAATCATCTTGCCCATCATTCCTTCCTTCCACTGTATCTGCATTGCATAGGGCCTCTGACAATTTCTGCTTTACTTTCTTCATAAATAGAAAGCTAAGCAGCTAGGCAAGGTAGTCTACTGCATTACTAAGCAGCAGATACTATAAAATACAATTTCTTATTTTAAAAACTTCTACTGCACTTCATGTAGTCTTTACAAAGTGTTTTACATCTATCATCCCATTCTATATTTATGACACTAACACCAAGTACTAATTGCTAATCCCCCTCCATATAAAAAAAAACCTGAAGCTAAAAAATATAAAAATATGAAGTAATATAATGAATAACACTTTGACTTTTAAATTTAAAGCTATGTCATAAAATGGTTTACAGATCTAATAAACACAAGCATCAGTGATCTGTTTTCATTCCCTCAAAAATGCACCCCTGGCTTGAGGTCAAAAGAAGCTTCAGATCTAGCACATCCTTCCTTCTACAGAGGTCAGGGAACATAGTTGCTACCACTGGAACAAGAATGGGATCAGTAAAGTTGTCTCTCAGAGATCAATATGGATTTGGCATGTGTACTTAAGTTCCATAAAGAATATATTAAAGATTTATCATGTCTTCTCAACTAAGGATGCTACATGCAAAACAGTAAGCTGAGCAATAAAAAATGCTTTGGCAGAGGCTCTTTCCAACAACCTTTAAAGCAACAGACAATAAACAGTATCTCAATTGCAATCAACATTTTTAAGTAAATCTCAAAAGAGTACCTTCTGTATTTTATAGTATTTTCTATTACCATAGGTATCCTTGGATGTGTAAGGACTGCTCTACCATTCAACAGGAGCTATATATACAGGGCCCAGTCACAAGATTACTGATTTTCCATCTTGGGATACAAAAGAAGTCATTTCTTCAATTAGAGTACAATGACACTAATGCATGCACTCTGGTCGTTCCCTTTCTTACAAGACTTTCTTATCTGACAGCTCCAGTGATGTGATGAGAGGGCGATTTGCAAGTATGATTTGGAAGTTTTTGATCACAAGAAACTAAAGAGTATAAAGTTTCTGCTTACAGTCTTAGGGACATTACAGAAAATTAGCTCTGGTAATATATTTAAATTATTCAAATAGAAATAAGACTCTTAACTTTGTGAGCCTGCCTTCTTAAACTGCACGAGGACTATAATGCAAATGAAAACTTTTATGGTTATTCCCCAGAGATTTGTTTAGTAACTGAATCTCTTCAAATGTTGCATTATTCAGCTCTCTGGTCAGTGGACAGATATAAAAATAGAGATATTCTCAGAATTTCAATATTCTATTTCTCTTCATAGTGAGTTTGAATCAACAGTTCTAAATAAATTTTAATAATCAATTGCAAGGTTTTTAATGCAGAAAACTCAGCTGATTTACTTTATCATTTTCTGCATACACATAATAGCTTCTATCATATTACTCTCCCATATTGTCTTCATTTTAAGATACTGAACATCTTGGAAGTAAAATAATCACTCACATAATTAAAAGAAGTGTTATTTCTGGTCCACATATATTAGAAGATGAAAAGTTCCACTTAAAATGCTGTATTAAGCAAGCTGTAGCGGTAAAGTATTATTCATGAAACTAGACATGATGATAAAAGCAATCTACTGATAATATTATGGGTAAGTAAATGTGGAAACAGTCAGGAAAATATTTCTTTGCTTTATGGTCCTCAGAGATCAATATGGATTTGGCATGTGTACTTAAGTTCCATAAAGAATATATTAAAGATTTATCATGTCTTCTCAACTAAGGATGCTACATGCAAAACAGTAAGCTGAGCAATAAAAAATGCTTTGGCAGAGGCTCTTTCCAACAACCTTTAAAGCAACAGACAATAAACAGTATCTCAATTGCAATCAACATTTTTAAGTAAATCTCAAAAGAGTACCTTCTGTATTTTATAGTATTTTCTATTACCATAGGTATCCTTGGATGTGTAAGGACTGCTCTACCATTCAACAGGAGCTATATATACAGGGCCCAGTCACAAGATTACTGATTTTCCATCTTGGGATACAAAAGAAGTCATTTCTTCAATTAGAGTACAATGACACTAATGCATGCACTCTGGTCGTTCCCTTTCTTACAAGACTTTCTTATCTGACAGCTCCAGTGATGTGATGAGAGGGCGATTTGCAAGTATGATTTGGAAGTTTTTGATCACAAGAAACTAAAGAGTATAAAGTTTCTGCTTACAGTCTTAGGGACATTACAGAAAATTAGCTCTGGTAATATATTTAAATTATTCAAATAGAAATAAGACTCTTAACTTTGTGAGCCTGCCTTCTTAAACTGCACGAGGACTATAATGCAAATGAAAACTTTTATGGTTATTCCCCAGAGATTTGTTTAGTAACTGAATCTCTTCAAATGTTGCATTATTCAGCTCTCTGGTCAGTGGACAGATATAAAAATAGAGATATTCTCAGAATTTCAATATTCTATTTCTCTTCATAGTGAGTTTGAATCAACAGTTCTAAATAAATTTTAATAATCAATTGCAAGGTTTTTAATGCAGAAAACTCAGCTGATTTACTTTATCATTTTCTGCATACACATAATAGCTTCTATCATATTACTCTCCCATATTGTCTTCATTTTAAGATACTGAACATCTTGGAAGTAAAATAATCACTCACATAATTAAAAGAAGTGTTATTTCTGGTCCACATATATTAGAAGATGAAAAGTTCCACTTAAAATGCTGTATTAAGCAAGCTGTAGCGGTAAAGTATTATTCATGAAACTAGACATGATGATAAAAGCAATCTACTGATAATATTATGGGTAAGTAAATGTGGAAACAGTCAGGAAAATATTTCTTTGCTTTATGGTGCAAAACAAGAATATATGCAGCCTACTGGTCCTTGAAAGACAGATGCATACGATGTAGACTGTTCCACTGTAGAGCACATTCTATTAGACCAATGGCGAGACTGACCCTCATCAGTTTTTGGAGGGGTCGCCTAAACTCCCTTTCCATCTGGGTGACTGAGAGCACTGCCAGGTGGGGACGGGCCAGGTGCACTGACTGAAGGAGAATAAGATGTCACAAAGGCAAAAGGGAATTTGTTTTCTCCTCTGTGGTAACCTGAATTATGTTCTTTTTCTCCAAACTGTTAAATCACAAGGAAATATGTCTACAAAACGTCTTGAATTATTAACAAGTTTAACACTCATGTTCCACCTAATGTGGAAGATGGGTGACGATCAATTTTCTGTTCCTAATTTTTAATTGAGGCTGACGACCAGAGATGACCTGCAACGCCTTCAGCCTCGGGAAGAAGAGCATTAAGCAGATCTGGGAAACGAGATACTTCTACTTGCAGGAATGCTTTTTATTTCAGACTCTGTCCCTGAATCTGCCAACATGACAATGCTCTTCAATAATAAAAAAGACGTGTTCCAAGTTTTTGCAAAGATGACACCTGCTTGACTGACAGTCGCTTCCTGCACATCAGTTCCTCAGCTCTCTGGTCAGTGGACAGATATAAAAATAGAGATATTCTCAGAATTTCAATATTCTATTTCTCTTCATAGTGAGTTTGAATCAACAGTTCTAAATAAATTTTAATAATCAATTGCAAGGTTTTTAATGCAGAAAACTCAGCTGATTTACTTTATCATTTTCTGCATACACATAATAGCTTCTATCATATTACTCTCCCATATTGTCTTCATTTTAAGATACTGAACATCTTGGAAGTAAAATAATCACTCACATAATTAAAAGAAGTGTTATTTCTGGTTCACATATATTAGAAGATGAAAAGTTCCACTTAAAATGCTGTATTAAGCAAGCTGTAGCGGTAAAGTATTATTCATGAAACTAGACATGATGATAAAAGCAATCTACTGATAATATTATGGGTAAGTAAATGTGGAAACAGTCAGGAAAATATTTCTTTGCTTTATGGTGCAAAACAAGAATATATGCAGCCTACTGGTCCTTGAAAGACAGATGCATACGATGTAGACTGTTCCACTGTAGAGCACATTCTATTAGACCAATGGCGAGACTGACCCTCATCAGTTTTTGGAGGGGTCGCCTAAACTCCCTTTCCATCTGGGTGACTGAGAGCACTGCCAGGTGGGGACGGGCCAGGTGCACTGACTGAAGGAGAATAAGATGTCACAAAGGCAAAAGGGAATTTGTTTTCTCCTCTGTGGTAACCTGAATTATGTTCTTTTCTCCAAACTGTTAAATCACAAGGAAATATGTCTACAAAACGTCTTGAATTATTAACAAGTTTAACACTCATGTTCCACCTAATGTGGAAGATGGGTGACGATCAATTTTCTGTTCCTAATTTTTAATTGAGGCTGACGACCAGAGATGACCTGCAACGCCTTCAGCCTCGGGAAGAAGAGCATTAAGCAGATCTGGGAAACGAGATACTTCTACTTGCAGGAATGCTTTTTATTTCAGACTCTGTCCCTGAATCTGCCAACATGACAATGCTCTTCAATAATAAAAAAGACGTGTTCCAAGTTTTTGCAAAGATGACACCTGCTTGACTGACAGTCGCTTCCTGCACATCAGTTCCTCAGCTCTAGTTACAGAGCAATCTGTCAGCCACTCAGATGACATGAACTCTTTCAGCCATTAAAGAGTTAACAAATTTGACTTTTTTTTAATCTCTCCATAATTCTTGGGGTGGCAAAATTGCTCTGCTACATAAACAACACTATTTAAAGGTTAATTACTTGATTACTGTGTCTCTTCCTATGACACTTGCTCTTTATTTACACAGACAGAAGAATCTCCCATAATATCTTGTTTGAAATCTCTTTATTCACTTCCTTCTTTTGGTCCAAGAAATCATTTTTCATGAGTTCTCAATAAAGAAACAAAAATATTATCTTACTTTTCTGTTACTGTTGTCATTTAAAAGGTCTGCTTTTATTATTGACATACAAAGAACCTGATGACTGAAAGTAGATGAGCCATTTTTCACTCCCCTCCAATTGGGTAGACCTGTGAATTATATCTCATCATGAAGTGAAAAACATCTTACTCTGGTTTGCATGACAGTGACATCAGAGCTCACCTTGACTCTTTCTGAGGCAGCTGGAAAGTGAAACCCCTTCAGCTCGAGACACAAGTGTCAATCTTTTATACTCTCATTAACACTAAAGGAGGCCACATGGGCAACTCCACATACATAAGAAGGTGCTTCATTTAGAATCAGATTAATAACCTGTATTGTGTTGCTCTTTAATGCCAAAAAACTCAGGCTGTATTTTTGAAGAGTACTAATGGGCATTAAAAACACAACATCATCCATCTGATTTTTTTTTTTTTTTGGCCACTTCAATTGTCTTTCATTTATTCATTTCCATCCATCTTTGTTCTTTGGCCTGTGTGGGCCTCCCATTGCAGCGGTCCCTCTCGCTGCAGAGCACCAGCTCTGGGCGCATGCACTCCAGAGTGCTGGCTCAGTAGTTGGACATATAGGTCCACCCACTCTGCAGCATGTGGGATCTTCCCAGGCCAGGGATTGAACCGGCGTCCCTTGCAATGCAAGGCAGTGTCCTTACCCACTGGACCACCAGGGAAGCCCCATCTGATGATTTTTATAAGATCAGTAGCAACTCTGTGGACTCAAGTTTGTTATATTGCAATCAATAAAATCCTTTAATAAAAGTGATCTTCTTTTGCTTTCCTTCATCTCCAAATATTCTTAAGCTTCCTGAAAAAAATGGACAATACACATGGTACTATGAGCAATAAAGGAGACATGTCACTTTCTAGGTTGTATTTCTATAAGAAAATATCTATAGCACTTCTATAGGGTGATTCTTCCAACTAATTGTGTATAATGGAAGGGAACATGGTGGACTGGGGACAATGAAAAAATGAAAGAAGCAAAAAGATAAGAGGGGGAAGAGCAAGATGAGAAGGAGAGTTCTGGATACATTTCCAAAGGAACCAGCAGAATATGGTCACTCAGATCGTGATGCTTTCTCTTTTTTTCTAAAACTTCTACAAAGCCCTCTCTCTCAATCTAATAAATCCAGTGAGAACATATTTTTATTTGCATCAATATTTATTTCCTCCTATATTCCTTGAATAATTAAATAAAATATCTATGATTAAATAGTAAGAAATGAGGGGGGGGAACCTACCAACCAACTAATAGAAGACATTCAGAAACATCTCTTATAAATACATATGGAGAATCGTGAGATAATATATCATCAGGTATTTTAGAAGGATAAAAGTCAGGAAACTTTCTGAATTCAGCAAACTAATATAATTTGCCTCCACTCATCCTGAGTCACTTAAGAAAAAGAAAAAGACAGAAATAAAATCAAAAGAATAGTCACTGATTTATTATATTAGATTTTCTTGGTGTGTAATAAATTACCACTTATTCCATAGTTTCTGTGGGTCAGGAGTTTGAGCGTAGCTCAACTGATTCCTCTACTCAGGGTCCTACAAGCCTGCAATTAAGGTGTCCTCATCTTGAACTCAAACTCAGAGGACTGTTGACAGAATCCAGTCCCTTTCATATATGGCTCAGTCCCTATATGACTAAGTCCTTCATCTTTTGCAGATCATCATTTTCCTTCCACATGACCCTGTCTCAGTCTGTTTGGGCTATAACAAAAATATTATAAACTAGGTGACTTATAAACAACAGAAAAATACTTCTTATAGGTCTGGAGACTGGGAAATCCAAGATTAAGGTGCCAGTAGATTCAACGTCTAGTGGCCATCTGTTTCTTGGTTCATACATGGCCACCACCATTCTGTTTCATTAATGTTCTCACATGGTAGAAGAGGCAAGGGATCTCTTGGAAGTTTCTAGGTATATTCCATCTAATCACTTCCCAAAGGCCTCACCTCCTAACACTACTGCCTAGGTGTTAGGACTTCAACATATGGATTTAGAGAGTATACATTCATTCCACAGAAGACTCTCCATACACAGCTCCTTCCACAGCAGCTTGTTTCTTCAAAGTTATCAGAAGAATCTCTCTACCATATGCTATGTATGGATGTGGATGGATGTGTAGATGATAGAAGGATAGATAAGTAGATAATCTAGGTGTGGGAATGGCCTCCCATCACCATTACCATGGTCTACTGCTTAGAAGCAAGTCGCAGGTTGTGCCCACACTCACAGGGAGAGATTTTAGACTGCATGACCACGGCGTTCCACTAAGGTCTATCTGTCATCTGCCACACTTATGAAAAGAATTCTCCACAAGATCAGAACTCAGACAGCATGTCTGTATGTCCAAGGAGTCTTTTCCTGGCAAGCAACATCCTATTTTAAGGCGAAATCAGTTCCATAACAATACTTATTTCTGGTTCTGACCACTTCCCCAAAACAAAATGAGAAATATTCTAATGTTCAGTGTAATGCAGCTGTTTACCAGTGCATAACATTACCAAACAATGGCATGAACCTAGGTGATGGCGGTTTCCAACCCACTGCTACTGATGATATTCTGAGATATCCTCACAATGACTCCCTCACGTTTCCTTTCTCTGATAGAAATGGTTTATTATGTGAAAAGAGCTGTAAACACGCAATAAAATGGCCTTATGAGAAAGTTAATGTCTCTATTCAGGGTCAGGATGGTAAAGGTTAGAACCCAGTGGTGTGCTTCAATAGTTATTAGGAAATGTCCATGCCTCTGTTTAAGTGCTGATGCAAACTTCCTTGATATATGCTGCTTTCAAGAAAAACAGCAACAGTTCTCTGATCTAACTCATTGAAACTATCATTGATGGACTGTTCAAAAATAAAATTGGATAAAGTAGAGATTTTTTAAATGATGCATATTTTCCATGAATATTTTTATTTAATCTAAAAAGAAATGACTATCCTTTGCTATTATTCTGATACAACACCAAGAAAACTTTTACTGTATATCAGTCTACTGATTTGAATTCCCCACTGTCTTACATCAATAAATTCATTTACAATGCATCATCTATGATTTCTAGTTTACCTTTCCTTAAAGTGGAACAAGAACATAAAAATATTAACAAAGTACAGATTATAAAGCAAAATTGCATATTTTGATATATATGCATTTTATGCACATCCCTTTCATTAGTAATTTTCAGCAACTCACATTTACAGAGTCTTACAAACACATTTGACATGGTTTTCAAAGAAATCAACTTCCTTGCATTTAGTCTTTGTATTTTATTAGTGCAAGATAACTAATTTTGGTGAACCACCAAATCAGCTCACCACAGCAAGTTCAGGTAACATTATTACGTTTAGCACCAAACCTAACTTATATATATATATATATATTGGCCACTTCAATTTGTCTTTCATTTATTTCCATCTTTGTTCTTCTTTTGGCCTGTGTGGGCCTCCCATTGCCATGTCCTCTCTCATTACTGAGCACCAACTCTGGGCGCATGCGCTCCAGAGCACTGGCTCGGTAGTTGGACACATTGGTCTAGCCACTCTGCAGCACGTGGGATCTTCCCAGGCCCCCTGCACTGCAAGGCAGTGTCTTTACCCACTGGACCACCAGGGAAGCCCCCAACTAATTTTGAATAAGGGTTCTATGATCCTTATCAAAAGGTAGTTTACAGAGTAGTCTACTAGTCATAGCACTCAGAGTGCTTTGGGCAACAGCACACTTTAACAAGGAAAGAAGAGTGTCAGTTAAACCAGAAGGTTGGTTAAGAGAAAGTCATTAAAGCCCTTTAAAAGAGTTTCAGCCATCAACTGTCAAAGACGTAATCAACACGCACACATTCAACAATATTTGTTGAACCCCTTGTGTGTGTATAACTCAATCGCTTGTCGTGTCCAACTCTTTGCAACCCTGTACATTGTAACCCTCAAGGTTTCTCTGTCAGTGGGAATTCCCAGGCAAGAATAATGGAGTGGGTTGCCATGCCCTCCTCCAGGGGATCTTTCTGACCCAGGGACAGGACCCACATCTCCTGCATTGCAGGTAGATTCTTGATCACTGAGCCAGCAGAGAAGCTCTTGTTGAACCTCTCCAAACATACTATATTATGGGGTATATGCTAGCTACCCCATAAAGAGGGGAAAAACATGACTGTTGCCCTTGAAGATTCTAATGGAATCACTTTGTAAGGTGCTACTGCACTTATGCAACATTTGTAGCATAGGAAGCCTTGCTATCTTCTTTAACCCTAAAAAGCTTTGGATGTTAGCCTGGATTCTGACAGGTGCTGAAGAATGGTGAGAAATTCACTGAGTTCCTAAGGTTACTGCGTGATGATTTATGACTCATCAGTACTTAGATGAAAGTGCCCTGTCAAATTCATTTTTTAACACCAACAAATGTGAGGTTGAATTGTAAAATAGGTTCCATTTAATCCAATTTCTTTTATGTAGTTATGCTCAAGGACACATGAAGGGGCTTGTGTTATATGAGAAATTTTTCCAAAGAGTAGCAGAGATGAAAATTTACTCTGGAGAAACCACAAGGGAATATTTAACTCTCCTGCACCCCATACATAATCAGTCCCCAAGTCGTGGCACTCAGAACTGTCCTCTCCCAACTTCGTCATGTCGTCAGTTTAGTATATTCTTCCTCATCTCCTGAAAAATTCTCTATCCTTTTCCCTGACACCAATCTTCTGCCTACATCCATATGCACCGTGCTTCCAAAGATCACAGATCTGCTTGAGTGATTCTCAATTTTAGAACCCACCACGGATCTCGACACTTCCAAGAACAGTGTGTAAGTTCCTTCAAGTGGAGCTGAACAGGGCCTAAATGATCTAGATGTACCCTATATTATCAGTGTCATCCATGACTGTTCCCACACATACAGCCTAGGTCCAGCATCATAGACTCATCTCCATTGCTTCTTCAAGTATCCAAACATTACGGTGTAAGTTTTTATCATTGTAAGTCTGCTTTATGTTTCTGCAGCATCCTATTTTGCTAAAATCTTGGCAACCATGCACTCATCCTTCAAGATCAACTCTTTAAACCTTACCTTCATCCCCCATGCAGCATCTGTGCACAATATTTCAGGCAGCTCTCTTTCTGTGCACAGACTTTGTTGCGTGACTATTTACTGAAGCCCAAACCCTGGATGGAGCCCCATGGAGACAACAATTAACAAAACCATAATAATGTATTGTACTTTTTTGTTCATTTACTTGTTGCTCCTATTATGTGATGAACTCCTTGGGAGCAGACACATGTTGTTCATTTTTATATGATTTCTGACCATCTAATACAGTGTACACATCCTACCAGGTATGTACTTAAGTTTACTGAATGAATGACTGAACAGCGGTGCCATTACGTATGACAATAAAGTAGTCTTAGAAATTCTGTTAGAAAGGTTTCCATACACTGACCTCGGGGTTTTAGGAAAGAAATGGGGGCAGTATTCTAAGCTGAATATCCCTCTCACTACCTTGGACTTTTTGTTGTAATATAATTTTTTCTATGCTTATTGGATTAAAATTATATATCCTTACTAATTAAAAAATCTAAATAAATAAATATGTCTTCATCATATTCCCACAGTATGTCACAAGAGTTGAAACACGGCAATCAGTCCACCGTTTGATATCCTGTACACATAGTAAATAATCAAGTTGACATGGATTTTCAATGACTACTTCTTTTATAGTGAGCACTCTTAGGAATCACATTTACACTTCCTAAATATCCTGTTCAAGCTGATGTAGAATGTAGTCTAATTTCATCTCCTAATACAGACACGAAACTTTTCATATAAACTTCAACTCAAGAGCACACCTAATTTCTTTATGCCATGTGTCACTTTTACATTATTTAGTACACCGATATGTACTCAGAAACTTGTCTGCTCATTTTCTCTTTTAGTCAACTGAGGTTTACATCAAAGCTTTTAAAGATAATTGAAGATCAGAACTTTGTTTACTTAATTTCTTGAAAATTCCATTACCTTTGATTGTTATCTGGCAAACCTTTAATGATAGGTGTTAATTTAATTGTATGTATTAATATTTTGCCATGAGTGCAGCCAGCAGTTTTAGGACAATTCTTTATCTTTCAAAAAAAATAGAAATGAGAAGGGGTAAAGAGCGAATATTCCTAAATTAATCCATTATAAAAATGAATGTTCTGCTACTTCTAAATAATTTGGCAGAAAACTGCAGTGAAACACTAGCTGTGAACACTAAGATGTTTTATTGACTGGGAAACACATAGTTCCCAAGGCCAGCTCTGCAAAAATGTGCAATTCTTCAGGATGCATTGCTTAAACATCAATTTGCTGAGTGTTTGCTTATGAAGTTAAATTCCTAAAGATGTTGGGATATTTTGATCATAAAAGTTTGCTATGGCTATTAATTTTCCAGCACTATTTCTAAACAGTTGAATCAATGTCACGTGGGTACTTTAAGCAGCAGGATTTGTAAGATCTAGGATTGCTGGGGGCAGTATACATAATCTGGGATTCCAAATAGTGCATCATAAAAGCTATTTGGCCACAAGACACCAAGTAAGTTTTCCAAAAAATACTTTTACCTGATACAACTAGTCTAGTCGGGGTTTTAGGAAAGAAATGGGGCAGTATTCTAAGCTGAATATCCCTCTCACTACCTTGGACTTTTTGTTGTAATATAATTTTTTCTATGCTTATTGGATTAAAATTATATATCCTTACTAATTAAAAAATCTAAATAAATAAATATGTCTTCATCATATTCCCACAGTATGTCACAAGAGTTGAAACACGGCAATCAGTCCACCGTTTGATATCCTGTACACATAGTAAATAATCAAGTTGACATGGATTTTCAATGACTACTTCTTTTATAGTGAGCACTCTTAGGAATCACATTTACACTTCCTAAATATCCTGTTCAAGCTGATGTAGAATGTAGTCTAATTTCATCTCCTAATACAGACACGAAACTTTTCATATAAACTTCAACTCAAGAGCACACCTAATTTCTTTATGCCATGTGTCACTTTTACATTATTTAGTACACCGATATGTACTCAGAAACTTGTCTGCTCATTTTCTCTTTTAGTCAACTGAGGTTTACATCAAAGCTTTTAAAGATAATTGAAGATCAGAACTTTGTTTACTTAATTTCTTGAAAATTCCATTACCTTTGATTGTTATCTGGCAAACCTTTAATGATAGGTGTTAATTTAATTGTATGTATTAATATTTTGCCATGAGTGCAGCCAGCAGTTTTAGGACAATTCTTTATCTTTCAAAAAGAATAGAAATGAGAAGGGGTAAAGAGCCAATATTCCTAAATTAATCCATTATAAAAATGAATGTTCTGCTACTTCTAAATAATTTGGCAGAAAACTGCAGTGAAACACTAGCTGTGAACACTAAGATGTTTTATTGACTGGGAAACACATAGTTCCCAAGGCCAGCTCTGCAAAAATGTGCAATTCTTCAGGATGCATTGCTTAAACATCAATTTGCTGAGTGTTTGCTTATGAAGTTAAATTCCTAAAGATGTTGGGATATTTTGATCATAAAAGTTTGCTATGGCTATTAATTTTCCAGCACTATTTCTAAACAGTTGAATCAATGTCACGTGGGTACTTTAAGCAGCAGGATTTGTAAGATCTAGGATTGCTGGGGGCAGTATACATAATCTGGGATTCCAAATAGTGCATCATAAAAGCTATTTGGCCACAAGACACCAAGTAAGTTTTCCAAAAAATACTTTTACCTGATACAACTAGTCTAGTTATCTAAAAATTGAAATGCATAGAATTATCTTGTTGAAGATCGAGCACTGGTAAACTGACAGTAGCAACTGAAAGGAAGAATACAAAAATAAGCCATGGATTATTCCCATAGCATAACACATACATAGAGGAACACAGAAAATACTGCACATGTGAAAGGAAGGATGGAGAAAAGCTGACAGTCCCTACGATACACTGACTATTTAGCTGTGTTTAACATCTATCTTGAATTGCCCCTTGGTAGCCATGCAAACATCTGCAGCATAGTTTTTATTAACGTCTAATTGAAGGGCAGCACAAACAAAAGAAAGCTGCTGCAGATCTCTGAGCAGAATATTGACAGGAAAAACAAAACTGCTTCAAAATATTTACATGCTTTACTGCTCTAGTTTAGGAGTCTTACACATCAAACTCATGGCAAACTTCCAGAGGGATTGCTAATGATTACTGATAATCATGATTTTGATCACAATGACTGATAATCATGAAATTGAGAAGTATGATCATCTGAGATGTCTCTTCAAAATCTTTTTTAAATCAGAGACATCCAGACATAGACCCTCAATTTCCACCCCCTTTATTCTGCATATAAAGGGGCAAAGAAGGCAAGAAGCAGCAGAAGCCACAGGTTGAGATGCTGCTACAAATAATGAACATATGAGAGAAAGGAACAGAACTAAATAAAGTCTCATTGATTCTTATCCAAGCTCATTACCAGTCTTGGGGTATAAAGCTTGAATAATAAAAACGGAATATTTTGCTGTGTTCACATTTAGTAACTTGATTTATGTAACTAGTATGTTTCTTGGGTGAAGTTTGGGGATAATGCCTGAGTACCATGTCCGATAAACAAGCACTATCTGAAAGTTGTTTAGCATTCCTGTGAAAAAAGCAGGATTTTGTATTTCTAAACAGTTGAATCAATGTCACGTGGGTACTTTAAGCAGCAGGATTTGTAAGATCTAGGATTGCTGGGGGCAGTATACATAATCTGGGATTCCAAATAGTGCATCATAAAAGCTATTTGGCCACAAGACACCAAGTAAGTTTTCCAAAAAATACTTTTACCTGATACAACTAGTCTAGTTATCTAAAAATTGAAATGCATAGAATTATCTTGTTGAAGATCGAGCACTGGTAAACTGACAGTAGCAACTGAAAGGAAGAATACAAAAATAAGCCATGGATTATTCCCATAGCATAACACATACATAGAGGAACACAGAAAATACTGCACATGTGAAAGGAAGGATGGAGAAAAGCTGACAGTCCCTACGATACACTGACTATTTAGCTGTGTTTAACATCTATCTTGAATTGCCCCTTGGTAGCCATGCAAACATCTGCAGCATAGTTTTTATTAACGTCTAATTGAAGGGCAGCACAAACAAAAGAGAAAGCTGCTGCAGATCTCTGAGCAGAATATTGACAGGAAAAACAAAACTGCTTCAAAATATTTACATGCTTTACTGCTCTAGTTTAGGAGTCTTACACATCAAACTCATGGCAAACTTCCAGAGGGATTGCTAATGATTACTGATAATCATGATTTTGATCACAATGACTGATAATCATGAAATTGAGAAGTATGATCATCTGAGATGTCTCTTCAAAATCTTTTTTAAATCAGAGACATCCAGACATAGACCCTCAATTTCCACCCCTTCATTCTGCATATAAAGGGGCAAAGAAGGCAAGAAGCAGCAGAAGCCACAGGTTGAGATGCTGCTACAAATAATGAACATATGAGAGAAAGGAACAGAACTAAATAAAGTCTCATTGATTCTTATCCAAGCTCATTACCAGTCTTGGGGTATAAAGCTTGAATAATAAAAACGGAATATTTTGCTGTGTTCACATTTAGTAACTTGATTTATGTAACTAGTATGTTTCTTGGGTGAAGTTTGGGGATAATGCCTGAGTACCATGTCCGATAAACAAGCACTATCTGAAAGTTGTTTAGCATTCCTGTGAGTGAATGAAAGTGGGGCTCTCTGAGCCTGAGATCCCCTTATTTCTGGATTTTTTTTCTCCACACAGTTCTCAGAATCGGAGAGGAAAATGGTGAGTTTCTCCTTCCTCTTGGTATCTTTACTTCTTTTAACACTACTGAAGAATCTCTGATATAAACACACTATCTAGGAGAAACATGCTTTGAACCAACAGATTCTTCAAAATTCCTGTCATCATCGTCTGCCCCCCACCGCATGCCCTAAATTCTGGCCACCTTAACCCCTGTCTTTCTATTCATTATCCCCCACCTTTTGAACATACCTGTTCAATGTATTCCCCCACCTGAGTAACCCTTGTTTGTCCTCTGAGACACATGTGGAGGAGATCTCTTCCAGATAGCTTTTCCTGCTTTACATGAGCCCAGGTTGGAAAAGCAGCTCCTGTCAGAGCATTCTGTACGTTGTTCTCACAGGGCTGGGGCTGCCGCCTCTAACAATACTGAGAAGCAGAACGTAACACAAGCCACAAATCCAAGCTGCATGTGGAATCTTATGTTCTGTAGCACCCAAATTTTTAAAAATTGACAAAAAATCAGTGAAATTAATTTTAATATGTTTTATTTAACCCAATATATCAAAAGCATCATTTCAAAATGCAATCAGTATGAAACTATTAGTGAGTGCTTTTGTCATTTCAAATCTTCAAAATACATTTATATTTACATTTATAGCACATCTTGGTTGCAATCACGTATGAAACTCATGTGACTAAGGGCTACCTGAGTGCTTTGCATTTCAATTTTAAGAAGCCCCTTTAGCATATAAAGGGGCAAAGAAGGCAAGAAGCAGCAGAAGCCACAGGTTGAGATGCTGCTACAAATAATGAACATATGAGAGAAAGGAACAGAACTAAATAAAGTCTCATTGATTCTTATCCAAGCTCATTACCAGTCTTGGGGTATAAAGCTTGAATAATAAAAACGGAATATTTTGCTGTGTTCACATTTAGTAACTTGATTTATGTAACTAGTATGTTTCTTGGGTGAAGTTTGGGGATAATGCCTGAGTACCATGTCCGATAAACAAGCACTATCTGAAAGTTGTTTAGCATTCCTGTGAGTGAATGAAAGTGGGGCTCTCTGAGCCTGAGATCCCCTTATTTCTGGATTTTTTTTCTCCACACAGTTCTCAGAATCGGAGAGGAAAATGGTGAGTTTCTCCTTCCTCTTGGTATCTTTACTTCTTTTAACACTACTGAAGAATCTCTGATATAAACACACTATCTAGGAGAAACATGCTTTGAACCAACAGATTCTTCAAAATTCCTGTCATCATCGTCTGCCCCCCACCGCATGCCCTAAATTCTGGCCACCTTAACCCCTGTCTTTCTATTCATTATCCCCCACCTTTTGAACATACCTGTTCAATGTATTCCCCCACCTGAGTAACCCTTGTTTGTCCTCTGAGACACATGTGGAGGAGATCTCTTCCAGATAGCTTTTCCTGCTTTACATGAGCCCAGGTTGGAAAAGCAGCTCCTGTCAGAGCATTCTGTACGTTGTTCTCACAGGGCTGGGGCTGCCGCCTCTAACAATACTGAGAAGCAGAAACGTAACACAAGCCACAAATCCAAGCTGCATGTGGAATCTTATGTTCTGTAGCACCCAAATTTTTAAAAATTGACAAAAAATCAGTGAAATTAATTTTAATATGTTTTATT
Organism: Tragulus kanchil; assembly: GCA_022376925.1. NCBI lineage: Eukaryota > Metazoa > Chordata > Mammalia > Artiodactyla > Tragulidae > Tragulus > Tragulus kanchil. The sequence continues at coordinate 136,993,066 of JAIOJX010000004.1, forward strand.
TAACCCAATATATCAAAAGCATCATTTCAAAATGCAATCAGTATGAAACTATTAGTGAGTGCTTTTGTCATTTCAAATCTTCAAAATACAGTGATATTTACATTTATAGCACATCTTGGTTTAGACCAACTAACACGTCTCAAGTGTTCAACAGCCTCATGTGACTAAGGGCTACCTTACAGCCGAGCTCTATATGGCTACAAGTTTGTGTAAGCTTGCCTAGCATCAGCAGGTACTCAGGGTATGTTCACAGAATGCAGTGTTAAGAAAAGTTCCTTTTAACAAATCTAGGTAGATATTAAACACTCTGTGAGTTCTAGTTCAAGGAAAGAAAACTGACTCAGTGCTAAGTCACTCATGAAAAAAAAAAAAAAGGGAAAGAAATCTAAACAAAAATTGCAAAGTACAAAATGAGGCTAATGTGGTCCCTACACCACTCAAGAAATTTTGTTAAAAGTCATTCAGATTACTGAAAGTGTTGGTCTGCTCAAAAAAGACTGAAGGCTGAATTGTTTTTCTTCATCTTTCTGTTCTGACATGGAAGAGGAAGAAAACTTTGTGATGTGGCTGATAAAAATACGTAGCAAATTAGAAATCCTGCTAGAACTAGCAGAAGACAGTTCTCCAGAAAGGTGTTACCTCGTGTGTGTGGTAAGCTCCTAATTACAGATCTCCTGCCGCAGGGAACAGACTGGAACCAGCACAAGAGTCTTTGAACACATGGGAGCTTTCAAGAGATGCATCATGGCCTCTCAAATTTAAAAGTGTTTGAGGCTATCTTCTACCCAAGCTATAGGAGCGAAACCCTTTGAACCTCTGGACTTAGGAGTGAAGGTGATTCTGATTCTGAAATAGATGTGGTCAGTTCAAGTTCAGTTAAATATGAATGGAACAGAAGGCAGATGTGATATTAGGGAAGGGGACTCGTATCTTGATTTTTTATTTTATTATCCTTCCTTTAAATTACTAATTTCTATAATATTTTCCTAGCAGTATTTTAAAATACTTATGCTATCCAATTAAGCCATACTTCTGCACATGAAAAAAAATTAACCACATAGAGAAGTTTTATCAGAAGGAGTTGGAGTCTTTTATCTTACATTTTTCATATAAATAGGAAAAGAGACAAAAATACAGTGAACACCCTACTATCTGCAGTTGTCTTTCTTTACAAGAGTTTAAGGGAAGTCTTAGCAAATTGAACCCACTTCATTTCTGGATAACATCACAGAATTTTCTCCAGTAAATGCCCTGCTAATTTTAGTAAAAGTGTTTTGTATTTACTTCATTCATCAAATGCCAATATTTATTCAATTTAATGGAGGTCATTGTTTGCATATTATATATTCACAAACAGTTTGATTATAAAGTGACTTTATTTTCAAAATGCAACAAGACCCTTCTCTGTTTAAGTATTCACCTTTACAAAAAAAATGGGAACTGGAATGGATAGCATTTGAAATCTACAAACAATCTAAAACATCACTCTAGCAAAATGTTTGCCATCACTACTAAGAAGCAGCAAAAAGGACTGATTTACATTCCTCCATGGATCTCTTTTGGACTCCGTTACCCTTATTATCACTGTCCCTATTAGCACAAATAATTGAGAAGTATGTGTAGCTCACTACTAAATGATGAAATCTCATTCTTTACCTCCCACCCAGCACAAATGGCTTCTCATCCTTAGTAAACAGCTATTTATGAAATTGATTTACATGCCATAAAGCTCCATGCTCCACATCATGGTGACATTCCTTTGAAATGTTTTTTAAAACTAGTGATATGGAAACTGAAGTAATAAGATTCCTTCCAAATTAGAAGGATAATTGTTTAGGGAGATGCTCCCTTGGAAACATGTCAAGGATTTTTTATTCTATAAGGCACTTTTATCTGGGACGCAAAGTAATAAGGAATGCAGGGCAAAGGAGCATATTTGTGTTCAAATGGAGTCCAATGCAAAAAAGAAAAGAAAAGGTTAGAGAAGGAAACAGTTAGGAAGGGCTCATCTTGCTTTTTTACTATGTCATTCAGTTTTTCCTTAAAAGCTGGCCAACTTAAGTGGTCTTGTCACCCTGCACCCTGCACAAGACATTAGACATATGTGCTAGGAATGAGGGTTTGTAGGAAGGTCAGGGAGAATACCAAAAGGTCACCCCGAAAAATGCAATGCCAAAAGGACACCTTTTGAGGAGGAGAGGTGCCATGCCAGAGTGTGACAATTCATTGGCAGCTGGCAAGACTTATAAGTGTGGTTTAGAAAAACAATAACAGATGGAGAACCGATCACTCAAGATCAGGCCTTTCAAGTACCAAGTAAATCCAGAATATTACTATAAAATATAGAGCTGGAGCAGAGGAAATAACTGAAGAAAAGTTACCAAGAGACCAGCAAATTAAAGGTCTTATGTATTCAATACAAATAGCTTAGTTAATTCTCTTCCTACTTCAAATAAGGGTTAGGGTCTGACTATCATGAAAACTGTTCAAATGTCTTTCAATATGTTATCTATCCACATTATTTTTCCAAGAATCATCTTTGAGCTGTGCACTTACCATGTCTGACTTTGCCAAACCATAGTATGGTGGGATGAAGATAGATTTTGAAGTGAAATGACCTATAATCTCATTCCAGCTTTGATGCTTATTCTGTAGAGACTCGGAGCCTTAGTACTGTCCTGTGTAAATGGCGGATACTAATATCAACCTCATGGGATTCCTGATGGGATTAAACGAGATCATGCTTATAAATTCTCTGGCCTATAGTAAAGGACCTAGCACTCTTTCTTCCTTCCCTTATCTCATTCATGTCATTGATGCCTGATCCCTGTTGCGAGTTGAGATTTTCTACCGTTTCAATATCCTCCAAGACTTGCTCTCCCATCTTTACAGCAGTCCTCCAAATTGCAGTCATTCAGTTCACAAAGCTTTGCTCAATTAAGGAGACCAGGACCTAGGCCCGTAGACAAGGAGAGCCTGTGAGTACAAGAGTTTTGCCTTTGCATCAACTGGGATAGTGGCTCTTTATCTCTGACTCCTCCAAGTCCAATTAGACTCTTTAAACAAGTGAACCTGGGTAGAAAGTACTTAATTTTCCTTCCATCCATCTGCTTCCAGATGTTGCCAGGAAACACCAAGGGAAGGAATTTCTACCGGTTTTACTCATGAAAATACAGCTTCCTTCTGATAGTATTTTTGTTCAAAGGTGGTAGATAATTTAGCACATTAACCCTTTTAGGAACATCTCCCTGTTGAAAGAATTCTTGTCCAGAACTATATATTTCTTAATGAAATTTCAAATGAATTAATTCATTGAGTTTTAGAAAATGCATGTGTAGGTTTTAAGACTCAACAATTTCCCATTCAGATGTTGTGCTAGTTTTAACCTGTCAGGTTATAAATATCCAAGTGAGCTCTTCTCTATTTTTAAATGAAGGTTTTTTTCAATCAGATGCCCTAAAAATATAGTCAAGATACACAGCCAGTAAATCTAGTAAATTCTTCCAGTTGTAGTTTTTCAGATGTCATCATTTTATGGCTTTTGTATTCGTTACAAATCTGAAATAATCATAAATGCACATAAACGGTATAACCACTGGAGCTAATTAACTAGATTTGCTGACTTACTCATTCAGTACCATATGATGCACCTTTGCAATAAATACTAACTGCCTTCAGAATGTACACTGGGGCAAATGGCAAAGGTACAGCTGGAAGTCACTGACGCACAAATCCTAATCCTTGGCTCCATGATTGTGCTCCTCAGAGTGTAGTCCCCAACCTGTAATATCAGCATCACACGGAAATGGCGGATCTAACACTCATGGGATTCCTGTGGATTAAACGAGATCATGCTTATAAATTCTCTGGCCTATAGTAAAGGACCTAGCACTCTTTCTTCCTTCCCTTATCTCATTCATGTCATTGATGCCTGATCCCTGTTGCGAGTTGAGATTTTCTACCGTTTCAATATCCTCCAAGACTTGCTCTCCCATCTTTACAGCAGTCCTCCAAATTGCAGTCATTCAGTTCACAAAGCTTTGCTCAATTAAGGAGACCAGGACCTAGGCCCGTAGACAAGGAGAGCCTGTGAGTACAAGAGTTTTGCCTTTGCATCAACTGGGATAGTGGCTCTTTATCTCTGACTCCTCCAAGTCCAATTAGACTCTTTAAACAAGTGAACCTGGGTAGAAAGTACTTAATTTTCCTTCCATCCATCTGCTTCCAGATGTTGCCAGGAAACACCAAGGGAAGGAATTTCTACCGGTTTTACTCATGAAAATACAGCTTCCTTCTGATAGTATTTTTGTTCAAAGGTGGTAGATAATTTAGCACATTAACCCTTTTAGGAACATCTCCCTGTTGAAAGAATTCTTGTCCAGAACTATATATTTCTTAATGAAATTTCAAATGAATTAATTCATTGAGTTTTTAGAAAATGCATGTGTAGGTTTTAAGACTCAACAATTTCCCATTCAGATGTTGTGCTAGTTTTAACCTGTCAGGTTATAAATATCCAAGTGAGCTCTTCTCTATTTTTAAATGAAGGTTTTTTTCAATCAGATGCCCTAAAAATATAGTCAAGATACACAGCCAGTAAATCTAGTAAATTCTTCCAGTTGTAGTTTTTCAGATGTCATCATTTTATGGCTTTTGTATTCGTTACAAATCTGAAATAATCATAAATGCACATAAACGGTATAACCACTGGAGCTAATTAACTAGATTTGCTGACTTACTCATTCAGTACCATATGATGCACCTTTGCAATAAATACTAACTGCCTTCAGAATGTACACTGGGGCAAATGGCAAAGGTACAGCTGGAAGTCACTGACGCACAAATCCTAATCCTTGGCTCCATGATTGTGCTCCTCAGAGTGTAGTCCCCAACCTGTAATATCAGCATCACACGGAAATGTTAGAAATCCAAATCCTGAGCACCGAGTCCAGACTTACTGAGTCACAAAAACTCTAGTGGTGGTGTCAACCTATCTGAATATGACCTTCAGGTGATTCTGACTCACACTAGAATCTCAGAGCCACTAGCGTTATCCTCATTAAAACATTTTACTCCTTTTTCCTCATATCCTTATATCTGGATGATAACTACGTTTTGCATACTTATCAGAATTGAACTATATCACAGTTTCATGTTCCTCTGGCTGCCAAGGAGACACCTCTCTCATGAAGCCATCTCCCCATGGGCACCTCTGGCCCACACCTAAAATCTTGTCTGCTTCTCCAGGCACTTCCAAGGTGCTATCCTTACCCCTGAGGGACTCTGTGGGGTCCTCTCAATGAATTCTTTCACTACTCCTATATTCATTCCACCTTGGCAGTTATTGATAGCATCTCTGTGAGGGTTCAAACCATACATTATTCCCCACTAGATCTCTAATGTGTAGTGCTTAACCTAAGTGATCGATATATATTTAATAAATGAATGAAAAATTATATAAGAAAGCAGGTGTAGTCATGAAATTTACAATTCAGGTACAATATAAATTGTATAAACTGTTTTCAGAAAATCTAGGATAAGAGGAAATGAAGACAATTGAGGAAGAGTTTAAATCTACTATTATTTTCCCTCTATCAATTAACTAACTTTTTTTTTTTTTTTTTACCATGACAAGCATTCAAAGATACATTTATTTTGGTATAATGTTTGATCCTGTAAAAGTCAGTTTTCCTTGTGGAAATTCAGTAACAATTTAAACCAGGACACAGTGATTTTATCAACATCAAAAGGTAATGAAAGTTGTAGGTATATGGTATTTTAAAAATAACACTTGGCTTAGATCCCAAAGTACAGATTTGTAGTTTTTCAGATGTCATCATTTATGGCTTTTGTATTCGTTACAAATCTGAAATAATCATAAATGCACATAAACGGTATAACCACTGGAGCTAATTAACTAGATTTGCTGACTTACTCATTCAGTACCATATGATGCACCTTTGCAATAAATACTAACTGCCTTCAGAATGTACACTGGGGCAAATGGCAAAGGTACAGCTGGAAGTCACTGACGCACAAATCCTAATCCTTGGCTCCATGATTGTGCTCCTCAGAGTGTAGTCCCCAACCTGTAATATCAGCATCACACGGAAATGTTAGAAATCCAAATCCTGAGCACCGAGTCCAGACTTACTGAGTCACAAAAACTCTAGTGGTGGTGTCAACCTATCTGAATATGACCTTCAGGTGATTCTGACTCACACTAGAATCTCAGAGCCACTAGCGTTATCCTCATTAAAAACATTTTACTCCTTTTTCCTCATATCCTTATATCTGGATGATAACTACGTTTTGCATACTTATCAGAATTGAACTATATCACAGTTTCATGTTCCTCTGGCTGCCAAGGAGACACCTCTCTCATGAAGCCATCTCCCCATGGGCACCTCTGGCCCACACCTAAAATCTTGTCTGCTTCTCCAGGCACTTCCAAGGTGCTATCCTTACCCCTGAGGGACTCTGTGGGGTCCTCTCAATGAATTCTTTCACTACTCCTATATTCATTCCACCTTGGCAGTTATTGATAGCATCTCTGTGAGGGTTCAAACCATACATTATTCCCCACTAGATCTCTAATGTGTAGTGCTTAACCTAAGTGATCGATATATATTTAATAAATGAATGAAAAATTATATAAGAAAGCAGGTGTAGTCATGAAATTTACAATTCAGGTACAATATAAATTGTATAAACTGTTTTCAGAAAATCTAGGATAAGAGGAAATGAAGACAATTGAGGAAGAGTTTAAATCTACTATTATTTTCCCTCTATCAATTAACTAACTTTTTTTTTTTTTTTTTACCATGACAAGCATTCAAAGATACATTTATTTTGGTATAATGTTTGATCCTGTAAAAGTCAGTTTTCCTTGTGGAAATTCAGTAACAATTTAAACCAGGACACAGTGATTTTATCAACATCAAAAAGGTAATGAAAGTTGTAGGTATATGGTATTTTAAAAATAACACTTGGCTTAGATCCCAAAGTACAGATTTCAGTCCTATTTCTAATATTAATAATCTAATTAATTTGGGGGAAGTCAATTAATCTCAATTATCTCATCTGCAACACAGGATTCAGTGATATCTATGCACATTAAGAAGTTAGTAAAAGAATCCAAAAAAAAAAGAAGTTAGTAAAAGAATCAAAGAAATGGTGAATACGAAATTACATTATGAATTTGAAAGCACAATACAAGCAAGAGGCATTATGATTTGTTGCCTTTTGGAAAATGGTCTAGTTGGACAAATCAAAGCTCAACTAGCTTACTGATCGGTAGACATGGAGAGATAAGACTCCATATGGAGACAGATATTTTCTCTGTGATGCAAGATTACATCTAGCTAAATGTACATTTGAACTACTTACATAGAAGATCTAGTACTTACCAAGACCGATATAACTGGTCTTCCATAAAATGGCATTTTTTCCAAACTTCTAAATATTAATGTTACCTAACCTATTCTAACAGTCTTTAATTAGTAACCACAACCCCCTGCTGAGTTTTTAATGAGAATTCTAAATAAACTAAATAAATGAATTTTCATTATACTCTAATTTTTAAAAAATCAGGAGTATAAGTAAAATTATGAACTTGAAAGTTATATAAGAAAGCAGGTGTAGTCATGAAATTTACAATTCAGGTACAATATAAATTGTATAAACTGTTTTCAGAAAATCTAGGATAAGAGGAAATGAAGACAATTGAGGAAGAGTTTAAATCTACTATTATTTTCCCTCTATCAATTAACTAACTTTTTTTTTTTTTTTTACCATGACAAGCATTCAAAGATACATTTATTTTGGTATAATGTTTGATCCTGTAAAAGTCAGTTTTCCTTGTGGAAATTCAGTAACAATTTAAACCAGGACACAGTGATTTTATCAACATCAAAAAGGTAATGAAAGTTGTAGGTATATGGTATTTTAAAAATAACACTTGGCTTAGATCCCAAAGCACAGATTTCAGTCCTATTTCTAATATTAATAATCTAATTAATTTGGGGGAAGTCAATTAATCTCAATTATCTCATCTGCAACACAGGATTCAGTGATATCTATGCACATTAAGAAGTTAGTAAAAGAATCCAAAAAAAAAAGAAGTTAGTAAAAGAATCAAAGAAATGGTGAATACGAAATTACATTATGAATTTGAAAGCACAATACAAGCAAGAGGCATTATGATTTGTTGCCTTTTGGAAAATGGTCTAGTTGGACAAATCAAAGCTCAACTAGCTTACTGATCGGTAGACATGGAGAGATAAGACTCCATATGGAGACAGATATTTTCTCTGTGATGCAAGATTACATCTAGCTAAATGTACATTTGAACTACTTACATAGAAGATCTAGTACTTACCAAGACCGATATAACTGGTCTTCCATAAAATGGCATTTTTTCCAAACTTCTAAATATTAATGTTACCTAACCTATTCTAACAGTCTTTAATTAGTAACCACAACCCCCTGCTGAGTTTTTAATGAGAATTCTAAATAAACTAAATAAATGAATTTTCATTATACTCTAATTTTTTTTAAAAAAATCAGGGAGTATAAGTAAAATTATGAACTTGAAAGTTATATAGAAACAAGAAAATAATCTGGAATTAAGCCAGTATTTAATTATATTTTAGGGCAAGAAATGATTAGAATCTCTTTTCTCTTTCCTATCTAAATTCTAACCTTGTTTCAAGTTCAGTTTGAGCCCTATTTCTACTATAAGACTTCCCCCAACACTGCCATTTCATAATTACATTTTCCTTTCACTAAGTCCTTACTGTTTTACAGCTGGAATTATTACTGCTCTCCAAACAACAATACTCAACCCCATATCTCCAAACCTTCCCTGAAGTTAGATTACCATCAGTCAACTCCAAGAAGTGGCATGTGGGATCTTATGCTTCCTGTTCATCTCTGCCCCCGATGAAAAGCTACCTTGGAAACCACAGGAGTGTCCTCAAAATACAGAAGCAGACTGGATTCTGAAAATCTGTACATAGGACAGAGGCCCTAGAAAACTTCCCTGATATGCATGGAATCATGTAAAGTCACCAAATTTAAGGATGTGTTTATTATCACAGCATAACCTTGCCTATTCTTACTAACAGATATACAAGCACTGCACAAAACTGCAGTTAATCATATGCTATTCTGCGATGGACACAATATCAGAACTTTGACAGAAATGGATAGCTCAATGCCTAATGTTTATAAATAAATGGGTTGATCATGCAACATTATATGTGATCATGCATTTCTACATACGATAGTGAAAGGAGTACTACGAAAGAGCATTTAGCTGTCTCGATAGTGAGGAAGGGGAGAGAGTTCAGAAAAGCTTACTGAAGTAATACTAAATAAATGTTTTTTTAAGAAAAAAGGTCAGATACTGACCAAGACCGATATAACTGGTCTTCCATAAAATGGCATTTTTTCCAAACTTCTAAATATTAATGTTACCTAACCTATTCTAACAGTCTTTAATTAGTAACCACAACCCCCTGCTGAGTTTTTAATGAGAATTCTAAATAAACTAAATAAATGAATTTTCATTATACTCTAATTTTTTTTAAAAAAATCAGGGAGTATAAGTAAAATTATGAACTTGAAAGTTATATAGAAACAAGAAAATAATCTGGAATTAAGCCAGTATTTAATTATATTTTAGGGCAAGAAATGATTAGAATCTCTTTTCTCTTTCCTATCTAAATTCTAACCTTGTTTCAAGTTCAGTTTGAGCCCTATTTCTACTATAAGACTTCCCCCAACACTGCCATTTCATAATTACATTTTCCTTTCACTAAGTCCTTACTGTTTTACAGCTGGAATTATTACTGCTCTCCAAACAACAATACTCAACCCCATATCTCCAAACCTTCCCTGAAGTTAGATTACCATCAGTCAACTCCAAGAAGTGGCATGTGGGATCTTATGCTTCCTGTTCATCTCTGCCCCCGATGAAAAGCTACCTTGGAAACCACAGGAGTGTCCTCAAAATACAGAAGCAGACTGGATTCTGAAAATCTGTACATAGGACAGAGGCCCTAGAAAACTTCCCTGATATGCATGGAATCATGTAAAGTCACCAAATTTAAGGATGTGTTTATTATCACAGCATAACCTTGCCTATTCTTACTAACAGATATACAAGCACTGCACAAAACTGCAGTTAATCATATGCTATTCTGCGATGGACACAATATCAGAACTTTGACAGAAATGGATAGCTCAATGCCTAATGTTTATAAATAAATGGGTTGATCATGCAACATTATATGTGATCATGCATTTCTACATACGATAGTGAAAGGAGTACTACGAAAGAGCATTTAGCTGTCTCGATAGTGAGGAAGGGGAGAGAGTTCAGAAAAGCTTACTGAAGTAATACTAAATAAATGTTCATTTCATTTAATGATAAAATATGACACTCACCTGCTTTGTGTCAGATACTGACCCAGTTGTCAAAATTTAAAGATTAGAGGTTACCAGAAAGAATTAAAAGTATTCTAAGCACAAGAATCAGTACATATAAAAATCAGATCAGAAATGAGTGAGTTAAAAAAAAAAGAAAGAAGTGGATTTACTCAGAATCTATATACCATATAGCACTAGCAGAGTTTAAAATATGACAATGATAGCAAGTGAATATGGCAAAGCAACAAACTCAAGAAGGATCTCATGTAAGAAGGGATTCAGGAAGGGTCTCACAAATAAGGATCTTTTAATTTTAAATTGTTGATGATGGAAAGGAGCAAAAGGCGCACGTCTCTGTCTTTAAAAGATCACAGTCTTGTGACTGTGTTTAAGAGGTAAGCAGCAAGTGATAGTTCCAACTAGGAGGCTTCTGAGAAGAAGATGTGGAGATTAGAGATGCGAACAGTATGCTAGCAATAGCCAATATCTGGCTTTCCAGAGGAAGGAAACTGATTTGTCGCCATTTGCAAGCCCCCGTATGATGTCATGTCTCTGGACGGTGAGTAGGGAAAAGATGCTCACAGCTGTACAGGCTGCAGCACACAGCCGACACGGAGACGGCAGCACTGCAAATACCTGCAAGTGTCCGGAATATATTAAGTTCATAATAAAGAAACATGTGTTGAATAAAGAAAGAAAGAAATGCTTATGGGAACAGAAATAAAAGGAAAAAGCAGATCACAGAAATATTTATGTGGAAACAGAGGATGTGTTTATTATCACAATATAACCTTGCCTATTCTTACTAACAGATATACAAGCACTGCACAAAACTGCAGTCAATCATATGCTATTCTGCGATGGACACAATATCAGAACTTTGACAGAAATGGATAGCTCAATGCCTAATGTTTATAAATAAATGGGTTGATCATGCAACATTATATGTGATCATGCATTTCTACATACGATAGTGAAAGGAGTACTACGAAAGAGCATTTAGCTGTCTCGATAGTGAGGAAGGGGAGAGAGTTCAGAAAAGCTTACTGAAGTAATACTAAATAAATGTTCATTTCATTTAATGATAAAATATGACACTCACCTGCTTTGTGTCAGATACTGACCCAGTTGTCAAAATTTAAAGATTAGAGGTTACCAGAAAGAATTAAAAGTATTCTAAGCACAAGAATCAGTACATATAAAAATCAGATCAGAAATGAGTGAGTTAAAAAAAAAAGAAAGAAGTGGATTTACTCAGAATCTATATACCATATAGCACTAGCAGAGTTTAAAATATGACAATGATAGCAAGTGAATATGGCAAAGCAACAAACTCAAGAAGGATCTCATGTAAGAAGGGATTCAGGAAGGGTCTCACAAATAAGGATCTTTTAATTTTAAATTGTTGATGATGGAAAGGAGCAAAAGGCGCACGTCTCTGTCTTTAAAAGATCACAGTCTTGTGACTGTGTTTAAGAGGTAAGCAGCAAGTGATAGTTCCAACTAGGAGGCTTCTGAGAAGAAGATGTGGAGATTAGAGATGCGAACAGTATGCTAGCAATAGCCAATATCTGGCTTTCCAGAGGAAGGAAACTGATTTGTCGCCATTTGCAAGCCCCCGTATGATGTCATGTCTCTGGACGGTGAGTAGGGAAAAGATGCTCACAGCTGTACAGGCTGCAGCACACAGCCGACACGGAGACGGCAGCACTGCAAATACCTGCAAGTGTCCGGAATATATTAAGTTCATAATAAAGAAACGTGTTGAATAAAGAAAGAAAGAAATGCTTATGGGAACAGAAATAAAAGGAAAAAGCAGATCACAGAAATATTTATGTGGAAACAGAGAAAGGAAAGGGCCAGTGCACTGATGCTGCTCCAATGCTGATCATTAACTGCCTATCCAGATGATCTGGGCTCTCACTGACAGTAAGTTTAAATTCATCAGGTCCAGTGTTCCTTGTAGACTGCCCACTGTGTTTACTGTGGTCCATTTACAGGAGGCTGACACGGCCTTTTAAAAAATGGGACAGCCATTGTTGTTCTTGTTCTAAGTCATCTCTGACTCTTTGTGACTCCATGGACTGTGGCACACCAGGCTTCCCTGGCCTTCCCCATATCCCAGAGTTTGCTTCGACTCATGCCCACTGAGTTGGTGATGCTATCTGACCATTTCATCTTCTGCTGCCCTCATCTCCTCTTGCCCTCAATCTTTCCCAGCATGAGGCTCTTTTCCAATGTGTCAGCTCTTCGCATCAGGTGACTAAAGTATTGCAGCTGAGCATCAGCATCAATCCTTCCAGTAAGTGTCCAGAGTTGATTTCCTTTAGGATTGACTGGGTTTGATCTCCTTGGAGTCCAAGAGACTCTCAAGAGGCTTATCCAGCACCACAGTTCAAAAGCATCAATTCTTCAGTGTTCAGACTTCTTTATGGTCCAACTCTCACATCCATACATCACTACTGGAAAAACTATAGCTCTGACAATAATGGTCCTTTGTCAGCAGAGTGATGTCTCTACTTTTTCTTTTTATTTTTTACAGAGTTTTGTTGTTTACTGCCACACATCCACATCAACCTAAGTCCACCATAGGTATACACACATCCCCACCCTGAACCTCTCCTCCATCTCTCTTTCCATCCTACCCCTCCAGGTCACAGCCCGTTTGAGATCCCCTAGTCCCACAGCATATTCCTCTCTCTCACCCCGGTGTCCGTAAGACTATTCTCCATGTCTGCCTCTCCATTGCTGCTCTGCATATTCATTTATCAGCACCATCTTTCTAGATTCCATAATATGTTATCTAGGTTTGTCATAGCTTTCCTTTCAGGGAGCAAGTGTCAGCCAAAGGACATGACAAAAACTGGTTAGAACCAACTGGTCTAAGACGATAGAAGATTCAACTTCCAGTGGACATTGAGCCTCATTATATGATCACGGCAATACATTAGCACACTAAATGACACACCCACAGAAACCATGACAGTCCTGAGGCCAACCATAAAAGGTCAAAAAGTGGCCCACAGCCCACTTCCTGGAAATCTTAGCCCCTAAATACTTGGACTGATCCTCCCCTGTGTTACCCTATGAAATTACCCAGCCCATAAAAGCTAACTTCCTCACATTTCAGGGACTCCTGCCTTCTGAGATGCCCCACATCCTGTCTACGGAGTGTTTTTATCCCAAGGTTGGTCTCAACTTTTGAAATGGACCACATTCTGTCTACGGAATGCCTATCTCTCTACATACATCCACTATTCACCTATCACTTTGTCTCTCACTGAATTCTTTCTGAGATGAGACTGAAAGAATCTGAGCTTTACTAAGTCTTGAAACTAAATGTGGTATCTCAATCAAAAGATCATGGGTTCAAGTCCCAGTCTGAGTCGCACAGTTTCACAATCATAAAAAGGGAACATTCTCCTATCATCAACTAGTTAAAAGACAGCAATTTTTCTTGATCTTATAAGGGGTCACAATGACACTTAGCTCTGGATTGTGTGAACAGTCAATAATAATATATCACTTAACGTACAGCCCTCTGTCTCAAAAAATCATGTAACCATACCTCAACTTCTAACCAGTAGAACAGTTCTCAGAGCTTTCTGAGATGTTCTTCCTGGTTAAAATTTTAAATTTACTTGAATAAAATCTTCTATTTCTTTCTTAGATCCAACTGATTAATTTCCAGTTGACATGTTAAAGAAAATAAATGATCTAAATACTCAGAGTCAAGTAACAAAGATGAAATCTGATGAAAAGTCCTGAAAGTTCTCTTCACACCCCCTGAACCTCTCCTCCATCTCTTTCCATCCTACCTCCAGGTCACAGCCCGTTTGAGATCCCCTAGTCCCACAGCATATTCCTCTCTCTCACCCCGGTGTCCGTAAGACTATTCTCCATGTCTGCCTCTCCATTGCTGCTCTGCATATTCATTTATCAGCACCATCTTTCTAGATTCCATAATATGTTATCTAGGTTTGTCATAGCTTTCCTTTCAGGGAGCAAGTGTCAGCCAAAGGACATGACAAAAACTGGTTAGAACCAACTGGTCTAAGACGATAGAAGATTCAACTTCCAGTGGACATTGAGCCTCATTATATGATCACGGCAATACATTAGCACACTAAATGACACACCCACAGAAACCATGACAGTCCTGAGGCCAACCATAAAAGGTCAAAAAGTGGCCCACAGCCCACTTCCTGGAAATCTTAGCCCCTAAATACTTGGACTGATCCTCCCCTGTGTTACCCTATGAAATTACCCAGCCCATAAAAGCTAACTTCCTCACATTTCAGGGACTCCTGCCTTCTGAGATGCCCCACATCCTGTCTACGGAGTGTTTTTATCCCAAGGTTGGTCTCAACTTTTGAAATGGACCACATTCTGTCTACGGAATGCCTATCTCTCTACATACATCCACTATTCACCTATCACTTTGTCTCTCACTGAATTCTTTCTGAGATGAGACTGAAAGAATCTGAGCTTTACTAAGTCTTGAAACTAAATGTGGTATCTCAATCAAAAGATCATGGGTTCAAGTCCCAGTCTGAGTCGCACAGTTTCACAATCATAAAAGGCAACATTCTCCTATCATCAACTAGTTAAAAGACAGCAATTTTTCTTGATCTTATAAGGGGTCACAATGACACTTAGCTCTGGATTGTGTGAACAGTCAATAATAATATATCACTTAACGTACAGCCCTCTGTCTCAAAAAATCATGTAACCATACCTCAACTTCTAACCAGTAGAACAGTTCTCAGAGCTTTCTGAGATGTTCTTCCTGGGTTAAAATTTTAAATTTACTTGAATAAAATCTTCTATTTCTTTCTTAGATCCAACTGATTAATTTCCAGTTGACATGTTAAAGAAAATAAATGATCTAAATACTCAGAGTCAAGTAACAAAGATGAAATCTGATGAAAAGTCCTGAAAGTTCTCTTCATTCTTGCATTCTCCCATTTTAATCCTACCTTTAGAGAAGACTCAGGAAGCTTTCCCATATTTGCCTTCTTCACATAAGAATAGAAACAGTTTCAGAGATAATAGTTTCCTGGGTAGCTGTTCAAAACCAGAAAGTGGGGCAGTAGAGATCCAAGAGAGATTTTTTTTTAAACTATGCTTATTATAGCCCACCAGGGATGTTATTGGAATGGTAGCAAAAAGTCTTTAGAAAGCAGAGAAATGTTCATTGCTTATTTTATAAATCTCCCCCAAAGTTCCTGAAGGCTAATTCTATTCTCACCCAGAGTTCAAAGTCTGACCACCAGACAGTGTGGTTTGAAGTAGAAAAGGAGGCTGGAACAATTTCTACTCTTTGAAGTCCAGAGAAAGGAAGATCATTCCAGGGGCTTGAAGCACACACATCGAACACTCTCTCCATCACCACTGCTATCAAAGGATAAGGCTGAATGGAACTTTGAAAACCTTAGAAGAAAATTATCTTGCTGCTTTCATATCTAGATTTGCTCCTCTCAAATTATAAATTCTCTCCCAATATGTAAGGCCCATTTTCATTGCCCTGAAATATACCTGAGTCATAAAAATGAGTAACTACAAAACACTGTTCCAAATTCCTGGAGAAACTGAAATATTTTGTGTTGTTTTGTTTCAAAAAAAAATTGGAAAAACTAAATATGTAGATCATAAAAGCAGGTTCAAGTCCCAGTCTGAGTCGCACAGTTTCACAATCATAAGGCAACATTCTCCTATCATCAACTAGTTAAAAGACAGCAATTTTTCTTGATCTTATAAGGGGTCACAATGACACTTAGCTCTGGATTGTGTGAACAGTCAATAATAATATATCACTTAACGTACAGCCCTCTGTCTCAAAAAATCATGTAACCATACCTCAACTTCTAACCAGTAGAACAGTTCTCAGAGCTTTCTGAGATGTTCTTCCTGGGTTAAAATTTTAAATTTACTTGAATAAAATCTTCTATTTCTTTCTTAGATCCAACTGATTAATTTCCAGTTGACATGTTAAAGAAAATAAATGATCTAAATACTCAGAGTCAAGTAACAAAGATGAAATCTGATGAAAAGTCCTGAAAGTTCTCTTCATTCTTGCATTCTCCCATTTTAATCCTACCTTTAGAGAAGACTCAGGAAGCTTTCCCATATTTGCCTTCTTCACATAAGAATAGAAACAGTTTCAGAGATAATAGTTTCCTGGGTAGCTGTTCAAAACCAGAAAGTGGGGCAGTAGAGATCCAAGAGAGATTTTTTTTTAAACTATGCTTATTATAGCCCACCAGGGATGTTATTGGAATGGTAGCAAAAAGTCTTTAGAAAGCAGAGAAATGTTCATTGCTTATTTTATAAATCTCCCCCAAAGTTCCTGAAGGCTAATTCTATTCTCACCCAGAGTTCAAAGTCTGACCACCAGACAGTGTGGTTTGAAGTAGAAAAGGAGGCTGGAACAATTTCTACTCTTTGAAGTCCAGAGAAAGGAAGATCATTCCAGGGGCTTGAAGCACACACATCGAACACTCTCTCCATCACCACTGCTATCAAAGGATAAGGCTGAATGGAACTTTGAAAACCTTAGAAGAAAATTATCTTGCTGCTTTCATATCTAGATTTGCTCCTCTCAAATTATAAATTCTCTCCCAATATGTAAGGCCCATTTTCATTGCCCTGAAATATACCTGAGTCATAAAAATGAGTAACTACAAAACACTGTTCCAAATTCCTGGAGAAACTGAAATATTTTGTGTTGTTTTGTTTCCAAAGGAAAAATAAATATATATATTTTAAGCCCAGGAGATCTAAAAAGTTACCAGTTACAGGTAACATTACAAAAGACCACAATAATGGCATCACCCTGCAGTGAGCCCTCCCACCCTCCCCACTTCCATAAAGTGCACTGGATCACGTGCTTCTCATTCACTATTATTCCACAAGGTGGTCAGGGTCTTCTTGTTTCTCCTTCCGCACTCTTCAATCCATCTTTTTAAAGGTACCCAGAGTGATTTAAACTGTACATATTTATAGCTCATGGTTATAAACTGACTACCAAGAAATTAATGGTTTTCTGGAAAGTGAACAACTATGGTGGGGTTTCAAAAGAATACCTACAATGTATTTGATTGACAAATCTGGTGGTTTTCATGTAAATCTATCTGATAGCAGGAATTTGATTGTAGTTTCTTGGATCCATGATCTCGTGAAGCCAAATGCCTTGCATATAACTGATACTCTAACATCAAAGAGATTTGATATCACCACTCAAAATATGACTATGCATTCTTAATTAGTTATTCAGCACCTTCAAGTGCTTTCTGTCTGATACTTGAAGAGAAAAAAAAATGAGAAAAGTTCCTTTCGGTATTAGGATCAGAAAATACAGACAGACATGGAAGGAGCTAATAGCTAAGCTTGGAGAAAGGTGAAACTGAAAGGACTGTGAGATCAAGTGGACATTAACACAAAACTTTAAAAGGAGAAGGCAATTTTTAAGCAGCATGTGAACAAGGTGCAAGTCTCTTGTGATATATGTCTCCAGAAACCCCACTGATCTCAGCATGATTGACATTTATGAGACTGACCTTAAGGTAGGCATGAGACGGATGTGTTTTCTTGCTTGCTCGCTGTTTCCATGACTTAAAGGAAAGCAGTTTGAGGTGTCGGTTGCTACACTGCTAATCTTCTCCAGGTCAGCATGAATGCAGCACTAAACCTGAATTCCTACCTGTCTGACAGATGACTAAAATAGTCGGCTACATTGGAACACTGATGCTTTCGGGTGTAACGTAACTCATTTACTGTGTCCTCCACCTTCCTCCCCAGATATGCCACTTTGCTCCCCAGGACTAGTGCCAGAATATTAGCTCAGATCTGCTTAATGTCACCCTCCTGTAAATGGACCACAGTAAACATATTGGGCAGTCTACAAGAAACACTGGAGATGAACAATTTAGACATACTATCTGTCAGTGAGAGCCAGGGCCATCTGGACAGGCAGTTAATGATCAGCATTACAGCAGCATGCACTGCTAGGCTTAACTGTAATCGCTGGGCCTCAGTTTAAGGAATGTAAAGGAGTCGAGAAGGGGTGTGAGCAGTGTAGCAAAAGATCCCCTACGGTCCTGAGAGAATGAGATGGAATTGAGTCTCACACGGCAGTAACTGAAATATCCACACACTGTCACTCTAAAGCAACCACTAGTGTTTAGAGCAAGCATAGAAAAGAATTAAGCTGACTGCTCTGGAAATTTAAATACTCCCATCCTCCTCACCAGAAAAAAAAGAGGGGGAGAAAAAGAGTGCTTTTGCCTGAGCTACTCAGATACTAGAAATCTGCTCTTGACTGTAGAGAATCCATAAATTCTTGTACACTTCCTGTGGAGTAAGTTAGCAAAAGAAAGCCTATTTATTTGTTAGTCTCAGCCTCTGGATCAGCTATAGGAAAAGAGTGCAGGAAAGGGAGCAGCTTTTATCCAGACAGAAAGGAAAGATCGTGAGATTAACTGAAAATGTTCCTATAGGTCAAAGGGAAATCAAAAATCCATTTCTAAAAGTGAAACTGAAAGGACTGTGATTGGAACACAAAACTTTAAAAGGAGAAGGCAATTTTTAAGCAGCATGTGAACAAGGTGCAAGTCTCTTGTGATATATGTCTCCAGAAACCCCACTGATCTCAGCATGATTGACATTTATGAGACTGACCTTAAGGTAGGCATGAGACGGATGTGTTTTCTTGCTTGCTCGCTGTTTCCATGACTTAAAGGAAAGCAGTTTGAGGTGTCGGTTGCTACACTGCTAATCTTCTCCAGGTCAGCATGAATGCAGCACTAAACCTGAATTCCTACCTGTCTGACAGATGACTAAAATAGTCGGCTACATTGGAACACTGATGCTTTCGGGTGTAACGTAACTCATTTACTGTGTCCTCCACCTTCCTCCCCAGATATGCCACTTTGCTCCCCAGGACTAGTGCCAGAATATTAGCTCAGATCTGCTTAATGTCACCCTCCTGTAAATGGACCACAGTAAACATATTGGGCAGTCTACAAGAAACACTGGAGATGAACAATTTAGACATACTATCTGTCAGTGAGAGCCAGGGCCATCTGGACAGGCAGTTAATGATCAGCATTACAGCAGCATGCACTGCTAGGCTTAACTGTAATCGCTGGGCCTCAGTTTAAGGAATGTAAAGGAGTCGAGAAGGGGTGTGAGCAGTGTAGCAAAAGATCCCCTACGGTCCTGAGAGAATGAGATGGAATTGAGTCTCACACGGCAGTAACTGAAATATCCACACACTGTCACTCTAAAGCAACCACTAGTGTTTAGAGCAAGCATAGAAAAGAATTAAGCTGACTGCTCTGGAAATTTAAATACTCCCATCCTCCTCACCAGAAAAAAAAGAGGGGGAGAAAAAGAGTGCTTTTGCCTGAGCTACTCAGATACTAGAAATCTGCTCTTGACTGTAGAGAATCCATAAATTCTTGTACACTTCCTGTGGAGTAAGTTAGCAAAAGAAAGCCTATTTATTTGTTAGTCTCAGCCTCTGGATCAGCTATAGGAAAAGAGTGCAGGAAAGGGAGCAGCTTTTATCCAGACAGAAAGGAAAGATCGTGAGATTAACTGAAAATGTTCCTATAGGTCAAAGGGAAATCAAAAAATCCATTTCTAAAAAGTGCATTTAATATTTCTAAAAATTAATGCCACAGTGATGTCTAGCAGTAGGTCACTTTGCTTATTATGTTGCGATTGAGGTTCAAAAGTATTATCTATTTAGCCTTCAGACTGAAGAACTGAAGAAGAAGAGAAAGTATACTTTTTAAAAACTATACAGTTAATTCTTCTATGAGCAATGATATTCCTATGTGGACTTAATAATTTGGTGGCTTTGTTTCTCTGAAGAGTTTAGTTATGAACCTCTTTATTCTAAATAATAACAACAGAAGTCTATGATTTCAAAATCAGGCCAGTATCCTTGGGCTTCAGATGAAACCTTAAGCTCTTGTGTCTATATTTAACAGAGTGCTGCCTCTGAACCGTTCCAGGAACATTTGTTTGAACTAAACAGTCCACATGTCATCTACATGCATCAAGGATGAAAAACACATTGCTTGCCGGCTGCCACTGTCCCCATGGCACTTCCATGGCAAATTTTATTAACTGACTACAGCCCTCTTTCCCAAGGAGCTCAGACAGAGCTTCACAGTCTTTCTTAACACAGTCACTTCTAATGACTGTCTCAGAAGATGAGTTGAACATATTTCACATAGGATTTTTGTCAGAGATAGTTTAAGTTCCATAGAAACTATTTGGGATGAGAGAGAAGGAAGGGAAGGAGAGAAGGGGAGGAGAGAGGGACTATATAGTGCCTGTTATATAGAGAATGTACACTCTGTAAATGTTCTTTCTTTTTTCATTATGTATTTTCTCATTCGTTGGCCTGTGTGGGCCTCCCATTGCAGCTGGCTCATAATTGGACACGTTGGTCCAGTCGCTCTGCTGGGCTGGGCCAGGGATTGAACCGGTGTCCCCTTACTAGAAATCTGCTCTTGACTGTAGAGAATCCATAAATTCTTGTACACTTCCTGTGGAGTAAGTTAGCAAAAGAAAGCCTATTTATTTGTTAGTCTCAGCCTCTGGATCAGCTATAGGAAAAGAGTGCAGGAAAGGGAGCAGCTTTTATCCAGACAGAAAGGAAAGATCGTGAGATTAACTGAAAATGTTCCTATAGGTCAAAGGGAAATCAAAAAATCCATTTCTAAAAAGTGCATTTAATATTTCTAAAAATTAATGCCACAGTGATGTCTAGCAGTAGGTCACTTTGCTTATTATGTTGCGATTGAGGTTCAAAAGTATTATCTATTTAGCCTTCAGACTGAAGAACTGAAGAAGAAGAGAAAGTATACTTTTTAAAAACTATACAGTTAATTCTTCTATGAGCAATGATATTCCTATGTGGACTTAATAATTTGGTGGCTTTGTTTCTCTGAAGAGTTTAGTTATGAACCTCTTTATTCTAAATAATAACAACAGAAGTCTATGATTTCAAAATCAGGCCAGTATCCTTGGGCTTCAGATGAAACCTTAAGCTCTTGTGTCTATATTTAACAGAGTGCTGCCTCTGAACCGTTCCAGGAACATTTGTTTGAACTAAACAGTCCACATGTCATCTACATGCATCAAGGATGAAAAACACATTGCTTGCCGGCTGCCACTGTCCCCATGGCACTTCCATGGCAAATTTTATTAACTGACTACAGCCCTCTTTCCCAAGGAGCTCAGACAGAGCTTCACAGTCTTTCTTAACACAGTCACTTCTAATGACTGTCTCAGAAGATGAGTTGAACATATTTCACATAGGATTTTTGTCAGAGATAGTTTAAGTTCCATAGAAACTATTTGGGATGAGAGAGAAGGAAGGGAAGGAGAGAAGGGGAGGAGAGAGGGACTATATAGTGCCTGTTATATAGAGAATGTACACTCTGTAAATGTTCTTTCTTTTTTCATTATGTATTTTCTCATTCGTTGGCCTGTGTGGGCCTCCCATTGCAGCTGGCTCATAATTGGACACGTTGGTCCAGTCGCTCTGCGGCACGTGGGATGTTCCTGGGCCAGGGATTGAACCGGTGTCCCTTGTGCTGCAAGGCAGATTCTTTACCCATTGGACCACCAGGGAAGCCCTGCTTTACCAAATTTTAATCAGGCTCCTAAACCTTCTCCTGGGTCCATCTGTATACTTCCTTGTAAAATCCAATTTTATCAAGAACATTACTAAGTTGGTATAACCCAAAGTCAAAGGGAAAGTGTTATCACTCAGTCCAATCTGACTCTTTGTGACCCCATGGCGTATAGCCTGGCAGGCTTCTCTGTCCATGGAACTCCCCAGACAAGAATACTGGAGTGGGTTGCCATCACCTCCAGGGAATCTTCCTGACCTCGAGATGGAACCCAGGTCTCCTGCACTGCAGGCAGATTCTTTACTGTCTGAGCCACTAGGGAAGCCCCCAACTCCCAATTTCAATGATGTATAATACACTACTGCTCAAAACTGCTACAAAATGAGAAATTCCAGGTCTAGGAAAGACTAAGAGCTGGAAACACTTCTTCAGGATACCAAGGAAATTGAGTGTCTCCTTCACATCTTACAAAAATCAACATTCTTTTCTTTGTAATTTCCTACAATTGCACCATCTAAGAGGAGGTCTGCTTCACAGCATTTGTGTCTTTCATAACAGACCCATGCAAATCCTTACCAGTGAATTATTTTTATAAGTGAGGAATGGAATCTCAAAGAAGTAAGAGCATAAACGCTGACTTGGAGTTTAAATGCAGATTTGCCCATCTCCAAAACATACATAATTTTACTTATAGAATGGTGGCAACCAGAGCTCTGTGAACTTTAGAGGCAGACTTTGTCAACTCACAGGTTCTTTGGACATCCCTCTGATAAGTGCTTTAATTTACCCCTGATCACTCCAACCAAAAGTGATGATTTCAGTGTTCCCGCCTCATTGTACCTTCAAACATAGCTTTAGTATCATAAACATTTTCTGGTTCCTCAAATACTAACAAATCACGTTTGTAGCACTTCATAACTTAAGGAAATCTACCAACCTTATCCCTTAAAAGTGAGGAATAGTACCCATTTCTTACTGATCAAGAAGAAATTAATCCTGCCCAAGATCACAGATAAGGGAAAACTCAAACCTGAACCTAAACTTGTGATGATAATTCCAAACTTTCCTCTGTTAAATCATGCTATAAGGTAGAACTTGATACATGCCAGAAGCAAGAAAAATATAAAGGGTAATGAGAGTTTAAAGGGCAAGATAAGAAATAAGTTATTGATGTGTTGGCATTTGAACTGTCTTAAAGGCTAAACAGAATTTCAACATGTGTGAAAAGGAATCCCAAGTAAAAGTGGGATGGGAGAAGGCTTAACAGAAAACAATGTATTAGGTTGGTGCGTATGTAATTACAGTTTTTGATCTTGAATTTTGAATCATTATAACTAGGCTCAAAAACACTTTTATTAATCAAAATAGGAACCGTTTCAATCAACACATTTTGCCAACAAAAAATAAGTTTGATACTCCTGTATAAAAATCCATGCTTCAGAATTCAACAATCTTGGAAAGCGTTTTCTGCATCCAGCTCGTTGTGGAAGCATTTTCCCTGCAAAAAGTTGTCGAGATGCTTGAAGAAGTGGTAGCCAGTTTGCGAGGGTCAGGAGAATATAGGGTTCCCCAGTGACTCAGCATTGAAGAATCTGACTGCCATACAGCAGGTTCAGGTTTGATCCCTGGGTTGGGAAGATCTTTTTGGAGGAGAGACTGGAAACCCCCTCCAGTATTCTTGCCATGAAGATCCCCTGGAGAGAGGAGCCTGGTGGGCTGCAATCCATGGGGTCACAAAGAGTCAGACACGACTGAAGCAACTGAGCACACACACAGGTGAATATGGCAGATGAGGTAAAATTTCATAGATCAACTTGTTCAACTTTTGAAGCCTTGGTTGTGTTAATGTACCCTGATCACTCCAACCAAAAGTGATGATTTCAGTGTTCCCGCCTCATTGTACCTTCAAACATAGCTTTAGTATCATAAACATTTTCTGGTTCCTCAAATACTAACAAATCACGTTTGTAGCACTTCATAACTTAAGGAAATCTACCAACCTTATCCCTTAAAAGTGAGGAATAGTACCCATTTCTTACTGATCAAGAAGAAATTAATCCTGCCCAAGATCACAGATAAGGGAAAACTCAAACCTGAACCTAAACTTGTGATGATAATTCCAAACTTTCCTCTGTTAAATCATGCTATAAGGTAGAACTTGATACATGCCAGAAGCAAGAAAAATATAAAGGGTAATGAGAGTTTAAAGGGCAAGATAAGAAATAAGTTATTGATGTGTTGGCATTTGAACTGTCTTAAAGGCTAAACAGAATTTCAACATGTGTGAAAAGGAATCCCAAGTAAAAGTGGGATGGGAGAAGGCTTAACAGAAAACAATGTATTAGGTTGGTGCGTATGTAATTACAGTTTTTGATCTTGAATTTTGAATCATTATAACTAGGCTCAAAAACACTTTTATTAATCAAAATAGGAACCGTTTCAATCAACACATTTTGCCAACAAAAAATAAGTTTGATACTCCTGTATAAAAATCCATGCTTCAGAATTCAACAATCTTGGAAAGCGTTTTCTGCATCCAGCTCGTTGTGGAAGCATTTTCCCTGCAAAAAGTTGTCGAGATGCTTGAAGAAGTGGTAGCCAGTTTGCGAGGGGTCAGGAGAATATAGGGTTCCCCAGTGACTCAGCATTGAAGAATCTGACTGCCATACAGCAGGTTCAGGTTTGATCCCTGGGTTGGGAAGATCTTTTTGGAGGAGAGACTGGAAACCCCCTCCAGTATTCTTGCCATGAAGATCCCCTGGAGAGAGGAGCCTGGTGGGCTGCAATCCATGGGGTCACAAAGAGTCAGACACGACTGAAGCAACTGAGCACACACACAGGTGAATATGGCAGATGAGGTAAAATTTCATAGATCAACTTGTTCAACTTTTGAAGCCTTGGTTGTGTTAATGTACAGGCGAGCACTGTGGAGAATAATTGAGCCCATTCTGTTGACCAGTGCTGGCTGCAGTCACTGTAGTTTTCAGTGCATCTCATCAATTTGATAAGCATACTTCTCAGATGTAATGGTTTCACTGGGATGTAGAAAACTGCAGTGGATCAGATGGGCTGCAGACCACCAGTGACCAAGACCTTTTTGGGGGGGCAAGTTTGGCTTTGGGAAGTGCTTTGAAGCCTCTTCTCGGTCCAGCCGCTGATTTAGTCGTCACTGGTTGTCACATAGAATCCACTTTTCATCGCACATCACAATCCAATCAAGAAATGGTTCATTGGTGCACAGAATAAGGGAGGCCAACACTTCAGAACGAAGATTTTTTTGATTTGTGGTGAGCTCATGAGGCACCCACTTAATGAATCACCTTTTCAATTGCTTCCAATATCAAACAACTATAGACTGGTTGATGAGTTTTCTGGGCAACTTTCTGTGTAGCTATAAGATGATCAGCTCCGATGATCACTCTCAATTGGTTATTGTCAATTATGACGGCCTTCCACTGTGCTCCTCGTCTTCAAGGCTCACATCTCCTTTGCAAAACTTCTTGAACCACCACTGCACTGCACCTTTGTTAGCAGTTCCTGGGTCAAAGGTGTTGTTGATGTTGCAAGTTGTCCCCACTGCTTTATGACCCATTTGAACATGAATAAGAAAATTGCTCAAATTTGCTTTTTGTCTATATCATTTCCATGTATAAAATAAATGGCAAGTAATGTAATTAGCAAGAAAACACAGAGCAATACATGCACATTAAAATGATGTATAGCATAACCACATTTATTTAATAATGTATTCCAATATCAAAGGCAAATTTCAACAAAGCAAAAACCTCAATTACTTCTGCACCCACCTAATACTTGAGAAGAGACTGACAATTTCTATGTGTTTATAGCATACTAAACATTATAATGTTGGATAGAAAATTAGTAAAAAAATAAATAAATAAGGTAGTTTAGGGCCAAATTATAAAGGAGCACATAATCCATGCCAAGGAATGCAAATATTTTTCTTTGAGTAAAGAATTTTGAAAGGACAGTATAATGAACAGATTTGTGTTTTGAGAAGATGTCTTATTTAAACCAGTGCAAAGAATATGTTCAAGATAGCAGAAAAAATGAGGTGTCTGTGCTGTTAACTGAGTGAGAAATTAGAGAGTCTACAATGAACCAGAGTCCCTCTGAGAATGGAGACACTGGGAGCAATAAATGGAAGTAAGGAAGAGAAGACCATGTTTAAGGTTCTTCAAAATGAATTGCGATAGGTTAACTGAGGAGATAATTTGCAAGACCTTTTGGGGCATTTGGCTTGGAAACAGGGACCGCATACACTGGTTGTAAAGTCCCGCACATCACAATCCAATCAAGAAATGGTTCATTGGTGCACAGAATAAGGGAGGCCAACACTTCAGAACGAAGATTTTTTTGATTTGTGGTGAGCTCATGAGGCACCCACTTAATGAATCACCTTTTCAATTGCTTCCAATATCAAACAACTATAGACTGGTTGATGAGTTTTCTGGGCAACTTTCTGTGTAGCTATAAGATGATCAGCTCCGATGATCACTCTCAATTGGTTATTGTCAATTATGACGGCCTTCCACTGTGCTCCTCGTCTTCAAGGCTCACATCTCCTTTGCAAAACTTCTTGAACCACCACTGCACTGCACCTTTGTTAGCAGTTCCTGGGTCAAAGGTGTTGTTGATGTTGCAAGTTGTCCCCACTGCTTTATGACCCATTTGAACATGAATAAGAAAATTGCTCAAATTTGCTTTTTGTCTATATCATTTCCATGTATAAAATAAATGGCAAGTAATGTAATTAGCAAGAAAACACAGAGCAATACATGCACATTAAAATGATGTATAGCATAACCACATTTATTTAATAATGTATTCCAATATCAAAGGCAAATTTCAACAAAGCAAAAACCTCAATTACTTCTGCACCCACCTAATACTTGAGAAGAGACTGACAATTTCTATGTGTTTATAGCATACTAAACATTATAATGTTGGATAGAAAATTAGTAAAAAAATAAATAAATAAGGTAGTTTAGGGCCAAATTATAAAGGAGCACATAATCCATGCCAAGGAATGCAAATATTTTTCTTTGAGTAAAGAATTTTGAAAGGACAGTATAATGAACAGATTTGTGTTTTGAGAAGATGTCTTATTTAAACCAGTGCAAAGAATATGTTCAAGATAGCAGAAAAAATGAGGTGTCTGTGCTGTTAACTGAGTGAGAAATTAGAGAGTCTACAATGAACCAGAGTCCCTCTGAGAATGGAGACACTGGGAGCAATAAATGGAAGTAAGGAAGAGAAGACCATGTTTAAGGTTCTTCAAAATGAATGACGATATAATTAGCTGAAGTAGGAGATTTAACCAATTGGAGGAGATAATTAATCAATTTGACTTTGGACTTAATGAATTAGGAACCTTCATCCCAACTAGTTGTTGGAATCGTCTGATCAAATGAGAATAGACACATTCAGGAGTCATTACTTAGAGGTGTCATGGACAGGTGTGTATGTGTATGTATTAGTCACTCAGTCATGTCCGACTCTTTGCGACACCATGGATTGTAGCCCATCAAGCTTCTCTGTCCATGGAATTCTCCAGGCAAGAATACTGGGGTGGGTTGCCATTTTCTCCTCCAGGGAATCTTCCCAACCATGGGATTGAACCCAGGTCTCCTGCACTGCAGGCAGATTCTTTACTGTCTGAGCCACAGGGAAGCCCCGACGAACAAGTAACAAGAAGTAATGTACTTGACTCTAAAAATCTTAAACAGAGGTGGAGCTTGTTGAAAACTTTGAATGTAAAGGGCTCCTTTGTCTTAAAGGGCTTGTGCTTTTTTATTACAGACAGCCATTAAACAGAGTATTCGGTGGTGACAGTTGGAGGTCAAGCCAATAGTAACAGCTGGAAGAAAGTGGGTTTGGGAGCACTGTGTGAGTATGCATATTAAAACAAGTACAGAAGGTGCTGTGGCTGCTGGCCTCATGCACAGCCTGCGTGTTCTCCATCTCTGTTACGATAACAGCAGTTAGCCTTGTGGCACGTTTTCATTCTTGGAAAGAAGTTTATTTCCAAAATTAGGTTCTTCATCTGAAAAGTTTTTGAGCCCTACAAGATAATTAGGAAGCTATGCCTCAAAACAGAATCTGACGTAACCCACTTTGTTTTCGCTTTCTAAGGGTGACTTTTCAGTTTGTCATCTTTTCAAACAATTAAGGCAAAAGATAATTTTAAAATTTCAGGGTAAAAAGGACAATTTCCAGCTGAAAACTATTTATGCATAAATTTTTAAACCAGTGCAAAGAATATGTTCAAGATAGCAGAAAAAATGAGGTGTCTGTGCTGTTAACTGAGTGAGAAATTAGAGAGTCTACAATGAACCAGAGTCCCTCTGAGAATGGAGACACTGGGAGCAATAAATGGAAGTAAGGAAGAGAAGACCATGTTTAAGGTTCTTCAAAATGAATGACGATATAATTAGCTGAAGTAGGAGATTTAACCAATTGGAGGAGATAATTAATCAATTTGACTTTGGACTTAATGAATTAGGAACCTTCATCCCAACTAGTTGTTGGAATCGTCTGATCAAATGAGAATAGACACATTCAGGAGTCATTACTTAGAGGTGTCATGGACAGGTGTGTATGTGTATGTATTAGTCACTCAGTCATGTCCGACTCTTTGCGACACCATGGATTGTAGCCCATCAAGCTTCTCTGTCCATGGAATTCTCCAGGCAAGAATACTGGGGTGGGTTGCCATTTTCTCCTCCAGGGAATCTTCCCAACCATGGGATTGAACCCAGGTCTCCTGCACTGCAGGCAGATTCTTTACTGTCTGAGCCACAGGGAAGCCCCGACGAACAAGTAACAAGAAGTAATGTACTTGACTCTAAAAATCTTAAACAGAGGTGGAGCTTGTTGAAAACTTTGAATGTAAAGGGCTCCTTTGTCTTAAAGGGCTTGTGCTTTTTTATTACAGACAGCCATTAAACAGAGTATTCGGTGGTGACAGTTGGAGGTCAAGCCAATAGTAACAGCTGGAAGAAAGTGGGTTTGGGAGCACTGTGTGAGTATGCATATTAAAACAAGTACAGAAGGTGCTGTGGCTGCTGGCCTCATGCACAGCCTGCGTGTTCTCCATCTCTGTTACGATAACAGCAGTTAGCCTTGTGGCACGTTTTCATTCTTGGAAAGAAGTTTATTTCCAAAATTAGGTTCTTCATCTGAAAAGTTTTTGAGCCCTACAAGATAATTAGGAAGCTATGCCTCAAAACAGAATCTGACGTAACCCACTTTGTTTTCGCTTTCTAAGGGTGACTTTTCAGTTTGTCATCTTTTCAAACAATTAAGGCAAAAGATAATTTTAAAATTTCAGGGTAAGGACAAATGGTAGGACATTTTATTTTCCATGGCACCTAGCTGAAAACTATTTATGCATAAATTAAATAAAGAAAACAAAGTTGAGATGTTGGTCATGATGAGGGATGGTGAACCTGAGATACCACTGGGCCTTCAACAGAGAAACTATACAGTTAAGGACTAGCTCTCACGCAGGTTTTGTTGATACTGCAAAACCTCCAATTGCTAGAACATTTTTTTTTTTTCATCTATTTGAAGCAAATGCTAAGTGAAAAGTGACAGGATGCTACGCCTTCTAAGATAAGTCTGTGCCTGTTGGAGACGAGCAGAGTAGAGTCTGCTCTCCTGGCTAAGACAGCACTTCACCAGCTGAGGTTGGCACAAAAGAGAAAAAGCTGGGCTCCACCTGGAAATGAAGAGTGTGATTCTCATTAGAATCTCAGAGAAAAGAAAAATACTGTGGAGATCAGCCCTCCAATTAGATTATAAATGCACATTACCAGAAGCAACAGTCAGGGCTCTTCTCAACGTCTGGGACATGCTCATAATTGCTGTTGACATCTCCTCATGTCTTGGACTCACTCCTCTCTCATCTTTAAATTCTTAAATCCTGCCCATACTTCAGATTCTAACTCAGCCCCATCTCATCTTGGAAGATTTTTCAGCCACTCTATCCATCTTCTTTTGCTCCTTTGCCTCGTCATCATGTACCAGATATGAGATTGCATGCATTTGTGCTTTATGAACTTGCTTTCCAAGGAAAGGTACTGCATCCCCAGTAAGGTTTTAAATTGCTTAAGCAAAATACATCTTATTGTGTGCAATATCAACATTCTGGTGAGAACTAAGTGCTCAACTTCTTAATCTCTTTCCTGAGAATACCTCCATTTATAGCACAGCCTGGGCTGTGGCTGCTGGCCTCATGCACAGCCTGCGTGTTCTCCATCTCTGTTACGATAACAGCAGTTAGCCTTGTGGCACGTTTTCATTCTTGGAAAGAAGTTTATTTCCAAAATTAGGTTCTTCATCTGAAAAGTTTTTGAGCCCTACAAGATAATTAGGAAGCTATGC
This sequence comes from Tragulus kanchil, assembly GCA_022376925.1. Lineage (NCBI taxonomy): Eukaryota > Metazoa > Chordata > Mammalia > Artiodactyla > Tragulidae > Tragulus > Tragulus kanchil. Next base: position 137,023,563 of record JAIOJX010000004.1, read on the forward strand.
CTCAAAACAGAATCTGACGTAACCCACTTTGTTTTCGCTTTCTAAGGGTGACTTTTCAGTTTGTCATCTTTTCAAACAATTAAGGCAAAAGATAATTTTAAAATTTCAGGGTAAGGACAAATGGTAGGACATTTTATTTTCCATGGCACCTAGCTGAAAACTATTTATGCATAAATTAAATAAAGAAAACAAAGTTGAGATGTTGGTCATGATGAGGGATGGTGAACCTGAGATACCACTGGGCCTTCAACAGAGAAACTATACAGTTAAGGACTAGCTCTCACGCAGGTTTTGTTGATACTGCAAAACCTCCAATTGCTAGAACATTTTTTTTTCATCTATTTGAAGCAAATGCTAAGTGAAAAGTGACAGGATGCTACGCCTTCTAAGATAAGTCTGTGCCTGTTGGAGACGAGCAGAGTAGAGTCTGCTCTCCTGGCTAAGACAGCACTTCACCAGCTGAGGTTGGCACAAAAGAGAAAAAGCTGGGCTCCACCTGGAAATGAAGAGTGTGATTCTCATTAGAATCTCAGAGAAAAGAAAAATACTGTGGAGATCAGCCCTCCAATTAGATTATAAATGCACATTACCAGAAGCAACAGTCAGGGCTCTTCTCAACGTCTGGGACATGCTCATAATTGCTGTTGACATCTCCTCATGTCTTGGACTCACTCCTCTCTCATCTTTAAATTCTTAAATCCTGCCCATACTTCAGATTCTAACTCAGCCCCATCTCATCTTGGAAGATTTTTCAGCCACTCTATCCATCTTCTTTTGCTCCTTTGCCTCGTCATCATGTACCAGATATGAGATTGCATGCATTTGTGCTTTATGAACTTGCTTTCCAAGGAAAGGTACTGCATCCCCAGTAAGGTTTTAAATTGCTTAAGCAAAATACATCTTATTGTGTGCAATATCAACATTCTGGTGAGAACTAAGTGCTCAACTTCTTAATCTCTTTCCTGAGAATACCTCCATTTATAAAAAAGCATCTGTAAAGATTTTACATTCAGCACCAATGTAAAGATAAATTATTTTCCCCTTGGGTGGCAAATCATCTAACCACTTTCCAAAATGGATATTTTCTAAAATCTGGTACAAAAAGCTAACGAATCAACCCCCCAAAGGGCAACAGAAGGGAAGACCATGTATAAAAACAAAGTACTTATTGGAATCTACATTTTAAATTTTGCAACCTTTAATATTTTAGGAAAGGTATTCCTTCTGGGATTAATAAAAACTGAAACCAGCTATCAGTAACAGGTAAAATGTAACCACAGGAATTGCATGGTGATTCTTCAGAGTCCTTACTATGCATGGCAACGGTGTGGGTCTGTGGGTCCCACCAGCAAGTGACTGAGCATTTTTCCAGGCTTATTGTTAAAAGTCCTAGAAAATTCTAAGACTATTGTGTCTTTAAAAGTCCTCTGCAGTTTAAACTGGCCAGGTCTAAAAAATGCTCAGTTATAAAATGGAGTTTAATTCTCCTTTAACAACTAGAATTCACAGCCTCTTCCATAAAGAGAAAGGTGAAGAAGCTCCTTTTTTCCTTGTTTTCCCTTCCAATTAATTTCTAACAAAAGATCTTTGTTTTTCTTGCTGTGGTTTGGCCCCTGGCCTCACTTCAGGCCATGCAGGTGCAATGGCTCTGGGAAAAAAGGCCACTTTCTGTGCCTAAATGTAAGTCATGCTACAACCCATCCTCCGATGTCCGGTAGCACTGCCTAGTGGGGCCAGCTTCTACTTCCCAAGATGTTCCTTAAAATTTATCAAAACAAGAAAACATAGTCTCATTGAACAAACTGTCTTGGACTCATCCCATCTTTAAATTCTTAAATCCTGCCCATACTTCAGATTCTAACTCAGCCCCATCTCATCTTGGAAGATTTTTCAGCCACTCTATCCATCTTCTTTTGCTCCTTTGCCTCGTCATCATGTACCAGATATGAGATTGCATGCATTTGTGCTTTATGAACTTGCTTTCCAAGGAAAGGTACTGCATCCCCAGTAAGGTTTTAAATTGCTTAAGCAAAATACATCTTATTGTGTGCAATATCAACATTCTGGTGAGAACTAAGTGCTCAACTTCTTAATCTCTTTCCTGAGAATACCTCCATTTATAAAAAAGCATCTGTAAAGATTTTACATTCAGCACCAATGTAAAGATAAATTATTTTCCCCTTGGGTGGCAAATCATCTAACCACTTTCCAAAATGGATATTTTCTAAAATCTGGTAGAAAAAGCTAACGAATCAACCCCCAATGGGCAACAGAAGGGAAGACCATGTATAAAAACAAAGTACTTATTGGAATCTACATTTTAAATTTTGCAACCTTTAATATTTTAGGAAAGGTATTCCTTCTGGGATTAATAAAAACTGAAACCAGCTATCAGTAACAGGTAAAATGTAACCACAGGAATTGCATGGTGATTCTTCAGAGTCCTTACTATGCATGGCAACGGTGTGGGTCTGTGGGTCCCACCAGCAAGTGACTGAGCATTTTTCCAGGCTTATTGTTAAAAGTCCTAGAAAATTCTAAGACTATTGTGTCTTTAAAAGTCCTCTGCAGTTTAAACTGGCCAGGTCTAAAAAATGCTCAGTTATAAAATGGAGTTTAATTCTCCCTTTAACAACTAGAATTCACAGCCTCTTCCATAAAGAGAAAGGTGAAGAAGCTCCTTTTTTCCTTGTTTTCCCTTCCAATTAATTTCTAACAAAAGATCTTTGTTTTTCTTGCTGTGGTTTGGCCCCTGGCCTCACTTCAGGCCATGCAGGTGAAATGGCTCTGGGAAAAAAAAGGCCACTTTCTGTGCCTAAATGTAAGTCATGCTACAACCCATCCTCCGATGTCCGGTAGCACTGCCTAGTGGGGGCCAGCTTCTACTTCCCCAAGATGTTCCTTAAAATTTATCAAAACAAGAAAACATAGTCTCATTGAACAAACCTCAGAGTAATTGTAACAATTGGAAGTCTAGCCTAAAGTCAATAATGTTTCTAAGAACACACAAGTATCTGAAAACCAAGAAGAAAGGTAAAATGACAAATAATATAAAACAAAATTTACACAGTTTGAGAAATAATTTATACACGTTTCTATATAAGTTTAAGATTTACAGCATGATGGTTTAATTTGCATACATAGTGAAACCATTATTACCATAGGTTCAACTAAAATTCATTTTCTCATATAGACATAATAAAATGAACAGAAAGAAAAAAAGAGAAAAGGGAAAGTTTCTTGTAATGAGAACTCTGAGGATGTACTGTCTTAACAACTTTGCTATATATCATATAGGAATATTATAGCTATAATTATCATGTACATGACATCCTTCATACTTATTTATTTTATAACTGGAAGTTTGTACCTTTTGACTACCTTCATGTAATTCCTCCTCCCTCTACACTATGACTCTAATAAACCTAAGTACGATCTCTTCTGCTATGAGTTTGGGGGTTTCTGGTTGTTTCAATTTTTAAAAAATTTCACTTAGTGAAACCAAACAGTATTTGTCTTTCTCTATTTGACTTATTTCATGGTGCATAATTCCCTCCATCTCCATCCATTTTGTTGCAAATGGCAAGATTTCATTCTTTTTGTGGCTGAATAATATTCCACTGTAAATATGTACCACAACTTCTTTATCTAGTCACCCACTAATGGATACTTACCTTGGCTATTGTATATAATGTTGTTATGAATAGGAGGATGCAGATGTCTTTTCAAGTTAGTGTTTCTTTCCTTTGGATATATTCCCAGAAGTGAAAGTACTCATGTATCAACTTTGGATAATTATTCCGTCTTGAAAAAAGGGGCTCCTTTTTCCTTGTTTTCCCTTCCAATTAATTTCTAACAAAAGATCTTTGTTTTTCTTGCTGTGGTTTGGCCCCTGGCCTCACTTCAGGCCATGCAGGTGAAATGGCTCTGGGAAAAAAAAGGCCACTTTCTGTGCCTAAATGTAAGTCATGCTACAACCCATCCTCCGATGTCCGGTAGCACTGCCTAGTGGGGCCAGCTTCTACTTCCCCAAGATGTTCCTTAAAATTTATCAAAACAAGAAAACATAGTCTCATTGAACAAACCTCAGAGTAATTGTAACAATTGGAAGTCTAGCCTAAAGTCAATAATGTTTCTAAGAACACACAAGTATCTGAAAACCAAGAAGAAAGGTAAAATGACAAATAATATAAAACAAAATTTACACAGTTTGAGAAATAATTTATACACGTTTCTATATAAGTTTAAGATTTACAGCATGATGGTTTAATTTGCATACATAGTGAAACCATTATTACCATAGGTTCAACTAAAATTCATTTTCTCATATAGACATAATAAAATGAACAGAAAGAAAAAAAGAGAAAAGGGAAAGTTTCTTGTAATGAGAACTCTGAGGATGTACTGTCTTAACAACTTTGCTATATATCATATAGGAATATTATAGCTATAATTATCATGTACATGACATCCTTCATACTTATTTATTTTATAACTGGAAGTTTGTACCTTTTGACTACCTTCATGTAATTCCTCCTCCCTCTACACTATGACTCTAATAAACCTAAGTACGATCTCTTCTGCTATGAGTTTGGGGGTTTCTGGTTGTTTCAATTTTTAAAAAATTTCACTTAGTGAAACCAAACAGTATTTGTCTTTCTCTATTTGACTTATTTCATGGTGCATAATTCCCTCCATCTCCATCCATTTTGTTGCAAATGGCAAGATTTCATTCTTTTTGTGGCTGAATAATATTCCACTGTAAATATGTACCACAACTTCTTTATCTAGTCACCCACTAATGGATACTTACCTTGGCTATTGTATATAATGTTGTTATGAATAGGAGGATGCAGATGTCTTTTCAAGTTAGTGTTTTTCTTTCCTTTGGATATATTCCCAGAAGTGAAAGTACCAGATCATGTGGTAGCTCTATTTTTAATTTTCTGAGAGAGTTTCACATTGGTTTTCACAGTGGCTGCACAAATTTACAGTCTCACCATCAGCACTCAAGGGTTCCCTCTTTTCCAACATCCCTACCAGCATTGTTAGCTCTTGCCATTTTGATGACAGCCATTCTAACAGGCATGAGATGGTACCTCACTGTTAATTTGCATTTCGCAGTTTGCCTGATGGCTCAGATAGTAAAGAATCTAGCTGCAATGCAGAAGAGCAATGCAATGCAATGCAAGAGAAATGCAATGCAATGTACAATCCCTGGATCAGGAAGATCCCCTGGAGTACAAAATGGCAACCCACTCCAGTATTCTTGCCTGGAAAATGCACACAGAAACATGGCAGACTACAGTCCATGGAGTCATAGAAGAGTCAGACACAACTGAGCACGCGTGCGTGCACGCACACACACACACAATGACTACTGATGTTGAGTATCTTTTGAGGTATCTCTTGTCCTTTCATATATTTTCTTTGGAAAAAAATGTCTGCCCATGTAATTTACCCATTTTAAAATGTTTATTTATCTCTTTATTGTGTTCAAGCTGGGTCTTCGTTGCTCCATGGGCTTTTCTCTAGTTGTGGTGTATGGGCTTCTCACTGCAGTGGCTTCTCTTGTTGCAGAGCACAGGTATTAGGGCACACAGACTCAGTTGCTCCAAGGCATGTGGGGGTCTTCCATGCCCAAGGACTGAATCTTTGTCACACTGACAGGTGTATTCTTTACCACTTAGTCACTAAGGAAGCCATCATTCACCCATTTTCAATCACTGTTGTTCAGTCATTCTTTGTGAAACCATGAAATGCATTATGCCACCCTTCCCTGTACTTCACTATTGCCCAGAGCTTGATCAAACTCATGTCCATTGAGTTGATGAGGCCATCCAACCATGTTATTCTCTGTCACCTGCTTATCCTCTTGCCCTCAATCTTTCCCTGGATCAGGGTCTTTTCTAATTAGTTGTCTCTTCCCATCAGGTAGCCAAAGTATTGGAGCTTCAGTTTCAGCATGAGTCCATCCAACGTATATTCAGGGATGACTTCCTTTAGGATTAACTGTTGCGACCTTCTTGCTGTTCAAGGGCCTCTCAAGAGTCTTCTACAGCAACCCTATTCAAAAGCATCAATTCTTCAGTGCTCAGCCTTCTTTATGGTCCAACTATCACACGCATACATAGCTTTGTCGGCAAAGTGATGTCTCTGTTTCTCAGTATGCTGTCTAGGTTTGTTATAGCTTTTCTTCCAAGGAGTGAGAGTCTTATAATTTCATGGCTGTAGTCATCGTCCACAGTGATTATGGAGCCCAAGAAGAGAAAATCTGTCACTTTTCCCCTTTTCCCCCATCTGTTTGCCATGAAGTGATGGCACCAGATGCTAAGACCTTCATTTTCTGACTGTTGAGTTTTAAGACAGCTCTTTCACTTTCCTTTCACCTTCTTCAAGAGGCTCTTCAGTTCCTTTTTTCTTTCTGCCAAAGTGGAATCATCTGCATATCTGAGGTTGTTGACATTTATCCTAGCAATCTTGATTCCAACTTGTGATTCATCCAGCCTGGCATTTCATATGATACACTCTGCATGTACATTAAATAAGCAGGGCAATAATATACAGCCCTGACGTACTCCTTTCTCAATTTTTAATCAGTCTGTTCTTTCATGTTTGGTTCTAATTGTTGCCTCTTGACCTGCATACAGATATTCCCATTTCTTTAAGAATTTTTCACAGCTTGTGTGATTTACACAGTCAAAGGCTTTAGTGTAGTCAATGAAGCAGAAGTAGATGTTTGTTGCTGTTGTTGTAATTCCCTTGCTTTTTCTATGATCCATTGTATGTTGGCAATTTGATCTATAGCTCCTCTGCCTTTTCTAAATCCAGCTTATACAATACGGATGTTCTTTGTTCACATACTGCTAAAGCCTAACTTGAAGGATTTTGATCATAACATTACTAGCATGTGAAATGAACACAACTGTATGGCAGTCTGAACATTCTTTGGCATTTTCCTTCTTTGGAATGAAAACTGACCTTTTCTAGACCTATGTCCACTGCTGAGTTTTTCAAATTCTGTGGCATGTTATGTGTAGCACTTTAACTGCATCATCCTTAATTGTATCCCAGGGTCTTTTCTAATTAGTTGTCTCTTCCCATCAGGTAGCCAAAGTATTGGAGCTTCAGTTTCAGCATGAGTCCATCCAACGTATATTCAGGGATGACTTCCTTTAGGATTAACTGTTGCGACCTTCTTGCTGTTCAAGGGCCTCTCAAGAGTCTTCTACAGCAACCCTATTCAAAAGCATCAATTCTTCAGTGCTCAGCCTTCTTTATGGTCCAACTATCACACGCATACATAGCTTTGTCGGCAAAGTGATGTCTCTGTTTCTCAGTATGCTGTCTAGGTTTGTTATAGCTTTTCTTCCAAGGAGTGAGAGTCTTATAATTTCATGGCTGTAGTCATCGTCCACAGTGATTATGGAGCCCAAGAAGAGAAAATCTGTCACTTTTCCCTTTTCCCCCATCTGTTTGCCATGAAGTGATGGCACCAGATGCTAAGACCTTCATTTTCTGACTGTTGAGTTTTAAGACAGCTCTTTCACTTTCCTTTCACCTTCTTCAAGAGGCTCTTCAGTTCCTTTTTTCTTTCTGCCAAAGTGGAATCATCTGCATATCTGAGGTTGTTGACATTTATCCTAGCAATCTTGATTCCAACTTGTGATTCATCCAGCCTGGCATTTCATATGATACACTCTGCATGTACATTAAATAAGCAGGGCAATAATATACAGCCCTGACGTACTCCTTTCTCAATTTTTAATCAGTCTGTTCTTTCATGTTTGGTTCTAATTGTTGCCTCTTGACCTGCATACAGATATTCCCATTTCTTTAAGAATTTTTCACAGCTTGTGTGATTTACACAGTCAAAGGCTTTAGTGTAGTCAATGAAGCAGAAGTAGATGTTTGTTGCTTTTTTTGTAATTCCCTTGCTTTTTCTATGATCCATTGTATGTTGGCAATTTGATCTATAGCTCCTCTGCCTTTTCTAAATCCAGCTTATACAATACGGATGTTCTTTGTTCACATACTGCTAAAGTCTAACTTGAAGGATTTTGATCATAACATTACTAGCATGTGAAATGAACACAACTGTATGGCAGTCTGAACATTCTTTGGCATTTTCCTTCTTTGGAATGAAAACTGACCTTTTCTAGACCTATGTCCACTGCTGAGTTTTTCAAATTTGGTGGCATGTTATGTGTAGCACTTTAACTGCATCATCTTTTAGGATATGAAATAGCTCGGCTGGAATTTCATCACCTCCACTAGCTTTGTTTGTAGTAATGCTTCCTAAGGCCCACTTGACTTCATGCTCCAGGATGGCTGGCTCTAGGAGAGTGACCGCATCATCATGGTTATCTGGGTCATTAACAGCATTTTTGTACAGTTCTTCTGTATATTCTTGCCACCTCTTCTTAATCTGTTTCTGTTAGATGCTTGGAGTTTCTGTCCTTTATTGTGTCCATCCTTGCATGAAATATTTTCCCTTCGTATCTGTATTTTTCCTGAAGAGATCTTTAGTCTTCCCCATTGTACTGTTTTCCTCTATTTTTCTGCAGCATTCACTTAAGAAGGTTTTCTTATCTTTCCTTGCTATTCTCTAAAATTCTTCATTCAGTTGGGTATATCTTTTCTGTTATCCTTTGCCTTTCACTTGCCTTCTTTTCTCAACTATTTGTAAGGTTTCCTCCGACAATATTTTGCCTTCTTTCATTGATTTGCATTTTTAATTTGTTTTCTGCTATTATTTTAGATGACGTCTTTATATATTTCAAATTTAACCCCTTATCAGATTTACTGTTTGCAAATACAATCCCATTCTATAGGCTGCACTTTTTTACTTTGTTGATAGATAGTTTTTTTCCCTGTGCAGAAACTTTATGGTTGATTCAATTGCACTTGTTTATTATTTTGCTTCTAAAACAAAGGTACATTTTACTAAAATATGTGTTCTAGTATTTGAGAAACAGCATCTCTTGTTGATGCTCATTGTGAAAGTTAATTATTTGATAATTTAGGAAATTAAGTGTAATGGTCTCCGACTGTCACTATAACAAACTAACACAAAGGCTTTAGTGTAGTCAATGAAGCAGAAGTAGATGTTTGTTGCTTTTTGTAATTCCCTTGCTTTTTCTATGATCCATTGTATGTTGGCAATTTGATCTATAGCTCCTCTGCCTTTTCTAAATCCAGCTTATACAATACGGATGTTCTTTGTTCACATACTGCTAAAGTCTAACTTGAAGGATTTTGATCATAACATTACTAGCATGTGAAATGAACACAACTGTATGGCAGTCTGAACATTCTTTGGCATTTTCCTTCTTTGGAATGAAAACTGACCTTTTCTAGACCTATGTCCACTGCTGAGTTTTTCAAATTTGGTGGCATGTTATGTGTAGCACTTTAACTGCATCATCTTTTAGGATATGAAATAGCTCGGCTGGAATTTCATCACCTCCACTAGCTTTGTTTGTAGTAATGCTTCCTAAGGCCCACTTGACTTCATGCTCCAGGATGGCTGGCTCTAGGAGAGTGACCGCATCATCATGGTTATCTGGGTCATTAACAGCATTTTTGTACAGTTCTTCTGTATATTCTTGCCACCTCTTCTTAATCTGTTTCTGTTAGATGCTTGGAGTTTCTGTCCTTTATTGTGTCCATCCTTGCATGAAATATTTTCCCTTCGTATCTGTATTTTTCCTGAAGAGATCTTTAGTCTTCCCCATTGTACTGTTTTCCTCTATTTTTCTGCAGCATTCACTTAAGAAGGTTTTCTTATCTTTCCTTGCTATTCTCTAAAATTCTTCATTCAGTTGGGTATATCTTTTCTGTTATCCTTTGCCTTTCACTTGCCTTCTTTTCTCAACTATTTGTAAGGTTTCCTCCGACAATATTTTGCCTTCTTTCATTGATTTGCATTTTTAATTTGTTTTCTGCTATTATTTTAGATGACGTCTTTATATATTTCAAATTTAACCCCTTATCAGATTTACTGTTTGCAAATACAATCCCATTCTATAGGCTGCACTTTTTTACTTTGTTGATAGATAGTTTTTTTCCCTGTGCAGAAACTTTATGGTTGATTCAATTGCACTTGTTTATTATTTTGCTTCTAAAACAAAGGTACATTTTACTAAAATATGTGTTCTAGTATTTGAGAAACAGCATCTCTTGTTGATGCTCATTGTGAAAGTTAATTATTTGATAATTTAGGAAATTAAGTGTAATGGTCTCCGACTGTCACTATAACAAACTAACACAAAGGTAGTAGCCTAAAACAGCACAAATATAGACTCCTATAGTTATGGAGGTTAGATTTAAAAATCAAAAATGCCAAGCATTAGCAAGGCTGCATTCCTCCTGAAGCCTTTGGACAAGAATCTATTTCTTTATCTTTTCCAGCTCCTAGAGACTGCTCAAAGATCTTGGCTTGTGGTCTCTTCTTCCATCTTCAAAGCACATGATTCCAACCTCTGGTTCCATCATCACTTCTGTTTTCTCCCTGGTTCTAAATCTGCTACCTCCCTCTTACGAGAACACTGGTGATCCCACCAAATTCACTGGGACAGTCCAAGAGTTTCTCCCCATCTAAAAGCCTTAAATGAATCACATCTGCAAAGTCCTTTTTTGCCATGTAAAATAATATATTCACAGGATCTGGGGATTAAGATACAGCTGTCTTTGATGGCTAATTATTCGGGCTACTACAATAACCAAATTTAATCTATGTTCAAATTAGGTACAGAGAATCCACACAGTATACAAGTTATCAAGATTTGAGCATAATTATACTCTAGGTCTTCAGGAAAGTACATTAATAATGCTTTAAGTTGCAAGATAAATGCAGCTAGAGACAGATTTCTAAAATATACTCTTCTTGCCAGCACAAATTTTTGTTTCTTTTTCTCATATGTTAAAGTACAGAGAAATACAGTATGAAAGGGAAAATGGTCACTGAACTGATGGTTTTGTATGTGGAAAATATTTTTTTCAGCATGACTGAAAAAAAAAAGAAAGGAAAAAAAAACTTTTTAAAAGACTTTGATAAAATGTTTCAAACTGCAAAAGTGAAACCTATTCTTTTACAGAATTGAATTCTCATATCTTTATGTCCTGGGTATTTCTTTTCTAAACAGTCTATTGTACTTTTTATTTGGGGCTAAACTTTGGTTGATTCAATTGCACTTGTTTATTATTTTGCTTCTAAAACAAAGGTACATTTTACTAAAATATGTGTTCTAGTATTTGAGAAACAGCATCTCTTGTTGATGCTCATTGTGAAAGTTAATTATTTGATAATTTAGGAAATTAAGTGTAATGGTCTCCGACTGTCACTATAACAAACTAACACAAAGGTAGTAGCCTAAAACAGCACAAATATAGACTCCTATAGTTATGGAGGTTAGATTTAAAAATCAAAAATGCCAAGCATTAGCAAGGCTGCATTCCTCCTGAAGCCTTTGGACAAGAATCTATTTCTTTATCTTTTCCAGCTCCTAGAGACTGCTCAAAGATCTTGGCTTGTGGTCTCTTCTTCCATCTTCAAAGCACATGATTCCAACCTCTGGTTCCATCATCACTTCTGTTTTCTCCCTGGTTCTAAATCTGCTACCTCCCTCTTACGAGAACACTGGTGATCCCACCAAATTCACTGGGACAGTCCAAGAGTTTCTCCCCATCTAAAAGCCTTAAATGAATCACATCTGCAAAGTCCTTTTTTGCCATGTAAAATAATATATTCACAGGATCTGGGGATTAAGATACAGCTGTCTTTGATGGCTAATTATTCGGGCTACTACAATAACCAAATTTAATCTATGTTCAAATTAGGTACAGAGAATCCACACAGTATACAAGTTATCAAGATTTGAGCATAATTATACTCTAGGTCTTCAGGAAAGTACATTAATAATGCTTTAAGTTGCAAGATAAATGCAGCTAGAGACAGATTTCTAAAATATACTCTTCTTGCCAGCACAAATTTTTGTTTCTTTTTCTCATATGTTAAAGTACAGAGAAATACAGTATGAAAGGGAAAATGGTCACTGAACTGATGGTTTTGTATGTGGAAAATATTTTTTTCAGCATGACTGAAAAAAAAAAGAAAGGAAAAAAAAACTTTTTAAAAGACTTTGATAAAATGTTTCAAACTGCAAAAGTGAAACCTATTCTTTTTACAGAATTGAATTCTCATATCTTTATGTCCTGGGTATTTCTTTTTCTAAACAGTCTATTGTAGTGGAGATAGAAGCTCAGGAAACACTAAGCAAATTCCAGCAGATTAGCAAAGGTGATTTAGATATATTATGTTGATTTAGATATAAATGTGCTATGAGAGATTACCTCCACTGATCACAGCAGCTAAGAAGACTGAGTATTAATCAGCTAATGTTTGCAGCTCTTGGGGGAAAGAGGTAGTAGATAGAAACTAAGAATTATAAAGAGAACAAAAGGAGCATTAGTCGGATAGGTGGAAATAAGTAAACATCATAAATTAGGTTAATAGCAGGACTCTACATCTTCCTTTTCCTCCTACCTTGAAAAAACCTTAAACTGAAGTTTAATACACTCTGTATATATTCACATATACTCATTTAACACCTGCTATATTCAATATTAACTAAAATCAGTTTCTGCAGTCTTTAAATAAAGTTAGAAAACATGCTTAAATTTTGTGGCCTCATCTTTCTGAACCTGTCTAGTCATTTAGAAGTCACTGTACAATAATGAACACAGAATGGGACTAAGTGGATACCAGAAGACCGGGGCTATAGGTCTGGCTCTTCTGCAGACTGCTTCTAAGATTTCAAACAAGCCTCTTATCTCAATGTGACTCAACAACCCCCTATTAAAATGAGAAATTTAAATTAGTAAAAAATTATATTTGACAAATCAGAATTAAATATGCACTCTCACCACTGAATAGGTAAATATAATCTCTCCACTGACACCAATTACACCATCTATTTCACAAAGAGAATTGGAATATGGTTAACTTCTAAGAAAATATTTGGTCATGTAGGAAAATATAAGAGATACCAATATAAACATAGGAGGCCTCATAAACAAGTTACCTAGTTACAGAGGCTGGCAAACTATAGCCACTAGGTCACACCACCTGTTTTTTTAAATAATGTTTTATTGAAACACAGCCTTCCCCATTCATTTTACATATTATCTATGGCTAATTACCAGCTGAAGTGACAAGAGTTGAGTAGTTATAACAAACATCAGATGGCCTGTAAACCCTAAAATATTTATTATCAATCTATACATAGAAAAAGTTCCCTGATACTATTTAATAAAAAAAAATGACACAAGACCAATAATAAACTCCATACTACATGCTAAAATTAAAAATTTTAAGTACAGTTCTAATGATTTATTTTTTCACTGTACATATGTTTTCACATGGCATATAAAAAGTGATGTCACCTTAATAAATATCTTGTGATATATTTCTTTGAGTTGGTTTTCTTTTCTGGGATAGTAGCTATTGATATTATTCTTATTATTGCTAAATTGAGTATGCATAGGCAACATTATGCTGCAGTAAAAAACAATCTTCCAAATTTTAATGCTTTACAACAACCAAGTTTTCCCCTGTGTCAACCAGGGGATTCATGTGGCCTCTCTCTGGGAACCAAGGTAATGAAGACTCTACCATTCAGAGAGGTGCCCATTAGTGTGGCAGAAGGAAAGAGAATACAGTCAATGGCACTCTGCCTTCTAAAGCTTCCACCAGAAATGACACATCCCTTCCAATCACATTTCCTTCTTCAAAGTAAGACACATGGTCCTGTCCAATTTTAGCCAGGCAGTGTAATTCTACCACAGGAAGAGAAGGAGGAGAACTAGAGTCTCAGAGACAGAATCTTAATACAACAGTCATAGTAACTGCCAGACACAGTCTGTAAACGGCTGCCAAACCTAAGTAAATGTCTCTTGCTTGTGGAGACTCTGTCTCAAGTAAGGCACCACCACAGAAAGTACAACACTAAAATTTACCAAAGTTTAGACCTTCTGGCTCTAAGTTGACAGAGTACTGGTAAAGGTGCTATATCATCTTTTCAAATCCTATGACAGAGATGTGTAGATATGAGAGTTGGACCATAAAGAAGGCTGAGCACCAAAGAACTGATGCTTTCAAACTGTGGTGTTCGAGAAGACATTTGAGAGTCCCCTGAACTGCAAAGAGATCAAACCAGTCAATCCTAAAGGAAAGCATGGAAGGACAAATGCAGGAGCTGAAGCTCCAGTGCTTTAGCCGGCTGAGGCAAAGAGTCGACTCACTGGAAAAGACCCTTTTGCTGGGAAAAACCAAAGGCATAAGGAGAAGGAAACAACAGGGGATGAGATGGTGGTTGGATGGCATAACTAACACAATGGACATGAGTTTGAGCAAACTCAGAGGCCTGTACCAAAAAAAGAAAAAGTTCCCTGATACTATTTAATAAAAAAAAATGACACAAGACCAATAATAAACTCCATACTACATGCTAAAATTAAAAATTTTAAGTACAGTTCTAATGATTTATTTTTTCACTGTACATATGTTTTCACATGGCATATAAAAAGTGATGTCACCTTAATAAATATCTTGTGATATATTTCTTTGAGTTGGTTTTCTTTTCTGGGATAGTAGCTATTGATATTATTCTTATTATTGCTAAATTGAGTATGCATAGGCAACATTATGCTGCAGTAAAAAACAATCTTCCAAATTTTAATGCTTTACAACAACCAAGTTTTCCCCTGTGTCAACCAGGGGATTCATGTGGCCTCTCTGGGAACCAAGGTAATGAAGACTCTACCATTCAGAGAGGTGCCCATTAGTGTGGCAGAAGGAAAGAGAATACAGTCAATGGCACTCTGCCTTCTAAAGCTTCCACCAGAAATGACACATCCCTTCCAATCACATTTCCTTCTTCAAAGTAAGACACATGGTCCTGTCCAATTTTAGCCAGGCAGTGTAATTCTACCACAGGAAGAGAAGGAGGAGAACTAGAGTCTCAGAGACAGAATCTTAATACAACAGTCATAGTAACTGCCAGACACAGTCTGTAAACGGCTGCCAAACCTAAGTAAATGTCTCTTGCTTGTGGAGACTCTGTCTCAAGTAAGGCACCACCACAGAAAGTACAACACTAAAATTTACCAAAGTTTAGACCTTCTGGCTCTAAGTTGACAGAGTACTGGTAAAGGTGCTATATCATCTTTTCAAATCCTATGACAGAGATGTGTAGATATGAGAGTTGGACCATAAAGAAGGCTGAGCACCAAAGAACTGATGCTTTCAAACTGTGGTGTTCGAGAAGACATTTGAGAGTCCCCTGAACTGCAAAGAGATCAAACCAGTCAATCCTAAAGGAAATCATGGAAGGACCAATGCCGAAGCTGAAGCTCCAGTACTTTAGCCACCTGATGCAAAGAGTCGACTCACTGGAAAAGACCCTTTTGCTGGGAAAAACCAAAGGCATAAGGAGAAGGAAACAACAGAGGATGAGATGGTGGTTGGATGGCATAACTAACACAATGGACATGAGTTTGAGCAAACTACATCCAGGAGATGGTGAAGGATAGAAAAGCCTGGTGTGCTGCAGCCCATGGGGTGTTAAAGAGTCGGACACGACTGAGCAACTGAACTGAACCAAACTTATGACGAAGATTTCTTCAGCAGTGTGAAGAAGTATTTCTTTAACTAAAACGTTAGTTTTAGTTTTCTGAACACTTGGGCACTTCTGAATTCCATTTATCTGATATTCGAAATAATTTCTTGGTCCTTTCCAAAATTTAAAAATAGCAGTTGAAGTTTAGTAGTGAGTTCTCTTAATGTCTATAGAAATTTACTTGCCACACTGAGTAAAATGTACTTTTTAAAAAATCATTTTCCCACTATTAAAAAGAGCATTTAAAGCATGGTCTATTTTGGTTTCTAAAATTACTTTCCTGCATTTTTTTAAAGAAAGCAAACAATCGAAACTACGACTCACAAGTAATGTGCCACATTCTTTTCCTTAAAATCCTATTAAAAGGGAATGTACTTGCTTTTATTTAACATATTGCATATGCACATTAGCTATTTGAAATAATTTGACTTTTTTGCAATGGTCAGACATAATCAAGAAATTCATGCTAAGACTTCCTTTTGAAAGCCACACCTTTAAATCATTTTCACTAATAAAACTCCCAATGTTGCACAGCAGTAAAAAAAAAAAAAAAAGGATATAAAAGGGATAGGCTGCTTTTTAAATTGAAAAAAAGCCAACATTTTCATTTAAAGTTAGCAGAACACGGAGCGCATAGAATCTATGGCAAACCGCTTATAGTTAACACACACTCTTGAACTCTTGTTACCACACAATTAATGTTTACCCTGTAGGCATGGAGCCGTGCTGTACATTCAGTACACAATATTTTATGTAATGATGGCTTAAGGAAAAAAAGTGTATCTGTAAAATATATATGGTTTTCTTGGTCAAATATAAGTTGATTTTATTTAACGCAAGATTATTTTCAGTCTGGGTGTCTTCACTATTGATAAAATAGACTGTGGATGGGCTCCTCTAGCTGGAGGGACCATATGCATAAGAAAATGCTTGCAGTGAAGATGACATATGTCATACCATGAGCCAAATACCATCCTAGATCTGGAAGTGACAATTTTCTCATATATACTGGCACTTGGAGCTCTCTAGCTTTGGATTTATTTCCTCTCCATAAGAACTCAAGTGACATTATGTGTGTTTCTGAAAAGCTTGGTAGGAGGTTTCCTGGCAATTAGCTATAGTACATTTTATATTTTATCTGGTATCCCTTAATTAATATGCTTTGTGAATCATTTTTGGTGTACCTCTTACATGTCAGACATGAGCCTGCATCAGCTACTCTATAGTCTTCAGGTCTATAAGGGACATACAACTACACCCTTGTACACATAAGACAGATAATGAATTTTGCTCCTATTTCTATGAAACTAAGTCTCTCTGGAAAATGGGATAATTCTACTGTTGCTATGTACCTTACTATTCTAGTCAGTTCACAAAAAATCAATATGCTGAATGACCAATTGCCATGTTTACCAGTGTATCTATCAAAATATTTGTCTTTAAAAAGCAAACAATTGGGCTTCCCTGGTGTTTCAGTGGGTAAGGACACTGCTTTGCAGTGCAAGGGGCTCCAGTTCAATCCCTGGCCTGGGAAGATCCCACGTGACACGGAGCAGCTGGACGGATGTGTCCAATTACCGAGCCGGAGCTCTGGAGCACATACGCCCAGAGCCGGTGCTCTGCGACAACAGAGGCCACTGCGATGGGAGGCCCACACGGGCCAAGGAACAAAGATGGATGAAAATAGATAAATGAAAGACCAATAGAAGCGGCCTGCCCGCCCCCTCCCTCCCCAACACCCCCTGCCCAAAAAAGCAAACGATTACAAAATGTATAGTTTCTGACATTTTGAGGATTTCTGCAGTCTTAGTTGACTGATTTTTATTTCAGAATTTCATATGGAAATTTTTCAGTTTATGCTGATGTCTTTCCAATTCTCTTCTATATCATTTCTGCTTTTAAAACATTTTAAGATTCTCTTACTAATTTTTCAAGTAGTATTTCAACATTAGTATATGATCTCTAGGCAATTAGTAGCCAAAATGTAACAAGTAATGTGGTTGTTCTTATCTCTGCCTTGCTCAAATACTTTTTTTTTAGCACGTTTAAGGTTTTAATGTTTTTAAGATTTAACAAAATGTCTGCTTTTTTATTTTGTTATTGTTCTTTCTCAAATGAATTTACTGTCTTTCAATGTTACACACGCGGAAGTGACACCTTCCATGCATTCTCACTTCCTTTCCATCCCTTTGAATGATCTACAGGATTCGCGCTATTTTTTCAAACCACTATTAGAAACCAAAAATTTGGGGCTTTCCTGGTGGTCCAGTGGGTAAGGACACTGCCTTGCAGTGCAAGGGGTGCTGGTTCGATCCCTGGCCTGAGAAGATCCCACGTGTTGCAGAGCGGCTGGACAGATGTGTCCAATTACCGAGCTGGAGCTCTGGAGCACATGCACCCAAAGCCAGTGCTCTGCGACAACAGAGGCCACCGCAATGGGAGGCCCACACGGGCCAAAGAACCAAAATGGATGAAAAATAGATAAAAGAAAGACCAATAGAAGTGGTCCGCCCGCCCCACTCTTTTCCCAACCCGCCTCTCTCCAAAAAAAAAAAAAAAGAAACCAAAAATTTTGTGTGATTTGATTATTTTGGCCACTTCTTGTTTCTACCGTATGTGTTTAAAAGTTATCTACTTCCTTTTATTAATTGATTTCTAGTCGTGTCAATTCCTGAAGTTAACACACAAGTCTTAATTTGTGTTTCTAGAAATACATTCTTAAACTTCAATATGATGAGACTGTTTTTACCCAGTTTTGAATAACCAAATTTCTGGTAAATGGATAAAGTTAGAAAAATTGGTAAACTGGCTATTTGAAGAACTGGCCAATCAGTTAAATAACCGTTTATTGGACTAGTGTTGGGTGAGTTGGTCTGCTTTCCAGGGTCACAGGTATTTGCAGTGATGAGTAAAATGGAGGATGCAAACATTACACAGATACACACACACACACACACACACACACACACACAATCAGTTATATTTTATTGCCTATATAATTCAAGCACTCACTCTAAGTTTTAAGTATAATCTTTCTCTTGTACATACTAGAAAGCATATTTGTCTCACTCTCCTACTAGCTTTTCCCTTAGAAATGGCTCCCATAACCAGTATATTTCACCCCTACATCCAGCTTCATCTGAGATCATTGCTCACTTTACTGTTAATCACCCCTGAAAAGTCCTAGAGCCAAGCATTCCAGCGTAAGATTTTTCTTTCTCTAAGAGCAGCAGAGATGTGTGGGGCAGAGAGCCCTTCACACTATAAGTCATGCCCTCCAGCAGTTAAAAGCAATTGCGATGTAGGATGTAGAAATGTAATGCTGAGAAAGAGAGATGACTCTAGATTCTAGGGGTAAAAGGTAAAAGTGTAATTGCTGGGCTTCCCAGGTAGCTCTGTGGTAAACAGCTCACCTGCCAATGCAGGAGACACGGGTTCGAGCCCTGATCTGGGAAGATCCCACACGCTGTAGAGCAACGAAGCCCCTGAGCCACAACTATGGAGCTCTGCTCTAGAGCCTCAGAGCCGCAACTACTGGGCCCACGTGTCCCAACTACTGCAGCCCATGAGCCCTAGAGCCCAAATTCCACAACAAGAGAAGTCACCGCACCAAGGAACCTGCTCACCTGAACTAGAGAGTAGCCCCCATTCCCTGCAACTAGAGAAGAGCCCATGGCAGCAGCGAATAAAAAAAGACTCAGACTAGCCAAAAATTATTTATTTAATTTATTAATTGTTTTTAAAAAGTAAGTGCTGCAGAGGGAGTCCTCTCTGGCATCACACAGTCCCAACACAGCTTCTCATTCTACCGTCAGTGAAGTCCTGTAACAGAACTCCACCCCGCCTCCCAAGGTATTTCTTAAGCCCACCCTCTACCTTCTACCTTCAATTTCCATTCCTCTGGTCTAAATTTCAGTCCAGAGCAGTGTTACTCGGCCCTAGAATCACATTCAAATCACCTAGAGAGCATTCTTTAAATGTCAATGCCCAGGCCTCACCTAGACATTCTCATTTAATGGTCTATGGGACTTAGAAATGGGTTTTTAAATGTAAAGTTCCCAGGTGATCCTAAAGTACAGCTAAGACTAAGAACACTTATCTAAAGAGAGCCTCCCAAACATGTCCCCTTCACTTTATATATGATAATGGTATTTGTGAAACACAACAAGGGAAAGGGAAAGGCTGCTGCAGGTTGCAGATGGTGGGACAGGAAACAGGAATCCCCTGCCTGGCCAGATCCTAAGCCTCCAGCTAATCAACAAGAATATAAGGACTTCGATCTCTATACATATGCCATTTTCTGCTCCATATATCTCTCTCATTTTTTGTAGGAAAAGGAATGCTGTGATCTACAGCAACAATCAGGGCAGCTTCCACAGGGTCCACTGGCAGTCCAAGCACTGAGGATGTCCAGTACACAGCTCTTCTAATGTGTCATCTGTAAATCACCCACAGGTGTGAATTGTATACACACACTTTCCAAATTGTCCATGAACTTACTATCAATGTAAGAACAATCTAAGTTACTTACTACTAAAGTCAGGAATCATGTCAGTGTTACTATTACCTACCCTAAAGATAGATCCACAGTACATTTCTAATAAACACTGGCTGAATGGTTAAAGTCTATATTCCCTGATTAGCTACCATCAGTAAAAAGCCCATAATCATACTCCTCAAGCAGTGAAATTTGAATAACAGGCAAAAGTCTAGACAAGCAACGCATGATTAACTGGGGCAGCTGTTTTCTTGCTTGGATAGGCAGGTAGAGCCCAGTTCCTCCTCTCTCCTCAGATCAGAAATGGGATGGAGGAAGGAAGGTTCAACACTGGAAGCCCAGACACCACCACTTCACCCCAAAAGAGGGTGGACTGACAGAGCAGTTTAGGGAGAACCTGTAGCAGATTGCCCTGGATTTAAATAAACTGGCTTCACGGAGGGTGGGAACAGCACAAGTTCACACATGTGCATGCCAGCTGTATACACTATAGAGCTTAAGGAAAGAAAGAAAGTAACGAGAAAGGCAGACCCCAGTCATGGGTTTTTCTCTTATCCAAGGCTGAGAGTGACACTTCCTTTTCATGTTAGGTTCTTGTATATAGTTTAGATAATACTACATGCCAACTCTGTAACCCAGCTCAAATATTCCTGGTACTGACAGTAACCGTGACTTTGTCATGCCTTTTTTCATTGTCTTATCCATATTTTTACCTATGAGAATTAGAGTACTCAATATTTTCTATGTCTGGGAAGAATTTTGACAATTTTTTCTAAGTGATGGCACCTGGCCATAGGTACCAGCAAGAAACAAAAGACTGGGGGCTGGGAATGTATAGGGTAGCCTTTCCTTCACGGGAAGTTTGCAACAGAAAACATGTTCATCTTTCCTCCTATGATAACCTCAGACTGTGGTGTCCAAATAGCATTACTCATACATGCCACCCTAATTCCTACATAGTGAAAAAATCAGAGCTGTGTCTAGTTGATAAAAGCTCAGATGAGGAATATAACTTACTTGGAGCAGGAAATACCACCTATCATTTTTCTGACTTCAACTGTTTTATAGTTTGTTGAAAGTAGAGGGGTCATGAGTCATATACTATCATGTAAGAACAATCTAAGTTACTTACTACTAAAGTCAGGAATCATGTCAGTGTTACTATTACCTACCCTAAAGATAGATCCACAGTACATTTCTAATAAACACTGGCTGAATGGTTAAAGTCTATATTCCCTGATTAGCTACCATCAGTAAAAAGCCCATAATCATACTCCTCAAGCAGTGAAATTTGAATAACAGGCAAAAGTCTAGACAAGCAACGCATGATTAACTGGGGCAGCTGTTTTCTTGCTTGGATAGGCAGGTAGAGCCCAGTTCCTCCTCTCTCCTCAGATCAGAAATGGGATGGAGGAAGGAAGGTTCAACACTGGAAGCCCAGACACCACCACTTCACCCCAAAAGAGGGTGGACTGACAGAGCAGTTTAGGGAGAACCTGTAGCAGATTGCCCTGGATTTAAATAAACTGGCTTCACGGAGGGTGGGAACAGCACAAGTTCACACATGTGCATGCCAGCTGTATACACTATAGAGCTTAAGGAAAGAAAGAAAGTAACGAGAAAGGCAGACCCCAGTCATGGGTTTTTCTCTTATCCAAGGCTGAGAGTGACACTTCCTTTTCATGTTAGGTTCTTGTATATAGTTTAGATAATACTACATGCCAACTCTGTAACCCAGCTCAAATATTCCTGGTACTGACAGTAACCGTGACTTTGTCATGCCTTTTTTCATTGTCTTATCCATATTTTTACCTATGAGAATTAGAGTACTCAATATTTTCTATGTCTGGGAAGAATTTTGACAATTTTTTCTAAGTGATGGCACCTGGCCATAGGTACCAGCAAGAAACAAAAGACTGGGGGCTGGGAATGTATAGGGTAGCCTTTCCTTCACGGGAAGTTTGCAACAGAAAACATGTTCATCTTTCCTCCTATGATAACCTCAGACTGTGGTGTCCAAATAGCATTACTCATACATGCCACCCTAATTCCTACATAGTGAAAAAATCAGAGCTGTGTCTAGTTGATAAAAGCTCAGATGAGGAATATAACTTACTTGGAGCAGGAAATACCACCTATCATTTTTCTGACTTCAACTGTTTTATAGTTTGTTGAAAGTAGAGGGGTCATGAGTCTTGTTCAATCAGGATATTGATCCAAGAAATTGATCTTTTCTGTTTGTTAATGTTGGCCCTTGCCCTGTTTTCCCTAAGGGAACTAATGTGGCTTTGGTTGAAATTATTGGTGGACACTATGATAGAAGCAGAAAACCCTTGGTTTACTCTGCTACAAAAATATGGGAGTCCCTTGTGGGACAGAAGTTGAAAGCTCTGTAGGATACACAAAGGTCAAACATGAAACAATCTTAACACAAACAATAAATTAGGTGAGGAGAATGGAGATCTATGCAGCCTGGCTTCGTGTACTTTTCTTGAGTTCATCAGAGTACAAAGAGAGCAAAATAATGTAAACCGGCATTCTTTCCCAACAGGAAGCAACTGAGGTCGGAGGAAGAAGAAAATCTGCACTTGGGTTTACCAAAGCATAAGAAGCCAATGTGGGAACACGGAGCTGTCCAGTGAACTAGGAGTTGCCATAATTGACTCGAACACTCAATGACATCACATGAAAATGCAATATTATACAATGTCACCTTTATGTTTATTCAGTTGTTAACAATTATTTGATGCAGTTTTGTGGAAAATACTTCCATGTCATTATATAAAAAATGAGCCCAAGGCAAAGGTGGAATAAAGTGTAGTCTAATTCTGAATGCAATTATCAGAAATGTGTGGTAGTGATTTCAGTTTCATTAGCAGAAAGAACAACCCATCTTACGGAAAGTTGGAATAGTGACCTTAGGCATTAAATCTCTGATTGCTCCAGGAGGCTCACAATGTGTAAATCGGAACAACTCCAGGGAAAAGCCTCTCAACCCAGACGGGTGTATGGAGCTCCCTCTGAGCTCGAAAGGGAAGGAAGGTAAATTACAGGCAGCACTGGGTAAGTGGCACATCAGAAGTTATCTACTACACGAGTTGTGCAAATTTACCACTAAAGGAGCTGATGAATCACAAAGGGCTCACACCAGAGGCTGTTTTTATTCTAACCAGGTAGCTCAGCCTCTTTTAATTGTCTTGGTCAGAACCTTACTATTGACACTCCTAGAGTGAACTGAAATGAAATGGGAAACAGGAAATTTGCCTCTCGGTCCCCTGATAGTTAAGTGGCAAGAAAGTTTAATTTTGCAGGAGCTGTTACACAACTGAAAATGCATTAGGGACACAGGGAAAAACAAGCCTCTTTACATCAAGAAGACAAGTACAGAAATGTTCATTGAAACACTGTCTATAAGTCCACTGACTGGCCAAATATACTGCATGAATATTCAAAACAACATGATATAGAAGTGAAAATACATAAATATGAGCCATGTGTTTTGATAATCTTAATATTGAGCCCCTCATAAGTTACAGACTAGCACTTCATAAAATGCCACTTGACTAAAATACTGTATTTTACTTATTGATAATCCACCTATCAATGCAAGAGATATAAGAGACACGGATTCAATCTCTGGGTTGGGAAGATGCCTTGAAGAAGGAAATGACAACGCACTCCAGTATTCTTGCCTGAAGAATCCCATGGACGGAGGAATCTGGCAGGCTACAGTCTATAGGATCACACAGAATTGTGACTTAGCATGCATTCACAGAAATTTATATATATTAATTTATTTATTTATAGGTATGTACATCTATAAATCCATGGCGATGATAATCAATTTAAAATATTTCTTCTCTTATAAGAGGCGAGGAGGTGAATGAGAAGAGAGGAAAAGAGGCATATAGGTTACATTAACTTTTCCTATAGTGTCTGTTGGTCAAAATAACAAGCAGAGCTGGCAAAAGTGTCAAGATTTGAACTTACTGCTGAGCAGGTATTCACTACTATTTTCTATATTTTTCTGCATGTTCAAATGTGCTGTATAACAGACTAAAAGGAGAAACAGTAATACAGTAGTTGATGGCTTAAACACCCCACTTATACGAATGAATAGATCATCAGATAGAAAAATCAATAAAGAAACATCAGTCCTAAAAAACACGTTATTTCGGGTGAACTTGACAAACATTTACAGAACACAGATCCAAAAACCAGCTACCAGAGGCTGTTTTATTCTAACCAGGTAGCTCAGCCTCTTTTAATTGTCTTGGTCAGAACCTTACTATTGACACTCCTAGAGTGAACTGAAATGAAATGGGAAACAGGAAATTTGCCTCTCGGTCCCCTGATAGTTAAGTGGCAAGAAAGTTTAATTTTGCAGGAGCTGTTACACAACTGAAAATGCATTAGGGACACAGGGAAAAACAAGCCTCTTTACATCAAGAAGACAAGTACAGAAATGTTCATTGAAACACTGTCTATAAGTCCACTGACTGGCCAAATATACTGCATGAATATTCAAAACAACATGATATAGAAGTGAAAATACATAAATATGAGCCATGTGTTTTGATAATCTTAATATTGAGCCCCTCATAAGTTACAGACTAGCACTTCATAAAATGCCACTTGACTAAAATACTGTATTTTACTTATTGATAATCCACCTATCAATGCAAGAGATATAAGAGACACGGATTCAATCTCTGGGTTGGGAAGATGCCTTGAAGAAGGAAATGACAACGCACTCCAGTATTCTTGCCTGAAGAATCCCATGGACGGAGGAATCTGGCAGGCTACAGTCTATAGGATCACACAGAATTGTGACTTAGCATGCATTCACAGAAATTTATATATATTAATTTATTTATTTATAGGTATGTACATCTATAAATCCATGGCGATGATAATCAATTTAAAATATTTCTTCTCTTATAAGAGGCGAGGAGGTGAATGAGAAGAGAGGAAAAGAGGCATATAGGTTACATTAACTTTTCCTATAGTGTCTGTTGGTCAAAATAACAAGCAGAGCTGGCAAAAGTGTCAAGATTTGAACTTACTGCTGAGCAGGTATTCACTACTATTTTCTATATTTTTCTGCATGTTCAAATGTGCTGTATAACAGACTAAAAGGAGAAACAGTAATACAGTAGTTGATGGCTTAAACACCCCACTTATACGAATGAATAGATCATCAGATAGAAAAATCAATAAAGAAACATCAGTCCTAAAAAACACGTTATTTCGGGTGAACTTGACAAACATTTACAGAACACAGATCCAAAAACCAGCTTCCCACAAGGCTTAGTGGGTAGAGAATCTGCCTGCAATGTAGGAGCTGCAAGAGACATAGGTTCAATCCCTGGGTTGGGAAGATCCTGGAGGAAGACATGGCAACTCATTCCAATATTCTTGCCTGGAGAATCCCATGGACAGTGAAGCCAGGCAGGTTACAATCCATAGGTTGCAAAGAGTCAGAAATGACTAAAGTGACTGAACACACATGCATGCATCCAAAAACTGCAGAAAATATTCTTATCAAATGCTCATGGAACATTTTCCAAGATATATCATGTTAGGCCATAAAATAAGTCTCAATAAATTTTAGAGAGTTGAAATCATATCAGGCATCTTTTCTAACCACAATGGTATGAAACCAAAATTAATTACATAAAGAAAACTGCAAAATTCACAAATACATGAAGATTAAATGACATCTTACTGAGCAACCAATGGATCAAAGAAGAAACCAAAAGAGAAATTAAAAAAAAAAAAAAAAAACCTGAGACGAAAATATATATTACATCAAAATAGCATACTAAAATTCAAAGGACACAGCACAAGCAGTTTAAAGAGGAAAGTTCATAGCAACAAACGCCTATCTCAAGAAACAAAAGAAATATCAAATAAATGGAAACTCTAAACTCATAGTTATACCCTAAGCTCGGATATTGCCAAAGGTGGGAAGATGGAGGATAGGAGAAATGGGTGAACTATTTCTGTTTGGTTTTTCTTTGTTTAAAGAAACAGATTGCTTTTTTAAATAAATTTTACACAACCTATTTCAGAAGATAGCAGAGGAACGAGCACTTCTCAAATGATTTATGATTCTAGTATTACCCTGATTTCAAAACCTGGCTAAAAAGGCATTTTCAAAGAAAACTAAACCAGTATCTCCTATGAATTTAGAGGTAAAAATTCAAAAAAATATTGGCAACTGAGTATATCCATGTGTAAAAAGAACACCATGAACAAGTTGGATTTATCCAGAGATACAAGGCTAGTTCAATATTTGAAACTGATCAAAGCAACCCATCATATTAACAGGCTAAAAGAAAAAAAGCATATGACCATATCAAATGCTACAGAAAATGCATTTGACACCCAAAAAGGAGAAAGAAAAGGAAATAAAAAATATTATAAGAAAAATAACAGAAAACATTATTGCATTAGGGGGAAGAGAGGACTGCAGTAGAAGATGGCAAGAAGAACAAAGTCACTGATGACAGTCAAAGGAGACTCTTTCTGGGTTTAGCAATTAGACCTGGCATATATATTACTTTTAGAAGAAAAAAACTGAAAGAATTTCACTATTATAATAATAAGTCACACTATTCTCTTTATTATTATATTGTAAAATGAATTATAAATTTAAAAAAGAAAACAAAAAATGTGTTTATGGCATCCTTTATAAAGCAATCAAATCAGGAAGGTGTAAATTTTAGGAAATGTTTCAAAAATAGGTTTATAATAGAGGAAATTCACATTAGAGAGAAATGTATCAAAATTTCTAGAATATTGGGGCTTCCCTGGTGGTCCAGTGGGTAGAGAGTCCACCTTGCAGTGCAAGGGGCACTGGTTTGATCCCTGGCCTGGGAAGATCCCACGTGCCACAGAGTGGGCTGGCTGGTGTGTCCAACTATGAACCAGCACTCTGGAGTGCATGCGCCCAGAGCTGGTGCTCTGCAACAAGAGACGCCACTGAAATGGGAGGCTCACACAGGCCAAAGAATAAAGAAAATAAATAAATAAAGCAATAAAAGAACCGTCACCCCCAAAAAAAAAATCTTAAAAAATTACTAGCATATTATTTAGATAAAAGTGCATAGGCCATGAACATCCTTTCAGAAAATAAATATACAGAGGGAAAGCAAACAAAAGTGTGTAAGTTTTGCATTTATGCAAACTAAAAAAATGAGGTGAGACATGACAGTAAGACTGGACAACAGAATTGAACCAAATCAGATTTCTGTCCCCCTAAAGGCCACACTGTGCCTGCATGCCTCCTGCTTGCATTGGCTGGATTCTTCTTCCCCTTTCCCTTACATTTAAATAAGAAACCACCTGAAAGGCAGTAACTAGTCATCTGAGGCATAATAGTACTTGTTTTCCTTGGCACCATTTTGGAAGAAGGCTAGAGAAACAATTAGTGGGGATCTGCGATGAAACAAAAAAGCTCACAGGGAGTAGACAGAAGCAGAGGGCCTTGGCTGTGGCTGCAGGCCCCACAGTGGTCAGCACTGCTGCTGAGAAGCCCCTTGGCCTGGTGAGCAGTCACAGTGGGAATCCACAGCAGAATGAGGATTTAACATCAGCCTTGTCATAAGAACTCACATTACTCTACACCATGCATGCAAATACACACAATTAGGAGAGAGCCTTGCAGGGAAATATATTGCAAAACCTCACAGGAGATGGCATATATATTACTTTTAGAAGAAAACTGAAAGAATTTCACTATTATAATAATAAGTCACACTATTCTCTTTATTATTATATTGTAAAATGAATTATAAATTTAAAAAAGAAAACAAAAAATGTGTTTATGGCATCCTTTATAAAGCAATCAAATCAGGAAGGTGTAAATTTTAGGAAATGTTTCAAAAATAGGTTTATAATAGAGGAAATTCACATTAGAGAGAAATGTATCAAAATTTCTAGAATATTGGGGCTTCCCTGGTGGTCCAGTGGGTAGAGAGTCCACCTTGCAGTGCAAGGGGCACTGGTTTGATCCCTGGCCTGGGAAGATCCCACGTGCCACAGAGTGGGCTGGCTGGTGTGTCCAACTATGAACCAGCACTCTGGAGTGCATGCGCCCAGAGCTGGTGCTCTGCAACAAGAGACGCCACTGAAATGGGAGGCTCACACAGGCCAAAGAATAAAGAAAATAAATAAATAAAGCAATAAAAGAACCGTCACCCCCAAAAAAAAAATCTTAAAAAATTACTAGCATATTATTTAGATAAAAGTGCATAGGCCATGAACATCCTTTCAGAAAATAAATATACAGAGGGAAAGCAAACAAAAGTGTGTAAGTTTTGCATTTATGCAAA
Organism: Tragulus kanchil; assembly: GCA_022376925.1. Taxonomy (NCBI): domain Eukaryota; kingdom Metazoa; phylum Chordata; class Mammalia; order Artiodactyla; family Tragulidae; genus Tragulus; species Tragulus kanchil. Next base: position 137,052,080 of record JAIOJX010000004.1, read on the forward strand.
CTAAAAAAATGAGGTGAGACATGACAGTAAGACTGGACAACAGAATTGAACCAAATCAGATTTCTGTCCCCCTAAAGGCCACACTGTGCCTGCATGCCTCCTGCTTGCATTGGCTGGATTCTTCTTCCCCTTTCCCTTACATTTAAATAAGAAACCACCTGAAAGGCAGTAACTAGTCATCTGAGGCATAATAGTACTTGTTTTCGTTGGCACCATTTTGGAAGAAGGCTAGAGAAACAATTAGTGGGGATCTGCGATGAAACAAAAAAGCTCACAGGGAGTAGACAGAAGCAGAGGGCCTTGGCTGTGGCTGCAGGCCCCACAGTGGTCAGCACTGCTGCTGAGAAGCCCCTTGGCCTGGTGAGCAGTCACAGTGGGAATCCACAGCAGAATGAGGATTTAACATCAGCCTTGTCATAAGAACTCACATTACTCTACACCATGCATGCAAATACACACAATTAGGAGAGAGCCTTGCAGGGAAATATAGAAACACAGAAAGACTGAGTGATTTGTTCAAAACCTCACAGGAGATTAATGGTGGGTCTCACGTTAGTGGGTCTTTATATCTACATGATATATATATATATATATACAATCATAGACATAGTAGGTATAAATACAGATAAATAGATATAATACTACCCCTAACAGCAACCACGGAAAAAGTGACAGACTATTTTCCTGGACTATAAAATCACTGCGGATGGTGACTGCAGCCATTAAATTAAAAGATGCTTTCTCCTTGGAAGAAAAGCTGTAACAAACCTAGACAGCATGTTAAAAAGCAGAGACAGGGCTTCCCCTGGTGGTCCAGTGGGTAAGGACGCCGCCTTGCAGTGCAGGGGGCGCCGGTTCGATCCCTGGCCTGGGAGGATCCCACGTGCCACGGAGCAGCTGGACCGATGTGTCCAACTGCCGAGCCGGAGCTCTGGAGCGCGTGCACCCAGAGCCGGTGCTCTGCAACGACGGAGGCCATCACGATGGGAGGCCCACAGGAGCCAAAGAACAAAGACGGATGAAAATAGAGAAATGAAAAGATCAACAGAAGTGGCCCGCCCACTCCCCCCCCCCCCCAACCCCCCCCCCCCCAAAAAAAAATAAAAAAATAAATCTTTAAAAAAAAAAAAAAAAGCAGAGACATCACTTTGCCTGCAAAGGTCCATAGAGTCAAAGCTATGGTTTTTCCAGTAGTCATGTACAGATGTGAGATTTGGATCATAAAGAAGGCTGCGCACCAAAGAACTGATGCTTTCAAACTGTGGTGTTTGAGAAGATCTCTTGAGAGTCCCTTGGACTGCAAGATCAAATCAGTTAATTCTAATGGAAGTCAACCCTGAATATTCATTGGAAGGACTGATGCTGAAGCTGAAGCTCAAATACTTTGGCCACCTGATGCAAAGAGCTGACTCACTGGAAAGACCCTGATGCACAGATAGAGGATTAGACACTTGGCTGTGGCTGCAGGCCCCACAGTGGTCAGCACTGCTGCTGAGAAGCCCCTTGGCCTGGTGAGCAGTCACAGTGGGAATCCACAGCAGAATGAGGATTTAACATCAGCCTTGTCATAAGAACTCACATTACTCTACACCATGCATGCAAATACACACAATTAGGAGAGAGCCTTGCAGGGAAATATAGAAACACAGAAAGACTGAGTGATTTGTTCAAAACCTCACAGGAGATTAATGGTGGGTCTCACGTTAGTGGGTCTTTATATCTACATGATATATATATATATATATACAATCATAGACATAGTAGGTATAAATACAGATAAATAGATATAATACTACCCCTAACAGCAACCACGGAAAAAGTGACAGACTATTTTCCTGGACTATAAAATCACTGCGGATGGTGACTGCAGCCATTAAATTAAAAGATGCTTTCTCCTTGGAAGAAAAGCTGCAACAAACCTAGACAGCATGTTAAAAAGCAGAGACAGGGCTTCCCCTGGTGGTCCAGTGGGTAAGGACGCCGCCTTGCAGTGCAGGGGGCGCCGGTTCGATCCCTGGCCTGGGAGGATCCCACGTGCCACGGAGCAGCTGGACCGATGTGTCCAACTGCCGAGCCGGAGCTCTGGAGCGCGTGCACCCAGAGCCGGTGCTCTGCAACGACGGAGGCCATCACGATGGGAGGCCCACGGGAGACAAAGAACAAAGACGGATGAAAATAGAGAAATGAAAAGATCAACAGAAGTGGCCCGCCCACTCCCCTCCCTCCCCAACCCGACCCCCGCCCAAAATAAATAAATAAATAAATCTTTAAAAAAAAAAAAAAAAGCAGAGACATCACTTTGCCTGCAAAGGTCCATAGAGTCAAAGCTATGGTTTTTCCAGTAGTCATGTACAGATGTGAGATTTGGATCATAAAGAAGGCTGCGCACCAAAGAACTGATGCTTTCAAACTGTGGTGTTTGAGAAGATCTCTTGAGAGTCCCTTGGACTGCAAGATCAAATCAGTTAATTCTAATGGAAGTCAACCCTGAATATTCATTGGAAGGACTGATGCTGAAGCTGAAGCTCAAATACTTTGGCCACCTGATGCAAAGAGCTGACTCACTGGAAAGACCCTGATGCTGGGGAAGATTTAAGGCAAGAGGAAAAGGATGAGATGGCTGGATTGTATCACTGACTCAATGGATGAGTTTGAGCAAGCTCTGGGAGGTGGTAACGGACAGGGAAGCCTGGCATGCCACCGTCCATGGGGTTGCAAAGAGTAGGACACGAATGAGTGACTGACAACAACAGCAACACTGAGTTTTTGTTTCCAGCACAAATTGCTAAGTAATTAATTGTCCCCTTCTCTTTTCGGTAACTAAAATAACTAAACAAAATAGGCTTTAAGGTTCTTGTTTGCTTACTTACTGAATTAGCAAAGAGTCTTTAGGCATATTGTGCCTCTTTTTTTTTCTCCTGATGAACCAATTCCATGACACTGCAAAAAACTAGAGACTTTTTAAGAGTACAAATTTCATTATCAAGAATATTTTGAAAATTAAAAAGCCTTCCTGAAAATGGTCAAAATATATTAATTGCATTCAATACAGACCATAATATGCTATCATATGACAAAGGCCAAAGTAATTGGAATGAAATAAAACAGGATTCTTATTCTATCCATTTAATAAAAGATACTCCATTGAGAATCTCTAAAAGAATAGAATATTTGAGTCAGGGATTGTTGTAACAATGCTATTCTGTTTTAGCATTTATTTACTGGTGGTCTTCAATGCTGACTGTATACCAAGGGAGCTTTTAAATTTTTCTGATGGCAGGGCACTGCCCCCGACCAATTAAAGCAGTCTCCCTAGAAGTGGGGGCTAGGCATCTGCAAATTTTTAAAATTCCCTAGGTGATCCTCATATGCAGTCAGGGTTGAGAACCACTGATTTAGACATTGCTGTTCCAATTAATATTTAAACAGTCACAGTCTGTTGGCTCCACTAATCCAGTTGCATTACAACTGGCATATAAAAGATTATTTTTTTAATTCCATATGAAAAGGAAGATCAATGGACTCAAGAGGTACAAGTTACTCTGTAATCCTCCTGATGCACTGTCCATTCTGGTAGTGGTGTTGCACACTGATGCAATGAAGAATAAAAGGGCTGATGCTGAAGCTAAAGCTCTAATACTTAGGGCACCTGATGCAGAGTTGACTCACTGGAAAGACCCTGATGCTGGGGAAGATTTAAGGCAAGAGGAAAAGGATGAGATGGCTGGATTGTATCACTGACTCAATGGATGAGTTTGAGCAAGCTCTGGGAGGTGGTAACGGACAGGGAAGCCTGGCATGCCACCGTCCATGGGGTTGCAAAGAGTAGGACACGAATGAGTGACTGACAACAACAGCAACACTGAGTTTTTGTTTCCAGCACAAATTGCTAAGTAATTAATTGTCCCCTTCTCTTTTCGGTAACTAAAATAACTAAACAAAATAGGCTTTAAGGTTCTTGTTTGCTTACTTACTGAATTAGCAAAGAGTCTTTAGGCATATTGTGCCTCTTTTTTTTTCTCCTGATGAACCAATTCCATGACACTGCAAAAAACTAGAGACTTTTTAAGAGTACAAATTTCATTATCAAGAATATTTTGAAAATTAAAAAGCCTTCCTGAAAATGGTCAAAATATATTAATTGCATTCAATACAGACCATAATATGCTATCATATGACAAAGGCCAAAGTAATTGGAATGAAATAAAACAGGATTCTTATTCTATCCATTTAATAAAAGATACTCCATTGAGAATCTCTAAAAGAATAGAATATTTGAGTCAGGGATTGTTGTAACAATGCTATTCTGTTTTAGCATTTATTTACTGGTGGTCTTCAATGCTGACTGTATACCAAGGGAGCTTTTAAATTTTTCTGATGGCAGGGCACTGCCCCCGACCAATTAAAGCAGTCTCCCTAGAAGTGGGGGCTAGGCATCTGCAAATTTTTAAAATTCCCTAGGTGATCCTCATATGCAGTCAGGGTTGAGAACCACTGATTTAGACATTGCTGTTCCAATTAATATTTAAACAGTCACAGTCTGTTGGCTCCACTAATCCAGTTGCATTACAACTGGCATATAAAAGATTATTTTTTTAATTCCATATGAAAAGGAAGATCAATGGACTCAAGAGGTACAAGTTACTCTGTAATCCTCCTGATGCACTGTCCATTCTGGTAGTCCTCTGTGCTTTAATCCATCACCCGTGCTTTGGTAGAACTGAAAGTGTTAATCCTTTTTCACAGACTCTAGTGCAAACCTTAATATTGAATAATCCACTGAGTTGTGTGTTTAAGATCTTCGCTTCATTAAGTCACCAGATATTCCTGGCAGCAGAAGAGTGGCAAGATGTCAACCTGAACTTTGCTGAGCCAAAAGAATTAGCTTTTACCGTATTTCTAAAGATGAATATGCTCTTAGAGCATGTCCATTAGCCCTAATACGCTAATGAACGTATGGTTTGACAGACACAATAATTGGCACAGTTCAGAGTGTAAGAGAATCAATTTGATGAATCAGAATAAGGTCAAGTGAAAGAAGAAACAAGGATTTACTTTGCACGTATTTCTGACCATGGCAACAAGAAAGATTAAAGAGTAAAAAACAAGATTAGGTAGACATTGATAATCCATCAATGTGGAGCTCCTTCATTTCATTAACACTAATCAATAAAAAGGTGACTTTGCTTTAAAACAGTGGCACAAGTTCCATGGACATCGCTGTGTATCCTAGCAATGTCTTTTTTATAAAACAAGCAGTCTAAGGATCTTATCTACTGTGGCTAATCTCTGGAATTTCTGGCCTTATCTCCTGACTACTCACTTAGGATAGTCTAAGGTTTTATTTCCCTGTGGGTTTACCATCAACATTTTCCCTTAGGATAGTCTAAGGTTTTATTTCCCCATGGGTTTACCATCGACATTTTCCTTTTAAATTATCAGCCCTGACCTTAAATGGCATAGGGCCTTCTCTGTTGGCTCTAGAAATACTTATAGCACTCAGGTATAATTCTTCTGATTGAAATATGTTTTGCTTCTATTCTTCAGTGAAACAATAAAGGTAGATTGCAGAGCAAGCCCTTTTATTCCTCCTGAAAGGACCTGCTGTGAACTACAAAAGCGAAATACAAAGTAAATTGCTTCAAACTAACATGAATGCCGCTAGGGGTCAAAATTTCTGGGTTTCATCCAGTTGCATTACCGGCATATAAAAGATTATTTTTAATTCCATATGAAAAGGAAGATCAATGGACTCAAGAGGTACAAGTTACTCTGTAATCCTCCTGATGCACTGTCCATTCTGGTAGTCCTCTGTGCTTTAATCCATCACCCGTGCTTTGGTAGAACTGAAAGTGTTAATCCTTTTTCACAGACTCTAGTGCAAACCTTAATATTGAATAATCCACTGAGTTGTGTGTTTAAGATCTTCGCTTCATTAAGTCACCAGATATTCCTGGCAGCAGAAGAGTGGCAAGATGTCAACCTGAACTTTGCTGAGCCAAAAGAATTAGCTTTTACCGTATTTCTAAAGATGAATATGCTCTTAGAGCATGTCCATTAGCCCTAATACGCTAATGAACGTATGGTTTGACAGACACAATAATTGGCACAGTTCAGAGTGTAAGAGAATCAATTTGATGAATCAGAATAAGGTCAAGTGAAAGAAGAAACAAGGATTTACTTTGCACGTATTTCTGACCATGGCAACAAGAAAGATTAAAGAGTAAAAAACAAGATTAGGTAGACATTGATAATCCATCAATGTGGAGCTCCTTCATTTCATTAACACTAATCAATAAAAAGGTGACTTTGCTTTAAAACAGTGGCACAAGTTCCATGGACATCGCTGTGTATCCTAGCAATGTCTTTTTTATAAAACAAGCAGTCTAAGGATCTTATCTACTGTGGCTAATCTCTGGAATTTCTGGCCTTATCTCCTGACTACTCACTTAGGATAGTCTAAGGTTTTATTTCCCTGTGGGTTTACCATCAACATTTTCCCTTAGGATAGTCTAAGGTTTTATTTCCCCATGGGTTTACCATCGACATTTTCCTTTTAAATTATCAGCCCTGACCTTAAATGGCATAGGGCCTTCTCTGTTGGCTCTAGAAATACTTATAGCACTCAGGTATAATTCTTCTGATTGAAATATGTTTTGCTTCTATTCTTCAGTGAAACAATAAAGGTAGATTGCAGAGCAAGCCCTTTTATTCCTCCTGAAAGGACCTGCTGTGAACTACAAAAGCGAAATACAAAGTAAATTGCTTCAAACTAACATGAATGCCGCTAGCTCATGCTGGGTCATACTAAAAGAGACTTCTGTCTGTCCCCGGCAACCACAAAGGGGAGTCTAATTCTTAACCAAGCTTGACATGTGTCTGGGACAAGATGTTAGTCATGCTTGGCTTCATCTTCTCAGGAATCTCTTGTTTAATCTAACTCAGTGACTTTGGATTGTGAAGGAGGAGTTGATCCAAAACATGAGTAAGACAAAGGAATCTAAATAGGAACCTGAAACCATTTTTACCTCTGATGGGTTTTGACCTTACCATAATGAACAAAAGCAATCCAACTTGGGAGAAGGCGATCTCTTTCTCTGATAGAATCACAGATGGAAAGGTCAAAAACTGGAATGAACTGTCATATGTTATTAGGAATTCATGAAAGATATCTATGATAGCTATCATATGTCCTATTTTTAATAAATCCAAAACAGATTTGGTATAAAAACATGCAAGATAGAAAACTGATGTATATGCTACTGACAGATAGGGATGTTGGGCAAAACTATTAGCTTATAATGCTGGGCCAGTCAAAATGATGCAGATTATACTTGATCTTCTTTAGTTACTCACATTTTTATTTTACCTTGGATCAATCAACAAAAATGTTTTATGTGACTACTATGTCCTCAGCATTACAAGACACATAGGAGATTCACATGACCACTTCAAGGAATTTAACTTCTGGTTGGGAACCTCAAAACACTACTAAACAAGTTATGAATTATCAATGGGCAAAACAAACGAGGCTATGTTTGAGGGAATTATGAATTGCAAAGTCTCACACGTTCTGTTCTGCATTTCAGCCGTTTTCTGTTTCATGGAATTCAGTGACAATTTGACCTTGTCCTTATTTGGGGACTGGTCCTCGTATTTATCCTTGGGAAAATTTCTGTTGTAAATTATTCTTCATTTCACATCAGATGAACCCAATTCAACTCAATCTAATATTCTCTGGTAGCTTTTGCTGATTTTTTACCCCATTCACAGCAAGAAGTGTGTTTTACATGATGACAGCCCACACACTATAGTGACATAACTGATGGAAAATCTTATGAATCTGTTGTTTTACAATGTGAGACATCCTCTAATGCTTTGTATTTGACTCAGTTCTGTTATATGACCTTTAAGAAAACTGCTGATAATGGCCCACAACTACCTAATGAGTCACTCTGCTACAGTTTGAACTGTATCACCTGAATCTAGATCTTTACTTTAAATGGATCTAGTCAAATAGATCATGAATTTAAGATCATACACTTTATATATACATTACAACTGACTTTCCAACAGGGGGTTCAAAAACATGAGTTGGCATCATAAGCTCCCATAAGCACCAGTGATAAATATTTGCTTGGTGGTAGTTTAGTTGCTAAGTCGTGTCTGACTCTTGTGACCTCATGGACTAGCCTGCCTGGCTCCTCTGTCCATGGGATTCTCCAGGCAAGAATACTGGAGTGGGTGGCCATTTCCTTCTCCAGGGGATCTTCTCAACCCAGGAATCGAGTCCAGGTCTCCAGCATTGCAGGAAGATTCTTTACTGACTGCACTATGAGAAAAGCCCGATATTTACTTGAATCAACCCTAAATCCATATGTTGTACCCTGTACTTTAAGCTTGAGTGGATCAGAAATTTGTTTTCCCTGGCTTACCATCTTTTGGGCACATTCTTTAATTTCTCATATTATACCTGAAGCTTCATTAGGTAAAATATGTTTTGAGAGCTTCCCTGGTGGTCCAGTGGGTAAGGAGTCTGCCTTGCAAGTGCAAGGGACAACGGTTTGATCCCTAGCCTGGGAAGATCCTATGTTCCATGGAGCAGCTGGACCCGTGTGTCCAATTACAAGCCAGCACTCTGGAGCACATGTGCCCAGAGCCAGTGCTCTGCAACGAGAGAGGCCACTGCAAGGGGAGGTCCACACAGGCCAAAGAATAAAGATGGATGAAAATAAATAAATAAATAAACAATAAAAGAGGCCATAATTTTTTAAAAAAATCTCTTGATATCTGTTTTCTATCAAACTTCTAGTGTTATTACTATGAGTCAATTGTTTTTTTCAGGTGTCCCTGGGCATGAACAATCCCTGCTCTGGCTTCTGTTCAGGCTCTACAAATTCAAAGACAGACCTCTCCATTACACTTCTCTGATGTAAGAAGATCTTTAAAACATTTTGGCCTTAGAATCTTAAAATCAGAGCTGTCTATGATTGAAACTAAAATGAAAAGATAAGGAAAGATAAGATAATCTGTTTGGTTAATAAAGATTGAATATAATATATAAATGCATCAATATATAAAAGTATCACCTAAGATCTTTACTTTAAATGGATCTAGTCAAATAGATCATGAATTTAAGATCATACACTTTATATATAAATTACAACTGACTTTCCAACAGGGGGCGCAAAAACATGAGTTGGCATCATAAGCTCCCATAAGCACCAGTGATAAATATTTGCTTGGTGGTAGTTTAGTTGCTAAGTCGTGTCTGACTCTTGTGACCTCATGGACTAGCCTGCCTGGCTCCTCTGTCCATGGGATTCTCCAGGCAAGAATACTGGAGTGGGTGGCCATTTCCTTCTCCAGGGGATCTTCTCAACCCAGGAATCGAGTCCAGGTCTCCAGCATTGCAGGAAGATTCTTTACTGACTGCACTATGAGAAAAGCCCGATATTTACTTGAATCAACCCTAAATCCATATGTTGTACCCTGTACTTTAAGCTTGAGTGGATCAGAAATTTGTTTTCCCTGGCTTACCATCTTTTGGGCACATTCTTTAATTTCTCATATTATACCTGAAGCTTCATTAGGTAAAATATGTTTTGAGAGCTTCCCTGGTGGTCCAGTGGGTAAGGAGTCTGCCTTGCAAGTGCAAGGGACAACGGTTTGATCCCTAGCCTGGGAAGATCCTATGTTCCATGGAGCAGCTGGACCCGTGTGTCCAATTACAAGCCAGCACTCTGGAGCACATGTGCCCAGAGCCAGTGCTCTGCAACGAGAGAGGCCACTGCAAGGGGAGGTCCACACAGGCCAAAGAATAAAGATGGATGAAAATAAATAAATAAATAAACAATAAAAGAGGCCATAATTTTTTAAAAAAATCTCTTGATATCTGTTTTCTATCAAACTTCTAGTGTTATTACTATGAGTCAATTGTTTTTTTCAGGTGTCCCTGGGCATGAACAATCCCTGCTCTGGCTTCTGTTCAGGCTCTACAAATTCAAAGACAGACCTCTCCATTACACTTCTCTGATGTAAGAAGATCTTTAAAACATTTTGGCCTTAGAATCTTAAAATCAGAGCTGTCTATGATTGAAACTAAAAATGAAAAGATAAGGAAAGATAAGATAATCTGTTTGGTTAATAAAGATTGAATATAATATATAAATGCATCAAATTCATAATGAAAAGGAAGTCAAATTGCTTTTAGTTTAAAGATAGTAGAAATTCATTGTTTTAAAAAAATAGAAGCACATTCTAGATAATCTGTGCTATTTCGATAATGATACATTTTATCACTATTTACACAGGTGATACAATTAATCAATTTCATCAATGATAGACATAGATCTATGATCATTTGTTTGACCTTATAACCTGAGTAGAAACTAAAGAGAAGTTTATGACTCGTTCAATAAATATTTATTGAGAACTAAGTGCATACCAAACCCTATCCAAGGCTCTGGGGAAACAGATGAACAAGATAGGGGCAGTCCTCAGTTGTAAAGACCTGCATTTTATTGGGTGCAGGTGGGCAAAACATAACAATAAATGAAGGAGATGAGCATCAGAGAGTGGTAAGTGTATGCAGAGACTTTAAAGAGGTGGTATGATGGTACTGGTAGCTACTTCAAATGGATTGGTTTGGGTGAGTCTCACCGCAGATGATGCAATGTGATCAACAGCTTAGTGACTAAGCCACGGCCCTAGAATGATGGGAGGAAAGGGCATGGCCCCGCAAAGAACAGGCCTGAAGGAAGGAACTGAGAGAAAGCCAGTGATCCTGGGGTGTACTGTGGGCAAGAGGGGAAGCAGCCTGAGACGAGCTCAAGAAGACAGGGACTAAATCATATCCAGTTTTAAACTACCATGGGAAACCGTTGTGTTTAGAGCAAATCTGACTTGTGCTTTTAACAGACCATTCTGATTTGCCTGTGGATAGTGAACTATGAGGAATGAGCAGAAGCAAAGGAGGTTGATGACAAATTTTTGATGCCCAGGAGACAGATGACATTTGCTTAGAACACGGTGATGCTGGAGAGAACTTGATTATTTGGTGACAGTGCAAGAGGTGGCTGGTCTTTGGGTGAAGGTAACATGACGCTGCATAAAAGTGATGTGCCATGTGTCCTTGTGCACATGCATCAGGAATACAGCAGAAAACAAACACAAGGGGAGAGGATGCTTCACCTCTTGCTCCATTTTCAAGATGCAGATGACTGACATTCAGGCCCAAAAGATAAGATAATCTGTTTGGTTAATAAAGATTGAATATAATATATAAATGCATCAAATTCATAATGAAAAGGAAGTCAAATTGCTTTTAGTTTAAAGATAGTAGAAATTCATTGTTTTAAAAAAATAGAAGCACATTCTAGATAATCTGTGCTATTTCGATAATGATACATTTTATCACTATTTACACAGGTGATACAATTAATCAATTTCATCAATGATAGACATAGATCTATGATCATTTGTTTGACCTTATAACCTGAGTAGAAACTAAAGAGAAGTTTATGACTCGTTCAATAAATATTTATTGAGAACTAAGTGCATACCAAACCCTATCCAAGGCTCGGGGGAAACAGATGAACAAGATAGGGGCAGTCCTCAGTTGTAAAGACCTGCATTTTATTGGGTGCAGGTGGGCAAAACATAACAATAAATGAAGGAGATGAGCATCAGAGAGTGGTAAGTGTATGCAGAGACTTTAAAGAGGTGGTATGATGGTACTGGTAGCTACTTCAAATGGATTGGTTTGGGTGAGTCTCACCGCAGATGATGCAATGTGATCAACAGCTTAGTGACTAAGCCACGGCCCTAGAATGATGGGAGGAAAGGGCATGGCCCCGCAAAGAACAGGCCTGAAGGAAGGAACTGAGAGAAAGCCAGTGATCCTGGGGTGTACTGTGGGCAAGAGGGGAAGCAGCCTGAGACGAGCTCAAGAAGACAGGGACTAAATCATATTCAGTTTTAAACTACCATGGGAAACCGTTGTGTTTAGAGCAAATCTGACTTGTGCTTTTAACAGACCATTCTGATTTGCCTGTGGATAGTGAACTATGAGGAATGAGCAGAAGCAAAGGAGGTTGATGACAAATTTTTGATGCCCAGGAGACAGATGACATTTGCTTAGAACACGGTGATGCTGGAGAGAACTTGATTATTTGGTGACAGTGCAAGAGGTGGCTGGTCTTTGGGTGAAGGTAACATGACGCTGCATAAAAGTGATGTGCCATGTGTCCTTGTGCACATGCATCAGGAATACAGCAGAAAACAAACACAAGGGGAGAGGATGCTTCACCTCTTGCTCCATTTTCAAGATGCAGATGACTGACATTCAGGCATTGTCTACACAGTGAACATGGAAAGCCTCAGAGCCACCATTGTTCTTGGGATCCTTGTTAAAATGAGATATATTCAGGCTATGACTCAAGATAAGAACTTTCCCTGAAAGAAAAGACTTGGTTTCACTCAATCACCACAACAGACCAAGAGGTTAAAATGCTACATTAAAAAAAAAAAAAAAATGGGAGATTTAAGAGAGAACAATAGTTAAAAATAAAGAGATGAAAGTGTCTCAAAAGTCAATAAAGAGGGAGGGGGAGAAAACAAGAAATCAAAAACGTATCCAAATGCACTGAACAAGCCTCTTCTTAAACAAGTAGGTTGCAAATCATTCTACAATTTCTAAACTCAGGATGGCACTGTGAAAGAACCCAGAGATCACCTGGCCCTCAAAAATATCTGAGGAGTTGAATTGAACTGTATTTTACAAAGAAAAAAAATCTTTCCCTTTATTCTACAAACTTTATTGGAGATTTAAATTCCATGCTAATCATAATATTTGAAGTATTAAAATAAAATTCAATTTCAAAAGTATCTTAAAATATGTATCTGCCATCCACTTGTCTCTATGAACTTATTGCTCTGGAAATCTATGTTTGTAACTTCTTTTGTTAGTCAATATATGGAGATATAACTTCTTGTAATAAATTAAAATACATTCAGAGTTAAATGTTCACAGTTGGAGAGTTCTGCACCTTAGGTTACTTTAGAAACCGTTACTTAGATTAGGTTTAAGTTCCATTACTGAGTTAAATAAATTATCCCAATTCCCTCCTCTTCTAGACTCACAATTTTATAAGTTCTGAAACTGCCTTTACTTTCATACAGGAATTATGGTGAGTACTTGGGTGAAGGGGTTGATGACAAATTTTGATGCCCAGGAGACAGATGACATTTGCTTAGAACACGGTGATGCTGGAGAGAACTTGATTATTTGGTGACAGTGCAAGAGGTGGCTGGTCTTTGGGTGAAGGTAACATGCAGCTGCATAAAAGTGATGTGCCATGTGTCCTTGTGCACATGCATCAGGAATACAGCAGAAAACAAACACAAGGGGAGAGGATGCTTCACCTCTTGCTCCATTTTCAAGATGCAGATGACTGACATTCAGGCATTGTCTACACAGTGAACATGGAAAGCCTCAGAGCCACCATTGTTCTTGGGATCCTTGTTAAAATGAGATATATTCAGGCTATGACTCAAGATAAGAACTTTCCCTGAAAGAAAAGACTTGGTTTCACTCAATCACCACAACAGACCAAGAGGTTAAAATGCTACATTAAAAAAAAAAAAAAAAAATGGGAGATTTAAGAGAGAACAATAGTTAAAAATAAAGAGATGAAAGTGTCTCAAAAGTCAATAAAGAGGGAGGGGGAGAAAACAAGAAATCAAAAACGTATCCAAATGCACTGAACAAGCCTCTTCTTAAACAAGTAGGTTGCAAATCATTCTACAATTTCTAAACTCAGGATGGCACTGTGAAAGAACCCAGAGATCACCTGGCCCTCAAAAATATCTGAGGAGTTGAATTGAACTGTATTTTACAAAGAAAAAAAATCTTTCCCTTTATTCTACAAACTTTATTGGAGATTTAAATTCCATGCTAATCATAATATTTGAAGTATTAAAATAAAAATTCAATTTCAAAAGTATCTTAAAATATGTATCTGCCATCCACTTGTCTCTATGAACTTATTGCTCTGGAAATCTATGTTTGTAACTTCTTTTGTTAGTCAATATATGGAGATATAACTTCTTGTAATAAATTAAAATACATTCAGAGTTAAATGTTCACAGTTGGAGAGTTCTGCACCTTAGGTTACTTTAGAAACCGTTACTTAGATTAGGTTTAAGTTCCATTACTGAGTTAAATAAATTATCCCAATTCCCTCCTCTTCTAGACTCACAATTTTATAGTCTGAAACTGCTCTTCCTTAAGGCCTATACTTCATTTTGCCCTTACTTTGGCTGGCTGCCTTTTACTTTCATAGTAACAGGAATTAATTTTAATCAGAATTTCTCTTCTATAGGTTTTCATAACATCAACATTAGTAATGTAGCTTTTTATTCCAAAAAGGAATGTAGTTAAGTTTCCTTAGGCCATGATGTACATAATTTCCTTAAAATAAGCTTTTATAGAAGGCAAAATATTCTATGTCCTTTTTTTTCAGAATTCACTTGATCACACTGTATAAATACGTTCAGGTGTAATACTATTAATATAGCTACATATTTCTTGCCAGCTTCAGCCTGATTCAGTGCTCTTGGCTTGTACTTCAGAATCATACCAAAATGTTGAAGAAAGGCTTCTTGTAACACCAAAAGCCAACCTCTGCTTCTTCTCAACTATGCTGTGATTACTCAAATAGTATTTCAGGAATTAAACATACTAGTTTTAGACCTCTTAGGAAAAAGAAATTTTCCCCAACTGTTCTTTATAATGAATCTTCAGAAATTAAAACTAAAAAAAAAAGCCAAAATTAAGTAGGACAAGGATGATCTGACATGTATAATTTAAAACAAAGGGAACTTGAGAACCAAATTATTCAATTAAGTGCTTAATTGCTCACTTTCAATTGAAGGGATGACAAAGGAAGAGGGAGGAGGAAAGAGGGAACTCCTGTAAGTAAAATATAATCTTCTTTTAAATCAGAAAGAGTCTTCAAAAATAAATCCAAACTTCTTGTCTCAATATCTTTCCAAAAGTAAATATAACACAAAAAACAATTTTGGAAAAGGCTTTCATAACTATCCCATAGTCGGTCCCTCCCAATTGGGGGCCAACAGGATCTTATCATCTTTGCATAGTTGACCAATGGCAGACAAACAAATAAAGTAAAACAAATAAGTAAAAATGAATAGATAAAATCTAAACTTCATCTATGCTAAGGTTTCCAAAAGCAGAATGAGTAATGGAGATTTAGCCTTTAAAAAAGTTGGAATAAGACTGCTTCTTCTGTCTAAGGAAGGTTACCATTACTGAGTTAAATAAATTATCCCAATTCCCTCCTCTTCTAGACTCACAATTTTATAGTCTGAAACTGCTCTTCCTTAAGGCCTATACTTCATTTTGCCCTTACTTTGGCTGGCTGCCTTTTACTTTCATAGTAACAGGAATTAATTTTAATCAGAATTTCTCTTCTATAGGTTTTCATAACATCAACATTAGTAATGTAGCTTTTTATTCCAAAAAGGAATGTAGTTAAGTTTCCTTAGGCCATGATGTACATAATTTCCTTAAAATAAGCTTTTATAGAAGGCAAAATATTCTATGTCCTTTTTTTTCAGAATTCACTTGATCACACTGTATAAATACGTTCAGGTGTAATACTATTAATATAGCTACATATTTCTTGCCAGCTTCAGCCTGATTCAGTGCTCTTGGCTTGTACTTCAGAATCATACCAAAATGTTGAAGAAAGGCTTCTTGTAACACCAAAAGCCAACCTCTGCTTCTTCTCAACTATGCTGTGATTACTCAAATAGTATTTCAGGAATTAAACATACTAGTTTTAGACCTCTTAGGAAAAAGAAATTTTCCCCAACTGTTCTTTATAATGAATCTTCAGAAATTAAAACTAAAAAAAGCCAAAATTAAGTAGGACAAGGATGATCTGACATGTATAATTTAAAACAAAGGGAACTTGAGAACCAAATTATTCAATTAAGTGCTTAATTGCTCACTTTCAATTGAAGGGATGACAAAGGAAGAGGGAGGAGGAAAGAGGGAACTCCTGTAAGTAAAATATAATCTTCTTTTAAATCAGAAAGAGTCTTCAAAAATAAATCCAAACTTCTTGTCTCAATATCTTTCCAAAAGTAAATATAACACAAAAAACAATTTTGGAAAAGGCTTTCATAACTATCCCATAGTCGGTCCCTCCCAATTGGGGGCCAACAGGATCTTATCATCTTTGCATAGTTGACCAATGGCAGACAAACAAATAAAGTAAAACAAATAAGTAAAAATGAATAGATAAAATCTAAACTTCATCTATGCTAAGGTTTCCAAAAGCAGAATGAGTAATGGAGATTTAGCCTTTAAAAAAGTTGGAATAAGACTGCTTCTTCTGTCTAAGGAAGGTTAATTCACATCAGGGAGAAATAACTGATCATCTCTTTCTCTTCACAGATGCTGGAGAAATTGGTAAGAGCCAGAGCTGATGACCCACTAGGCTTGGAGGGACCCAGAATGTTTCCCTTAATAACATGAAGGAGATTTGGAGGTGGGGAGTGGGAGCTGTGTTCCTAAGGGTCAAGAGAAAGGAGAGAGATCAGGTGAGAGGCGAACATCTTGGAGGTTAGAGACTGTAGTATAGTTTAGAGGATATAGGAATTGTCTCTCCTATAAAACATTATCTCATGGGTCAAACTCTTGTCATGGCAAGAGGGCTTGTATAACTCAATGAAGCTATGCGCCATGCCATGCAGGGCCACCAAAGATGGACTGGTCATAGCACAAATTCTGTGAAAATTTCTTAAAGAGATGAGAATACCAGATCACCCTATCTGTCTTCAGATTAGCTTGTATGTTGATCAGGAAAAAACAGTGAGAACCAAACATGGAACAATGAACTGGTCCAAAATTAGGAAAGGAGTATGTCAAGGCTGTATATTGCCACTCTGCTTATTTAACTTCTATGTAGAATAAATCATATGAAATGCCAGGCTGGATGAATCACAAGCTGGAATCAAGATTGCAGGAGAAATATCAATAACCTCAGATACGCAGATGATACCACTCTAATGGCAGAAAGTGAAGACAAACTAAAGAGTCTCTCGATGAAGGTGAGAGAGGAGAGTGAAAACGCTGGCTTAAAACTCATCATTCAAAAAACCAACATAATAGCATCTGGTCCCATCACTTCATGGCAAATAGAAAGGGAAAAAGTGGAAACAGTGACAGATTTCATTTTCTTGGGTTCCAAAATCACTGCAGACAGTGACTGCAGACATAAAATTAAAAGACGCATGCTGCTTGGAAGGAAAGGTATGACAAACCTAGACAGTGTGTTAAAAGGCAAAGACATCACGTTGCCAGCAAAGGTCCATATAGTCAAAGCGATGGTTTCCAAAAGCAGAATGAGTAATGGAGATTTAGCCTTTAAAAAAGTTGGAATAAGACTGCTTCTTCTGTCTAAGGAAGGTTAATTCACATCAGGGAGAAATAACTGATCATCTCTTTCTCTTCACAGATGCTGGAGAAATTGGTAAGAGCCAGAGCTGATGACCCACTAGGCTTGGAGGGACCCAGAATGTTTCCCTTAATAACATGAAGGAGATTTGGAGGTGGGGAGTGGGAGCTGTGTTCCTAAGGGTCAAGAGAAAGGAGAGAGATCAGGTGAGAGGCGAACATCTTGGAGGTTAGAGACTGTAGTATAGTTTAGAGGATATAGGAATTGTCTCTCCTATAAAACATTATCTCATGGGTCAAACTCTTGTCATGGCAAGAGGGCTTGTATAACTCAATGAAGCTATGCGCCATGCCATGCAGGGCCACCAAAGATGGACTGGTCATAGCACAAATTCTGTGAAAATTTCTTAAAGAGATGAGAATACCAGATCACCCTATCTGTCTTCAGATTAGCTTGTATGTTGATCAGGAAAAAACAGTGAGAACCAAACATGGAACAATGAACTGGTCCAAAATTAGGAAAGGAGTATGTCAAGGCTGTATATTGCCACTCTGCTTATTTAACTTCTATGTAGAATAAATCATATGAAATGCCAGGCTGGATGAATCACAAGCTGGAATCAAGATTGCAGGAGAAATATCAATAACCTCAGATACGCAGATGATACCACTCTAATGGCAGAAAGTGAAGACAAACTAAAGAGTCTCTCGATGAAGGTGAGAGAGGAGAGTGAAAACGCTGGCTTAAAACTCATCATTCAAAAAACCAACATAATAGCATCTGGTCCCATCACTTCATGGCAAATAGAAAGGGAAAAAGTGGAAACAGTGACAGATTTCATTTTCTTGGGTTCCAAAATCACTGCAGACAGTGACTGCAGACATAAAATTAAAAGACGCATGCTGCTTGGAAGGAAAGGTATGACAAACCTAGACAGTGTGTTAAAAGGCAAAGACATCACGTTGCCAGCAAAGGTCCATATAGTCAAAGCGATGGTTTCCCCAGTAGTCATGTACGACAGTCGGACCATAAAGAAAGCTCTGTGTGTGCTAAGTCACTTCAGTTCTGTCCTACTTTTCTTGACCCTGTGGACTGTAGCCGCCAAGCTCTTCTGTCCATGGGGACTGTCTAGGCAAGAATACTGGAGTGGGTTGCCATGCTCTCCACCAGGGGATCTTCCTGACCCAGTGATCAAACACACATTTCTTATATGTCTCCTGCACTGCATGAAGGTTCTTTAGCACCACCTGCAAAGCCCCTAAAGAAGGCTGAGTGCCAAAGAATTGAGGCTTTTGAACTGTGGTGTTGAAAAGACTCTTGAGAATCCCTTGGGCTGCAAGGAAATTAAAACAGTCAATCCTAAAGGAAATCAACTCTGAATATTCATTGGAAGGATTGATGCTGAAGCTCCAATATTTTGGCCACCTGATGGAAAAGCTGACTCACTGTGCTGGGAGAGACTGAGGGCAAGAGGAGAAGTGGGCAACAGAGGATGAGATGGTTGGATGGCATCACTGGCTCAGCGGACACGAGTCTGAAAAAACTTTGAGAGATAGCGAAGGACAAGGAAGCCTGATGTGCTGCAGTCCATGGGGTCACAAAGAGTTGGACATGACTTAGTGACTAAACAACAATGAATCATCTAATAATCAGTTATAAATTGTTTGCATTACAATGCTTCCTACATCTACTCAAATCACTAATAAAGGTCACTCTACACATGGGCTTGTTTGGAGGAAAGAAGTATGAGGAAATCGAGGAAAAGCGATCTTGTGACATTTGGAACACCAAGGGATACAACACGACAGCACACTCAGAATGGTGAAGTGACTCATCAAATTGACAATTGCAGCTGAAGCCAAAAATGAATAAAGGAACATAAGCCATCTTTCAAAACCCCAGAGACCTAAGAATGCTAGAGTCAAATGACCTGGGTTAGACTCAAACATCTTTTGAGTCTATATTAGAAAGGAATGAAGGAAGAGAAGAAGGATGGTGGAAAGAAGAGAGGAAAGAGGTAGTAATGGAGGAAGTGAGAAGAGGTAAGCATACCTCTCTGAAATGTGGAGTTTGTCTCTAGAATATCTAGATAGTTGGTCCCCTTATAAAATACGACCTCTGTGGTAAGACCATCTCATTAAACCCTCCACACAGCACCAGCCCAGAGGCGGCCTGGTCTTGTTCAGTTGGTCCCACTTAAATAAGCATTATTTAAATAAATAGTATAATAATGAGTTTTAAATAGTATACTATGAGTTTGCAATACACTATTAAAGCATTTCTCTTTCTTTCCACACATTCATTCGTTTCACAACAATAACTCTGTTCCTCCCATTTGGTTTTTCTTACTTTTCAGTAAATGTTACATTGTGCTTTAAAAATATGTTAAAAACAGAGTCACTCTCTTCATTCAGCCTGTTATTGCAATGATACAATCGAAAGGACAAAAGATAAAATTCACAAATCCTATTGCAGAATGATTTTAATTTTCTAAGCCTTGATAGGCAATCTGTATATCTACAAAAGAAATGCACCATACTTTTTCATTTATTTGTTCCATACATTAGCTTTGAGGGTTAGGAGATCAATGACTTGATATAGTTTAGTACATGTGGCATGTCGTGTCATTTTCCTTATAGCAGAGAAGTTTGCAAACCGCAGCCCTTTGGACCAAAATATATAATAATAACTTTATTGAAATACAGCCAGTTCATCTATTCATTTGCTCTACAACAGAGTTTAGCAGTTGCAGCACAGACCATGGGGCCCACAGAGGCTAAAATATTTAATATTTGGCTCTTTCCAGAACAGTTTGCCCACATCTGCTAAAACACTGTTAGGTTAAATACAGAGACAATTAGACTGAGTTGGCTCTAATGCCATGGATGTCTATTTAAACAAACCAAAAATCCAAGTCTGTAAATACCTCAAGGTTATGAAATCAAAAAACTAAGGACAGGCGCTTCCCCTGGTGGTCCAGTGGGTAAGGACACCGCCTTGCAGTGCAAGGGGCGCCGGTTTGAGCCCTGTCCTGGGAAGATCCCACGTGCCGCGGAGCGGCTGGACCGATGTGTCCAATCACCGAGCCGGAGCTCTAGAGCACATGCGCCCAGAGCCGGTGTTCTGCAACGACAGAGGCCACCCCGATGGGAGGCCCACAGGACCCAAAGAACGAAGACGAATGAAGATAGAGAAATGAAAGACCAATAGAAGTGGCCCGCCCACTCCCCTCCCTCCCCAACCTGACCTCCGCCCAAAGTAAATAAATAAGGACAGCCAATCACAAGCTGCCAACTCGGCTTTAAGTTATAGCCAATCAAATAACTTCGTTTCTTTGCTTCCACACTTCCTAGATGTCAGTCTTTCCCTTTCTCCTGTTGGTGGAATGCTCCTAACTACTTCTGGATAAACAGTGCCCAATCCAAATGAATAAATGTTCCAGTAAACACTTAAAAGTCTTAATATTCTCTGTTTATATTTAATACATCATTACTAGTATTTAGTGTCACAGTCTGTATAGGTGCTCAGAAAGCATTTAATAAAATATTCATTTCAAACTAGTTGACAGTGTTACATTATAGCATTAATTCTCAATGTGGAGTAATTTTCCGTTCCCTCTCCTGGTGAAGTCAAGGAACACTATAACAAAACTGAGGGGTGGGAGTGTGGGCTACAGGCACCTAGTGAGTGGAGGTCAGAGAAGCTGCTAAACCTAGTACAATACACAGGACAAGTCTCCCAAAACAATGAACTTTCAAGTCTAAAGTGTCAATAAAACCAAGGTTGAGAAGACCTGTGTTAAACGACGGTTTGGGGCTGACATTTTGGGGACCCAGGTGGATGACTGAGTCCAGCCAACTTACATTTCACACATTCTCTAGTTTAAAATAGACATTCATGCCATGTTTGGGGCAGGGAAATGTGCTTTCTTACCATTTCAATACTAAGAGGAAAAAATTTTCATAAATATGCACATTCTAAATAAGTAAAAAAAAAAAAAAAATAGACAGCCATTTAACAAATTAAAGCAAATACATCTTTCAAGTTTCAACACCCACTAAACGCAACTGAGAACAAGTGGTTCTAACACCCATTTTAATAATGTAAAAACGGAGAAGGGCAAGTAGGCACATTGATCACCAACACAAAAATTAACCACAATGCAAGTAGCCTCAGTGACTCATTTTATCTTCTTCCCAATCTCCTATCCACTCACAGTGGCCTCTTCCCCTAAATCCTACCGCACAGTGATGCATTTCTGCTGAGCTAAATCACTTCCCACTTTGCCCCACCATTTCACACATGGCTCTTGCAGCAGTCAAACAGCAGCAATTTGGGGGTTTTTTCTTCCTACTTTTTGTGTGGTTGCTACACCTGTGTGTTAGTACCAAAACAATGGTGTCTGAGAGAATCCTAGTCACTCAGCTCTTTCAGCTTTTATTCAAAGTTGTCCTTCCTCACGCCCACCTAGGCCTTTTACAAACACATTTCACAGGTCAGAACCCACAGAAAGGAGTCTGAGGGTCTGAACTAGAAAACAAATCATCTGCAAACAACACGACTCCAAGCTGAACTCAAAATCCCTGTTTCTGTTTGAAGAGTAAGTCTTCATTATTGGGTAAAGCTTCACTGTGTCCCTCCTTTTCTTTCTTCAGAAGGTAGGCATCCTCTCCTAGGAAATTGCCTCAGCCCTTCATGCACCAAATAAGACAGTGCTCTGCTGGGCTTCAGACATGCCTAGACATGTCTGCATCCAAGGGGTTCTGCTCAACCAAGACCTCAGCTATAACAGATTTGCAATATTAATACCTGACAAGTAATCAAAACCATTGGCATGAACCCTTCCTGACTGGGGAAAGTTGGGTAACAGACCAACTCTTTGCTTACCAAATTCTTGATTAACACCAGTTCTTTTCAAACAATCAGTATCCAAATATTTAACTCCATAAAAATCACTACCAGACCAGAAATCTCCCAAGTGAACATATTCAATACAAACTATGGAATATACTTTTTTTTTGAGCTTAGTCAGATGATCCTGCAGGTAAGTGCCTTTATGAAATCAGATATTTATTATGCAACTTTAGGGGAAAATACAATAAAACCCTATTATGAGATACTTTTCTCTATCATGCATCCAATTACACTGTGGGACAAAACTTTATTTCTCTGTTAAATGAAATATACTTTATTTCTCCTCCTATGATATAGAAAGTATATCGAGTTATTTTCCTTGGTAAAAGTGACTTAATGCTGATGAATCATACTTGACTATCTTAAAATTAATTCCTTATATATTGCATTATTTTTAAATATGTGAAATAAAAGCAAAAAAAACTATTTTTGTATTGAAAAACTCCTATTTCCTATTACCGTGTTAATGTGAAGAGTAAGAGCAATTTGTGTATTATAATTACATCTTTTTCCTCTCGAGATTCAACAGAGGATATGCTAAATTTTAGAAGCTCAAACAGAAAGACTTTTGAATAGGTTTAGACCTGCAAAGATGAAATGCATAACTGAATATACAAAGAGGTAAAACTCAGGGTCGTTCTTAGGCTTTGTCTCCCAGGAGTCACTTCCAATGGCACCAGAAAGGTTTGTATAAAAGCAGTACATTGCACACAACAGCAGGGTGACTATCTATGATCATGGAATCTTGGAGATTGTGTGCTGCCAAGGTTCAAAGAGCTCAGAAAGAGGGCTGCACAATGGCTTATGTTCTAAGAGTGCTCTGCTATATATAAATGTGGACTGAAGAGAAAAGTGGCATTTTAGTCATTTTATGAAAATGGGAAGTATTTAGTAAACCAAGCCTGTGTTCTTCTCAGGGTCAGCTAATGTGACTCCAAAAACCATTCTGCTCAGTTAAACACACATGAAGAAGTTACATTTTGTGTAAATGTGCTTCCTAGCATGATGAGAGTCCTTTCAAGGAGATACCTTATTGAATAGGTTTTTCAACTTCACATGTTCACATTCTTGAAAGACTAATGGATCCTTCATTAAAGAGATCACAGCTTTTCAGGTGTCATGCTTGAAGGCACACAATGAATTGGTCATTAAGGAAATTCAGCCACGCAGAAAGGACAGGAGAACAACTGGTTGACTCTTCTAATGACTCAAACAATGTTGGCAGAGCTGCTTTCACTCAGGCTGGTTTATAGCTGCAGAAGCATTAATTTTTCATACATAACAACTAGGTGAAAGAACCAACTACCTCAGGAGCAAGTGTCCACTGTCTGGAAAAACAGTTTATATAGGGTTATGTTTATTATTATTATTAAAACTGATCTGTTTGCACCTTACTGCCGTCCCATCCTACTTGCCCACAATACGTTAGACATCTTAGAAATACATCAAAGTGATCACACATAGCTAATTACTTTCTCATTAGATCATATGCATTCAAGAGAGCACATCTTTGAGATTATTACAATATCGTGTAATAAAGTTGCGGTTTGCACTTCCTTAATTGCTTCATGTGGTTTTATTTACCTCAGGCTGAGTCAGTTTTGATTCTCTTACTAGTGATGAAAGACACTTGACTGGCCCATTGTGTCCACTTATTCAGGCTTTACCTTGAACTCCAGGGAGTGAGTATATCTTCATTCTTTCATCTGAGATTATCTAAATATTTGAACTCAAGATTTTTCTGTGCCTGGGTAAAACAGAGACAGGATTAGGGAGGAAATCCAGTCTCTGAAAGCAATTTCACAATCCCCTTCTCTGTCCCTCTGCCACTGTCACAGGGAAAAAGATTCTGGTGGAGGCTGTTCTTTCAAGGATAAGCCGACCATTTGCTAGGCCTGTGTAAAGAAAAAAAGAAAAACGCACTCTGGTAACTTCTCGATTAATTCTGAGATTTTTTTTTTTCACCTTGTGGTGCTTCAAGGCCAAATGAGCCTTCAAGGAGGTCATAGGAACCTAAAGACATAAGAAATGCCATAATAGGTCAAATTAATGATCCAGTTACTCTGATGGGTTTTCTCTGAAAGAGGCGACAAGGCACATTTTGGACATGTCAATTTCAACATCTTTGAGGCTACAAGCAGGAGTGTTTCTTAGAGCAGATATCTATTTCAAATGTCTTGTTCTTTTTATTGCATCTTCAGTCATAAATTCATTTAAACCTGTCTGAAAATATTATAATCATGTACAGCTTTTTATATAGAAAGCTCTATAGAATGTAAACCTTTAATTTGGCCTAAACTAGTTGCCTCACATCTGCAAACTAACTAAATTACATTAACTCACATTTCCAAGGGTTTCCTGATTAAAGTACTGTATGCTGACTCAAACAATGTTGGCAGAGCTGCTTTCACTCAGGCTGGTTTATAGCTGCAGAAGCATTAATTTTTCATACATAACAACTAGGTGAAAGAACCAACTACCTCAGGAGCAAGTGTCCACTGTCTGGAAAAACAGTTTATATAGGGTTATGTTTATTATTATTATTAAAACTGATCTGTTTGCACCTTACTGCCGTCCCATCCTACTTGCCCACAATACGTTAGACATCTTAGAAATACATCAAAGTGATCACACATAGCTAATTACTTTCTCATTAGATCATATGCATTCAAGAGAGCACATCTTTGAGATTATTACAATATCGTGTAATAAAGTTGCGGTTTGCACTTCCTTAATTGCTTCATGTGGTTTTATTTACCTCAGGCTGAGTCAGTTTTGATTCTCTTACTAGTGATGAAAGACACTTGACTGGCCCATTGTGTCCACTTATTCAGGCTTTACCTTGAACTCCAGGGAGTGAGTATATCTTCATTCTTTCATCTGAGATTATCTAAATATTTGAACTCAAGATTTTTCTGTGCCTGGGTAAAACAGAGACAGGATTAGGGAGGAAATCCAGTCTCTGAAAGCAATTTCACAATCCCCTTCTCTGTCCCTCTGCCACTGTCACAGGGAAAAAGATTCTGGTGGAGGCTGTTCTTTCAAGGATAAGCCGACCATTTGCTAGGCCTGTGTAAAGAAAAAAAGAAAAACGCACTCTGGTAACTTCTCGATTAATTCTGAGATTTTTTTTTTTCACCTTGTGGTGCTTCAAGGCCAAATGAGCCTTCAAGGAGGTCATAGGAACCTAAAGACATAAGAAATGCCATAATAGGTCAAATTAATGATCCAGTTACTCTGATGGGTTTTCTCTGAAAGAGGCGACAAGGCACATTTTGGACATGTCAATTTCAACATCTTTGAGGCTACAAGCAGGAGTGTTTCTTAGAGCAGATATCTATTTCAAATGTCTTGTTCTTTTTATTGCATCTTCAGTCATAAATTCATTTAAACCTGTCTGAAAATATTATAATCATGTACAGCTTTTTATATAGAAAGCTCTATAGAATGTAAACCTTTAATTTGGCCTAAACTAGTTGCCTCACATCTGCAAACTAACTAAATTACATTAACTCACATTTCCAAGGGTTTCCTGATTAAAGTACTGTATGCTGAGAATTTGTAGACTAGTAACCATGATTGTGTACACTCCAGCTAATTGTGGTCTCTATAATGCCTCAATTAGACATTTAAATCCTCCTAGACAATTGTTGATCTACAACTCTGAGTATTTCTTGCCAACTTTTTATTGCCCAGGGTCAATAAGTTCTTTCTTGCTGCTGCCTAGTCACTCCAGTCATGTCCAACTCTGTGTGACCCCACAGACCACAGCCCATCGGGCTCTTCTGTCCATAGAATTCTCCAGGCAAGAATACTGGAGTGGGTTGCCATGCCCTCCTTCAGGGGCTGCTTCCCAACCCAGGGATGGAACCAGGGTCTCCTGCATTGCGGACAGATTCCTCACCATGGAGCCACCAGGAAGTCCTGATAGATAGATACATAGATACATAGATAGATACATAGATAGATATTTGAGACTCCATGGACTATAGCTCGCCAGGCTTCTCTGTCCATGGAATTTTCCAGGCAAGATTACTGGAGTGAGTTGTCATTTCCTTCTCCAAAGTTCCTTCTTACAGTCTAGTTAAATATTTTCTATTGTCTACCCTATTTCCTTCTGTTTGTCAGAAACAGCAAATGATCAGGATTCTCCTCACGAAAAGTAAATAAATAAACAAGCATTGTTTCTCAGGGCTTAGCAACAGGAGCTTGACCGTCAAGGAAACAGGACGTGCAGCCGACATGGGTCCATGAGCAGCTGGGCTTGTAGAGATGTATTTTTAATTGACAACAACAAAAAAAAATTAGCAATCCAAAACGCTCACTGAAAAGGCAAGAACATGGAACAAAATCTGTATTGTATTCTTTTATCCACAAGAGTAAAATAACTTTGGTACAAGATCTGTGGCATGTTTCCCATAAAAGAAAACACAATGAAACAAAATGACATTTTATCAGCTTGAAAGGAAGCAAGTGTTTGCTATAAAACAGATGGGAGGGGCCGTCCGTGTCTTGAGTTGCAGAGAGGTCCACATTATGGTCTCTGGGCCCTTGCTAAACTGCCTTGTATCTTTCCTCACTCCTATAATAATTTTTGGTTGGTCTAGAAGAGAATGGTTCAGTCTTAGAGCTAGAAGGGACCTGAGAGATTTTTTACTTGTTTTATAGATAAGAAATGAGCCAGCAGAGTTTCAATGGTTCTCTTACAGCCACAGAGCCTTTTTTTTTTTTTTTTTTTTTGGAAAAGCTAGGTGTTGGATGCAAATGTGACTGCCACCACACAGCCATGGATAGAAGACCTGTCCTGCTACAAAGGTATGGATAGGACCCGTTGCTTCTTGGGACCACCTAAAGTCACGACAAGGATAATATCTTTTTGTCAACAATATCCTGCTTTCTTCTAAACTCACACAGCACATGCATTTATTTGGTGAGCAATTAAAAAATAAAAGGCAGACCAAATACACCCAAATCCTCCCTTCATTTCTCAGCCTACCAAGTAATCCAATAAATTATTTACTTTGGGATCACTTGGGTTAAACAGCATTCTTTGCATACTGTATGAGGTGTCTTTGATTTCAGGCTTGTTTTAAATAAAGAGTTCTATCAA
Source organism: Tragulus kanchil (assembly GCA_022376925.1). Lineage (NCBI taxonomy): Eukaryota > Metazoa > Chordata > Mammalia > Artiodactyla > Tragulidae > Tragulus > Tragulus kanchil. The sequence continues at coordinate 137,079,593 of JAIOJX010000004.1, forward strand.
AATAGAATGGCCTTAACTCTCAGTCTTGGAAATAAACAAACAGTCTCAATCAATGATGCTGAGAAAACCATTTAACATTTTTCAAGAGGCTAAGAAAAGAAATATTTTCATGCCTACAACATGAAGTCAGAAATAGCCTTTGGCACATACATAGTTTGGTCTTTTCAGAGGTTGTGGGAAAACATGGGGGAAAAAAATTAGCAAAATTAGCAAGGCTACCATGACAACAAGCAAATACTCAGAGGCAGAGTTTAAATTCTGGAAATTTCAGAGGGAAGGAGAGGAGGGTCCCTAGGATCATTCATCAGAGAAGAGGAATCAAGTGTAAGGAGAATTATTGCTAAATGGACAGATACTGGAACAGATATTTATTGTAATGGATTTCCTGTAGTGCCAAATTTTATCGAGAGGGCACTGTAACTGAGGAGATACCATTTCCTTGAAATTATGTGTTTTTTGCAGTATTGAACTCAATGTGGAAATATATATCCTACATTTTTATTTCTGTGGGTTGTCATTTGTTTTTTTTTAACAGACACAAGAAGCTGCATGTTTGGGAGTAAGCTAAAAATACATGGAGAAGTTTTTTGTTTTGTTTTTTTTTCAATTGAGTTTGCCAAAGTGCCTGAGTCAGGACCCAGGAGTGACCAGACTCCCAGTGCTCTATCACCGCATGGTTTTTTTTTTTCTATTTAAATTCTAAGCCCTACATATGTATATTCTTTCATTTAGTTAATCAATATTTACAGGCAATTGCTATATGAAGTGAGCATGTGAAAGAAAGTGTTAGTCACTCAGTTGTGTCCAATCTCTTTCTTTGTGGCCCCACGGACTGAAGCCCACTAGCCTCTTCTGTCCGTGGAATTCTCCAGGCAAGAACACTGGAGTGGGTAGCCATTCCCTTCTCCAGGGGATCTTCCTGACCCAGGGATCAAACTCGAGTCTCCTGCATTTCAGGCAGACTCTTTACCATCTGAGCCACTAGGGAAACTGAATTACTACGTATTGCTTTTCAACAGCTGTTTGGAAAACAGGGTTGAACAGGAAAGAGGGTGTATATTAGTTACATACTAGTTGAAGAGAGCTAGAAGAGAGAAATAAGCAAACCAAGACATAAACAAGAAAATGTCTAGACAGGAGGACCAACAAGTGCAAAGGTGTTGAGTGAGGAAAGAGTCTGGCCTGCACCATAAACAAAAGAAGGCAAGTCTACTAAGGACAGTCAGCCAAAAGGCATGGACTTGGTGAGAGAATATTTGAGGTAGGCTTCAATGCAGTGGGAATTTTCCATTCTTGTCTCCAACCATCTGGTTTTTACGTGTCTGTCAAAATAGCATGAAAACATAATCTCTCGTCTGGTTTAATGCAGTAGAGGTAGATTGCATATTCACAATGAATAATGAAGATAAAACTGTTAGGAGGTGACACGAATGGCTTGGATGTGGGATTTAAGGGAAAGGAAGCAGTAACAACTCCTAGATTTTTGGCCCAAGACAGTGAATGAATGATGGTGTTATTTACTGAGGAGATACCATTTCCTTGAAATTATGTGTTTTTTGCAGTATTGAACTCAATGTGGAAATATATATCCTACATTTTTATTTCTGTGGGTTGTCATTTGTTTTTTTTTAACAGACACAAGAAGCTGCATGTTTGGGAGTAAGCTAAAAATACATGGAGAAGTTTTTTGTTTTGTTTTTTTTTCAATTGAGTTTGCCAAAGTGCCTGAGTCAGGACCCAGGAGTGACCAGACTCCCAGTGCTCTATCACCGCATGGTTTTTTTTTTTCTATTTAAATTCTAAGCCCTACATATGTATATTCTTTCATTTAGTTAATCAATATTTACAGGCAATTGCTATATGAAGTGAGCATGTGAAAGAAAGTGTTAGTCACTCAGTTGTGTCCAATCTCTTTCTTTGTGGCCCCACGGACTGAAGCCCACTAGCCTCTTCTGTCCGTGGAATTCTCCAGGCAAGAACACTGGAGTGGGTAGCCATTCCCTTCTCCAGGGGATCTTCCTGACCCAGGGATCAAACTCGAGTCTCCTGCATTTCAGGCAGACTCTTTACCATCTGAGCCACTAGGGAAACTGAATTACTACGTATTGCTTTTCAACAGCTGTTTGGAAAACAGGGTTGAACAGGAAAGAGGGTGTATATTAGTTACATACTAGTTGAAGAGAGCTAGAAGAGAGAAATAAGCAAACCAAGACATAAACAAGAAAATGTCTAGACAGGAGGACCAACAAGTGCAAAGGTGTTGAGTGAGGAAAGAGTCTGGCCTGCACCATAAACAAAAGAAGGCAAGTCTACTAAGGACAGTCAGCCAAAAGGCATGGACTTGGTGAGAGAATATTTGAGGTAGGCTTCAATGCAGTGGGAATTTTCCATTCTTGTCTCCAACCATCTGTTTTTCACGTGTCTGTCAAAATAGCATGAAAACATAATCTCTCGTCTGGTTTAATGCAGTAGAGGTAGATTGCATATTCACAATGAATAATGAAGATAAAACTGTTAGGAGGTGACACGAATGGCTTGGATGTGGGATTTAAGGGAAAGGAAGCAGTAACAACTCCTAGATTTTTGGCCCAAGACAGTGAATGAATGATGGTGTTATTTACTGAGACGAACAAGTCAGGGAGAATAAATTTGAAGGAAAACTGACCGTTGGACATATACCTTTGGGGCATCCATTAGATACCCAAACAATAACAACATTGTCAAAAGACAGTTAAATACACAGTTCATAACTCAGGGAAAGGATCTCAGGGCTGACGATTCAAACTTAAGATGTTATCAGCCTATAGACAACACAAAACAATGTTACTTGATTTGCAGAGAAGAGTAAGAACCTACAACTTGGTGCTGGACCACTTCAGTGTAGAAGTGGAGAGTGGAGGAATCAACAAGGAGCCTGAAAAGAAGTTGTCACAGAGAGAATGAAAATAAGGTTAACGAAAATAAGGTTAAGGTTTCTGTGTGTCACAGAAACCAAGACAGTAAAGTACAATAAAGTATAAAAAATATAGAGTAATCAGCTGGGTCAGATACTACAGAAAGGTTCAGTAAAAAGAAAACAGAGAAGTTGGATTTGGCAACTAAAAGGTCATTGATGGGATTTAAGACTATTTTCCCTTGAAGTGTCAGGGATGACCTCAGTTTTGAGTGGATTGGATTATGAACCAGAGGTGTGAAGGAAAAGCCACAAGTCTTGGTAAATATTCAATCAAAGAGGAAGTAGACTTTTGTTTAATGAGAAAGTAATAAAGACTGGGCACCCACTGGAAGGAAACAGAGATGCAAGGAATAAAATTTGAAACCACTAAAGTGACTCAAAATAAGACTCAATAACCACGATCAAAATTAATTCTACCTCCCAGTCTTCTTTAAACCTCTATTTTGGGATCACTTTCTTCTTCTTTCTCTGGATGAAAACTTAGGTAACCTCATAACTTTCCTAACAACTCTTAGTGATTTCAAACTCTTAAGTCACTAAATGTGATCTCAATTTAGCAATTAGAATGCCCAGTATTGTTTAAGAGTCAAAGCCTCCAATTTCATTCAAAGACAAATTATGACTTATGGAAAATTTGGAGATAGAGGTCTAATCCTAAATCCAATAATGCTCATAGAATTAACAATCCATAAACTCCTTGGATGACATCAATAGTCTTGAGAATTTCAATGAGTTCATTCTCTGTCACTTCTTCACTCATGGCTGGCTGTTTTTCTCACCCTTTCTGAGTTTAGAGGAGAGGAGGGAGGAGGCAGAAAGGGAGAGAGATAAGGAACAGAGGAAAGGGTTTACATGATTTGTGTGTGCTTTATCGCTCAGTCGTGTCCCACACTTGCAACAACACAAACAGTAGCCCACCAGGCTCCTCTCTCCATGGGATTTCCCAGACAAGCATACTGGAGTGGGTTGCCATTTACTTCTCCAGGGGATCTTCCCGACCCAGGGATCGAAACCAGGTCTCTGGCACTGCAGACAGATTCTTTACCATTTGAGCCACCAGGGAAGCCCCTTACATGACTGGGTGCTGTTATAAACTGGCTTTGTGTTTTTAGGTCTGGTGGGTGTTTAAAGTTGACTCTTCTGTGGGACTTTCTCACAGGCAATTTAGTGATTTTCCAACACTTGAAGTCTCACTTGCATTTCGCTAGCTAGATGACTGTACTCTATTCTGTATTCTATCTCTCCTCAAGCCATCTCAAGCTCCTTCTCTGTTGAAGCTTTTTCAATCCTCAAACAATTATCATGCTTGTGTGCTAAGTCGCTTCAGTCAAGTCCGACTCTTTGTAACCTTATAGACTGTGACCCGCCAGGTTCCTCTGCCCATGGGATTCTCCAGGTAAGAATACTGAATTGGATTGCCATGCCTTCCTCCAGGGGCTCTTCCTAACCCATGGACTGAATTCACATCTCTTATATCTCTCCTGCATTGGCAGGCAGGTTCTTTACCACTAGTGCCACCCGGGAAGCCTGGAGATTATATTAGGTCAAGTCACAGGGATTCCAGAGCAGCCTTTCCTCACTATTACCCTCAACAAAGCTATAAGAAACACTGCCTCATTATTTGTCCAAACAGACCCTGAAAATATAGACCTTGGGCAGCAGCCATCATTCTCCCTTTGGTTTTCTGAAAACCAATTCCATCATCTTATGGAAAATTTGGAGATAGAGGTCTAATCCTAAATCCAATAATGCTCATAGAATTAACAATCCATAAACTCCTTGGATGACATCAATAGTCTTGAGAATTTCAATGAGTTCATTCTCTGTCACTTCTTCACTCATGGCTGGCTGTTTTTCTCACCCTTTCTGAGTTTAGAGGAGAGGAGGGAGGAGGCAGAAAGGAGAGAGATAAGGAACAGAGGAAAGGGTTTACATGATTTGTGTGTGCTTTATCGCTCAGTCGTGTCCCACACTTGCAACAACACAAACAGTAGCCCACCAGGCTCCTCTCTCCATGGGATTTCCCAGACAAGCATACTGGAGTGGGTTGCCATTTACTTCTCCAGGGGATCTTCCCGACCCAGGGATCGAAACCAGGTCTCTGGCACTGCAGACAGATTCTTTACCATTTGAGCCACCAGGGAAGCCCCTTACATGACTGGGTGCTGTTATAAACTGGCTTTGTGTTTTTAGGTCTGGTGGGTGTTTAAAGTTGACTCTTCTGTGGGACTTTCTCACAGGCAATTTAGTGATTTTCCAACACTTGAAGTCTCACTTGCATTTCGCTAGCTAGATGACTGTACTCTATTCTGTATTCTATCTCTCCTCAAGCCATCTCAAGCTCCTTCTCTGTTGAAGCTTTTTCAATCCTCAAACGATTATCATGCTTGTGTGCTAAGTCGCTTCAGTCAAGTCCGACTCTTTGTAACCTTATAGACTGTGACCCGCCAGGTTCCTCTGCCCATGGGATTCTCCAGGTAAGAATACTGAATTGGATTGCCATGCCTTCCTCCAGGGGCTCTTCCTAACCCATGGACTGAATTCACATCTCTTATATCTCTCCTGCATTGGCAGGCAGGTTCTTTACCACTAGTGCCACCCGGGAAGCCTGGAGATTATATTAGGTCAAGTCACAGGGATTCCAGAGCAGCCTTTCCTCACTATTACCCTCAACAAAGCTATAAGAAACACTGCCTCATTATTTGTCCAAACAGACCCTGAAAATATAGACCTTGGGCAGCAGCCATCATTCTCCCTTTGGTTTTCTGAACCATTCCATCCATTCCCTGATTCAGCTTTTTCAGTATGTGGCTGCAAACCTGAATTCATCAACACATCATCACACCTGAGATGAGAGGCCAGAAAGGAAGAAGAATCATCTCATATAGGCTACTCAATTGAAAGAAACCTCCGAATTCTGCTTTTCAGTCTGACCTTTTTATATTCACAATGTGAGTGTAGAATTTCAGGGTCATGCAACCACTTTAATCAAACTCTGGAAATTCTGCATATAGTTTGGCACTGACTCTGGAATGCAGCATCTATTTTATCATGGTGCTCAGCTAAAATTGCAAATTAAATCTTATTGCATATTTTTTAAAAACACAGAATAATCTAAAACAAGCTCATGGGTTGAAGTGAATAATCAGGAGGGAAAAATGATCCAAAATGATCCAAGAAAGAAAAAGAAATTTTACAGAGGGACAATCTCTGCAGGAGGAAAGGGGATAGAATCAAGAGAGCCAGAGGAGGGATGTGATCATATGTAGCTCAAGCATAAACCAGTGTTTCCAATGAAAAATTTTCAAAACTTAAAATGCAATTTAATCTCATTTTTAAAGCTTTGAAGCAAGTATTAATATCTGTGTGTGTATAACCAGATATTAGCAACACTTTACAGTCTTTATACTGATAAAATTAGGGTAACAAAAGCTTCCAAATATTTTAAAGACATTTATAAGCATTTAAGCTAATGTTTTAAAATAATTTTATATTGCTTCCCTTTATTGACAAATATCTAAAAGGTTCACAAAATCCACCAAGTTATACCAGAAAAACAAAATAGGTAGAGACCTGTAATCCCTTATTTAAAATTCCAAAATCCAAAAAACTCTGTAAAACTTCAAGCTTTTCAGTTTAAAAGATCTGACCTGAACTGAAAATAAACTATTGATCACCTCTATTTATCTTACTGACTGTGAACATTCATGCCTTTGCCGGAGAATTCCATAGACAGAGTAGCCTCACAGGCCACAGTCCACAGGGTCGCAAAGAGTTGGACACGACTGAGTAACTTTCACTCTGCTAGGAAAATATTAATCTGCCCAATCATGGGTGTTCGCCCCAAACCTTGCTAAAATATATTATATAATACATAGTATGTGTGGAATATTATATTTATAAAACTGAGAAGTAGGTGGGAATATGGATTCTTAAGCATTTTCAGCCCCAACAGTTTTGAATGGAAGAAGATAAACTTTGCATATAAACCAGAACATAGTATTTTTGTGAAGTTAAGACTACTTACACATTTAAGCAATCCAAATTTATAGAATTCAGTATAAAGCAGAAACCCTGCCTTGGATAAACAGTAGAAAGACCTTTTTTGTAACCTTGTCTTACCAGTATCACTAATAGCATGCAAAGACTCCAAGGAGCAAATTAAAGCAAGATATAGTGCACTCTTTCCAAAGAAAACTGAGTTTTTCTTCTAGCTGTCTTATTTCATCTGGCTTACAACATTAAGCATGGTAATAACCAGAGCTCTTTTAAAAGTCATTTGACCAAGGCAGCCTTCAGATCCCTGGAGTTCAAGCAACACGGCACAGTAAATCTACTGTAGTAATTTGGAATATGGATTATAAATACAAAGGAAATATACATTTAATCTATCTCTAAAAACCATATCTTAAAATCACTGAAAAGGAGGATGAAGTTTTATGGTGCATAATCTTATCCTTCTGGAATTTTGGCTGACCATCAAAATACCTTTTGATACCACAAATCTGCTTTAATCTTTAAAAAGTTCTGCACTTGACCAGAAAGGTTTTCAAGAGCGATGGTGCCGAAACTTGCTGTGCGGTCAACCATTGTATTTGAAGTTCTGCATCACTCACTGGGTTATCACCTAAAGAAAATAGTGCATTCTACTCTGAGATTCATGACCACGCAAATGTCTGATATCCTATGTGTTAAAACTGACTCACAGTTAAAGAGAGTAAATATAGACATGCACAAATACCAGATATCATTTTTCAACCTGAAATGTGGAAACAAAAAATCTTGTTAAACCCTCCCAAAGACAAATAAACTGTTAAAGAAGCTGAAAATGCTGCAACTCTGTACTGCTTTATTCATCCCTTTGGAACTTGACTGTGGTGGAAACAGGAATTTTTATTCCTATTCCTATTTTATTCCTAAATAATATTCAGTAATAAAATGTGGTAATTTTTCTTAGAAATTGCTAACATTTCTAAACTGTACTAGAATCCATGCCAATGCATCAAATGGCCTGTGGTCAGCCTGCCTTTTAAAATATTATAAGTACAAAGAATAAACTACAATTTTAATAGAGGGCTACGACACAGGGCTAATTATATCTCCAGAAAAACAAGGTCATAAAGAGAGCTCCCTATGAGAATATTATCTTGATGCCTGTATCTCTGCTGTGTACAAAAATAATATTATAAGGTAATTAATATTCATTTAGGTTTTGTTTCTCAATTTTTTTCTGCATGAATTTCTAGCAATTATCATAACAGAGAAAAAGGAGGGGAAGAGGACAGAGGAGAAGAAGAAATTAAGATGAAGAAAGACAGTCTTACAATAAAACTCTCCCATTACATACCCTAACCAATCGACGTAAACAATAAGGACTGCTTAATCCTGAGACTTTTCTGTCTGTATCTTAAAGATCACCTGATAAAGGAGGATAATTTGGAATATGGATTATAAATACAAAGGAAATATACATTTAATCTATCTCTAAAAACCATATCTTAAAATCACTGAAAAGGAGGATGAAGTTTTATGGTGCATAATCTTATCCTTCTGGAATTTTGGCTGACCATCAAAATACCTTTTGATACCACAAATCTGCTTTAATCTTTAAAAAGTTCTGCACTTGACCAGAAAGGTTTTCAAGAGCGATGGTGCCGAAACTTGCTGTGCGGTCAACCATTGTATTTGAAGTTCTGCATCACTCACTGGGTTATCACCTAAAGAAAATAGTGCATTCTACTCTGAGATTCATGACCACGCAAATGTCTGATATCCTATGTGTTAAAACTGACTCACAGTTAAAGAGAGTAAATATAGACATGCACAAATACCAGATATCATTTTTCAACCTGAAATGTGGAAACAAAAAATCTTGTTAAACCCTCCCAAAGACAAATAAACTGTTAAAGAAGCTGAAAATGCTGCAACTCTGTACTGCTTTATTCATCCCTTTGGAACTTGACTGTGGTGGAAACAGGAATTTTTATTCCTATTCCTATTTTATTCCTAAATAATATTCAGTAATAAAATGTGGTAATTTTTCTTAGAAATTGCTAACATTTCTAAACTGTACTAGAATCCATGCCAATGCATCAAATGGCCTGTGGTCAGCCTGCCTTTTAAAATATTATAAGTACAAAGAATAAACTACAATTTTAATAGAGGGCTACGACACAGGGCTAATTATATCTCCAGAAAAACAAGGTCATAAAGAGAGCTCCCTATGAGAATATTATCTTGATGCCTGTATCTCTGCTGTGTACAAAAATAATATTATAAGGTAATTAATATTCATTTAGGTTTTGTTTCTCAATTTTTTTCTGCATGAATTTCTAGCAATTATCATAACAGAGAAAAAGGAGGGGAAGAGGACAGAGGAGAAGAAGAAATTAAGATGAAGAAAGACAGTCTTACAATAAAACTCTCCCATTACATACCCTAACCAATCGACGTAAACAATAAGGACTGCTTTATCCTGAGACGCTGGGGGTTTTGTCTGTCTGTTTCTTTTATCTCACATTTTATTTTTCTTGGTCGTGATGTTTAGTCTACATTTTTATTTTATTATAGACTACACCTTCTTTAACAGTAAGCAATTCATCCTTTTTTTTTAATTTCTAGCACTCAAAATCAATAAAAATAAATATCCAAAGAGACTTAATTTCCTAAATATTTTTACCAAATAAGATAAAAAATAAACAAAAACCAAGGATGGGGCTTCCCCTGGTGGTCCAGTGGGTAAGGACACCGCCTTGCAGTGCAAGGGGCGCCGGTTCAATCCCTGGCCGGGGCGGATCCCACGTGCCGCAGAGCAGCTGGACCAGTGTGTCCAATTACCGAGCCGCAGCTCTGGCACGCGTGCGCCCAAAGCCGGTCTCTGCGACAACAGAGGCCACCGTGATGGGAGGCCCACAGGAGCCAAAGAACAAAGACAGATGAAAATAGAGAAATGAAAGACCAATAGAAGTGGCCCGCCCATCCCCCTCCCTCCCCACCAAAAAGATAAATAAATAAAATTAAAAAAAAAAAAAAAAAAAAACCAAGGATGTATCAGGTGAGACAATGTGTGGTCGGCATTAAGTTTTAGACTTGCAAACTCCTAAGTCATTTTTGTAAAAGACAGGCATAAGATAACCAAATGGACTAGAGTAACATGAAGACCAATAGAAGCTATTGTTCAGAGATTTATTTTTTCTTGGGAGATAAAATTTGCTTTCCTAGCATCTCTTGCAGTATCTTGACAAAATAATGATATGATTTAAGAATATAAAGCTTACAACTCCAATGAAGCAATTTCTATCTTCACAGACCTGAGGTTAGATAGAGTGTTCCAGGTTTGCACTGCAGAGTATAAAGGACAGTGCCTCTGAGGTCAGAGTTTTTGCTACAGTTCTAGTTTTCAAAGTTTTAAAAGGGAAATGTTTGTTTCACTCAAGCTCACTAATTTTGATGTCCAGGATACTGACCTTTCATAATTAGAGATATAAACATTTAAAAATTAAAGAGGCAAACACTATTAGGGAATAATGAAAATATATATTCAGTGTGGTGCTACCCCTTTCTGGTTAACATGACTGAAAAGAACCTTTTCAGACCCCAGGTGGGAACGGTAAGCAGTCTTTCTCATACCCTTTTTTCTTTTTCTCTGACTACAATACTTTCTGAGTCTATTTAGGAGAGTGTTATTTAGGAGTGTGTTTCCAATTCATTCTTCCAGCTTAGCACAACTTGCCCTGAGACATTTCCTATTTCCTCTCTTGCTGTGAGCAGAGACACATCTCTGTAGGAATCCACTGGTCCCAGTGATCATCTCCTTGGACAGAGCATGTGCAGGTCCTGCTCTGGGCAGCCAGGAGGATGTTTGCTCCTGCCAGGAACAAGTCTTAATAGAGTGGTAATAAACAGAGGAGGTAACTCAATAACAAAGAGAATGTTTCCCAAGCTTCAAAGTGTTTGAAAAACAAAGGTTGTCCTACTAGAAACTTTTTTTGAAAAATTCTGATGACATTTTATAAAGCAGAAGTCTACACTAGTGCCCTTTGTCTACTGTTTTAAAGTCTTTACTGTTGAAAAGAAATCAGAGAATAAAGGTCTGTTCTTTATTAAGAAAATAATTTAGAGTACATCCATTTCTTGACCTCAGTACTCATTATACTTCCATTAAGGGCATTACTTTCCACTTGGCATATTAGTCACTTTAATGCTAAGCTTTTGCTCAAAAAAACATACACCCACATTTTTTTTAATTTACACTAAATGAAAATTATTTTATCTGGGCTTAATTTCCCTAAATCGATTTTGAAAATAGGCTTTTTGATGAATAATCAGTACAATAAAACCTACCTATCCACCCAGGGTCATTCTAATCCCTTCCCAGAAAACACTCTCTTAATTGCAGCCATGACGGTATTGGTACTGTAGCTGCCATTTTGTTTTTCTTTTTCAAAAAAAAATATTTAAAATCTGTCAGTGAATTGACTGACACCAATGGAGAAATAGCAAGTGATTATTAAACACACTTAAGATGATGTGAGTTTTGTTTTGTTGTTATTTTTTTAATGTGCATTCAGTGAATAAGCATATGTAATTGCAAAAGAGGTCAAGATAATATATATGGAAGGGGAGGCTATATCTCACTTATTATAACTAGGTTAGGATTGTACTGTATCATTCTACCGCAGACAATAAAAGCAACAGATAGTGATATCCAAAAAAAAATTACCCTTTGACTACCTTAAATGTCACACATGTAATTAAAAGCAAACCGTTTGCCTAATGTGCACAGAAATCAAATCTCACTGTTCTATATGCAATAATTCATGTAGTGCCCTGCAAACATTGTTTAGACTTCCTAAAGAAACATACAGCTAGAACAAAGGAGTAGCTAGTAAAAAGGATAACTTTCTTAATACTCCCCCATCAAACCCTCCAACAACAACAAAAAAAACAAAACCAACCCACCAAAACATAAAAGTTGTGTGTTTTGCAAACACAGCTTCAGGAAATGGCTTCCAACTAACTTTTGTAATTGCATTTCCAGTTTTCCTAATAAAAACAGAGGAGGTAACTCAATAACAAAGAGAATGTTTCCCAAGCTTCAAAGTGTTTGAAAAACAAAGGTTGTCCTACTAGAAACATTTTTTGAAAAATTTTGATAACATTTTATAAAGCAGAAGTCTACACTAGTGCCCTTTGTCTACTGTTTTAAAGTCTTTACTGTTGAAAAGAAATCAGAGAATAAAGGTCTGTTCTTTATTAAGAAAATAATTTAGAGTACATCCATTTCTTGACCTCAGTACTCATTATACTTCCATTAAGGGCATTACTTTCCACTTGGCATATTAGTCACTTTAATGCTAAGCTTTTGCTCAAAAAAACATACACCCACATTTTTTTTAATTTACACTAAATGAAAATTATTTTATCTGGGCTTAATTTCCCTAAATCGATTTTGAAAATAGGCTTTTTGATGAATAATCAGTACAATAAAACCTACCTATCCACCCAGGGTCATTCTAATCCCTTCCCAGAAAACACTCTCTTAATTGCAGCCATGACGGTATTGGTACTGTAGCTGCCATTTTGTTTTTCTTTTTCAAAAAAAAATATTTAAAATCTGTCAGTGAATTGACTGACACCAATGGAGAAATAGCAAGTGATTATTAAACACACTTAAGATGATGTGAGTTTTGTTTTGTTGTTATTTTTTTAATGTGCATTCAGTGAATAAGCATATGTAATTGCAAAAGAGGTCAAGATAATATATATGGAAGGGGAGGCTATATCTCACTTATTATAACTAGGTTAGGATTGTACTGTATCATTCTACCGCAGACAATAAAAGCAACAGATAGTGATATCCAAAAAAAAATTACCCTTTGACTACCTTAAATGTCACACATGTAATTAAAAGCAAACCGTTTGCCTAATGTGCACAGAAATCAAATCTCACTGTTCTATATGCAATAATTCATGTAGTGCCCTGCAAACATTGTTTAGACTTCCTAAAGAAACATACAGCTAGAACAAAGGAGTAGCTAGTAAAAAGGATAACTTTCTTAATACTCCCCCATCAAACCCTCCAACAACAACAACAAAAAAAACAAAACCAACCCACCAAAACATAAAAGTTGTGTGTTTTGCAAACACAGCTTCAGGAAATGGCTTCCAACTAACTTTTGTAATTGCATTTCCAGTTTAGGGTTATGCATGGAGACTCTAATTCTCCTCCCAGTCCTGCGGGAGGGTTGTACTTCCTGCCTGCCTGACTGAAGTCTGTCATGTCATATGCCTTGCTTTGGCCCATGAAAGGAAATGTGTCACTTCTTAGGAAACATCTATAAAATCCACATTCTCTTCTCCTTGGGAAATTCTTGTCCAGATGGAGCCTTCATTGACTTTGCCTCCTGACTGACATCAATGAACAGCACCTCCTCTCTGTCAATCCACAATGAACACGTAGCCTTAGCAAGAAATAAATTTGTGTGTTATTAATCTACTGGGATTTTAGGACTTTTTTTCTTTTCTACTACAACCTAACTAACCCATTGTATCCTAATCTCACAGAGAAACAGGAACACCCTACTGGAGACAGCAAAGTCAGCCACCATCATAACAAGTTTATTCAAAATAGCATACATTGGGCTTCCCTGGTGGTCCAGTGGGTAAGGACACCGCCTTGCAGTGCAAGGGGCGCCGGTTTGATCCCTGGCCAGGGAGGATCCCACGTGCCGCAGAGTGGCTGGACCGACGTGTCCAATTACCGAGCCGGGAGCTCTGGAGCGCATGCGCCCAGAGCCGATGCTCTGCGACCACAGAGGCCACTGTGATGGGAGGCCCACACGGGCCAAAGAACAAAGATGGATGGAAAAAATTAGACAAATGAAAGACCAATAGAAGTGGCCTGCCCGCCTCCCTCCCCCCCCCACCCACCGCCCAAAAAAAAAAAAACTTTTAAAAATAGCATACATCAAGTTTTCAAATCTACAAAAGACCACTTACTCATTTTAAAGTCCACATCTTATGCATTTTTTAAAATGCATTGTTTTTCAAAAAAAAAGACAGCTCTATTTTATTATAGTGAGGATTTCAGCAGCCACAGGAGTTTAAAATAGTAGTCAATAGTAATAACATTTACATAGCACCCTAAAGCAGTTCAAACTCATGTTTTATATTAATTTCATTATGATTGAGAGAAGTCTAATTTCAAGTTTCTCAGTTTTATTGCGCATGTCATATATGCATTAATATGGCAATACACATGTCAACACTGATTGCAACACACTTTGGAAAATAATAGCGGAGTTGGTAAAAATTTAATACTTAAACGTTTAGAAGGAAATTAAATATTATCCCTACCAAATAAAGAAGATGGTTTATTCTAGATGCTCAAGTACATTATCCAAAAAATTTAAAGAAGATGGTTTAAAATCTAGACTCAGAGTAAAATCCACATTCTCTTCTCCTTGGGAAATTCTTGTCCAGATGGAGCCTTCATTGACTTTGCCTCCTGACTGACATCAATGAACAGCACCTCCTCTCTGTCAATCCACAATGAACACGTAGCCTTAGCAAGAAATAAATTTGTGTGTTATTAATCTACTGGGATTTTAGGACTTTTTTTCTTTTCTACTACAACCTAACTAACCCATTGTATCCTAATCTCACAGAGAAACAGGAACACCCTACTGGAGACAGCAAAGTCAGCCACCATCATAACAAGTTTATTCAAAATAGCATACATTGGGCTTCCCTGGTGGTCCAGTGGGTAAGGACACCGCCTTGCAGTGCAAGGGGCGCCGGTTTGATCCCTGGCCAGGGAGGATCCCACGTGCCGCAGAGTGGCTGGACCGACGTGTCCAATTACCGAGCCGGGAGCTCTGGAGCGCATGCGCCCAGAGCCGATGCTCTGCGACCACAGAGGCCACTGTGATGGGAGGCCCACACGGGCCAAAGAACAAAGATGGATGGAAAAAATTAGACAAATGAAAGACCAATAGAAGTGGCCTGCCCGCCTCCCTCCCTCCCCAACCCACCCCCCAAAAATAAAAAAAATTTTAAAAATAGCATACATCAAGTTTTCAAATCTACAAAAGACCACTTACTCATTTTAAAGTCCACATCTTATGCATTTTTTAAAATGCATTGTTTTTCAAAAAAAAAGACAGCTCTATTTTATTATAGTGAGGATTTCAGCAGCCACAGGAGTTTAAAATAGTAGTCAATAGTAATAACATTTACATAGCACCCTAAAGCAGTTCAAACTCATGTTTTATATTAATTTCATTATGATTGAGAGAAGTCTAATTTCAAGTTTCTCAGTTTTATTGCGCATGTCATATATGCATTAATATGGCAATACACATGTCAACACTGATTGCAACACACTTTGGAAAATAATAGCGGAGTTGGTAAAAATTTAATACTTAAACGTTTAGAAGGAAATTAAATATTATCCCTACCAAATAAAGAAGATGGTTTATTCTAGATGCTCAAGTACATTATCCATAAGAGAAAAAAATGAGCTGTGTGTTAGACTACTTGTCAGAATCCTAGAAATGTCTCAGAGAAATCATTTGGAAGTTAAAGAACATTAGCTCAAGGTTTCAGTGCACACTCACAAGAGATGACAGCATTGCAAATCCCTGCTGAATGGTGTGGCCTCATCAGGCCTCTCAGGAAAATAACATCTCAAAGAAAGGCTCAAAACACTGTGAACCACGAGATACGACAGTATCATGAAGTGACTGAGCATTCTGTAAAGCTGGACAAATCACACGTCTCAGACAGTTCTGGGCAATCTAACAAAGAAATGTGTGAGAAACTCTAGGACACAGTCATCCAATACCAGTTAAAAATTCAACAGAAGCGAAAAATCATATATTCTTTTAGCAAACATCAGTCCTATAGAAACGTGTCTGTGTGAGTGTGTGTTTAAGTGCTCTGTCTTCTGCCGCATTTGATAAGTATTTATTGAGGGTTTACTGTGCAAAAGTATTTAGACTTGGCAGATGGACAACACAAAGATATTTGCAAAACAGCCCATGGTCTCCAAAACTTTACAACTTATGCCATGCCAAAGGTTCCAAGTCTTCATGGCATGATCCATATCCTCTAGAGCACTTTAACAACTCAGCCCAAGCTTTGATTATTATAAAGAATGAAAAATACTTAGTTGAATGAACAAACAATAGCCGAGAATAAATCCCCTGAGTTTACTTTTTATATATAAACAAATTTCTGAAAACTCTGCATTCTTCCTTTCGCAATACTCACAAAGCCTCTTGCAACATAGGCCCTTCTACCCCACAGCGTGATGAACTTGTTATAGAATTATTGTGACAACTTTATAGTTACCATGGTACTACAATTTTAAGCATTAACCAATGCCTTACATGATAAAAGAGTGAACAGTTGAGTTACAAATGCCCATGAGGAAAAAGGAGTTAACTGGGATCATAATTCCAACCAATTTAATATTGAAATTAAAAAATATCCAATAAGCTTTTGATTTTATTATTCATTTAAAACAGTGATGACAAATATTTGGAATTTTAGTCTTTAACTTGTACCTTCTTTCTATCCCTAAAAAAATAATTGGGAAAATAACATTTATCAAAGTCCAATCCTATAACAGACGGCATGCATATGTACCTATGCATATTTCTTTTTCCCATTTATTCCTAACACCAGCCTCATGGAAAATAAAGCATATTTCCAGGGCGTTTAGGTTGGCTGGATCCCTGAGTTGATTCCCGGGTTGGAAAGATCCCTGGAGGAGAGCATGGCAATCCTCTCCAGTATTCTTGCCTGGAGAATCTCATGGACAGAGGAGCCTGGCGGGCTACAGTCCATAGAGCTTCCGAGCTGGACATGACTGAAGTGACTCAGCATGCACACATGGGGACATTACAGAGTGAGGTTCCTATGAGCCTCTGGACACGATATTTTCATCAACAGATCATTACATAACCTTGTTTTGTGTATTTCTGCTGAAAGACATCTTACTTAATATATGTGATTTATTCATCTACATTGAACTCATGGCTAATGACACTATACCTCAGGCCTAAAGGAAGCTTATCTAATACACTTATTTTCTCTATAAGGCACATCACAGCCTTTTTACACTAAACACTAGACAGGATTTCAGCTCTTTACTTAGGGGTCAATTTAAAATAGTGAAATTGCCAACAAATGGCACAAAATTCCAAAAAACATGCACTAAATAGACTGATAAAGTGACACTAGCTTATAGTGTGGGAGCTGAAACAAGAAGGCACAGCGTCACCTGCTTTGACCTTAGCTAAGAATGGGCTCACATCCAGTGACTTAGAATTTTCATTGCTCACACATAGGCCCTTCTACCCCACAGCGTGATGAACTTGTTATAGAATTATTGTGACAACTTTATAGTTACCATGGTACTACAATTTTAAGCATTAACCAATGCCTTACATGATAAAAGAGTGAACAGTTGAGTTACAAATGCCCATGAGGAAAAAGGAGTTAACTGGGATCATAATTCCAACCAATTTAATATTGAAATTAAAAAATATCCAATAAGCTTTTGATTTTATTATTCATTTAAAACAGTGATGACAAATATTTGGAATTTTAGTCTTTAACTTGTACCTTCTTTCTATCCCTAAAAAAATAATTGGGAAAATAACATTTATCAAAGTCCAATCCTATAACAGACGGCATGCATATGTACCTATGCATATTTCTTTTTCCCATTTATTCCTAACACCAGCCTCATGGAAAATAAAGCATATTTCCAGGGCGTTTAGGTTGGCTGGATCCCTGAGTTGATTCCCGGGTTGGAAAGATCCCTGGAGGAGAGCATGGCAATCCTCTCCAGTATTCTTGCCTGGAGAATCTCATGGACAGAGGAGCCTGGCGGGCTACAGTCCATAGAGCTTCCGAGCTGGACATGACTGAAGTGACTCAGCATGCACACATGGGGACATTACAGAGTGAGGTTCCTATGAGCCTCTGGACACGATATTTTCATCAACAGATCATTACATAACCTTGTTTTGTGTATTTCTGCTGAAAGACATCTTACTTAATATATGTGATTTATTCATCTACATTGAACTCATGGCTAATGACACTATACCTCAGGCCTAAAGGAAGCTTATCTAATACACTTATTTTCTCTATAAGGCACATCACAGCCTTTTTACACTAAACACTAGACAGGATTTCAGCTCTTTACTTAGGGGTCAATTTAAAATAGTGAAATTGCCAACAAATGGCACAAAATTCCAAAAAACATGCACTAAATAGACTGATAAAGTGACACTAGCTTATAGTGTGGGAGCTGAAACAAGAAGGCACAGCGTCACCTGCTTTGACCTTAGCTAAGAATGGGCTCACATCCAGTGACTTAGAATTTTCATTGCTCCACACATGTCTGTAAATGGCTGCAAAAGTACTCTGAATGTTGCTTTTGGGGTTAAAAATACATTTTAGTGGGTCGGAAAATTTGCCAGTAAGGGCTCTGAATAACAGGATTGCCTGTGCATGGAAAGAAAATACGTTTATAGCGAATACCCTTGATTTCCTTCTCTCCATCTCCATGTTCACTTTATGCTTTGCTGGCCAATTTCTGATTTTGAATGAGTTGTTTACTGTTTCCTATGTGGCCATGTGCTCTGAGAGGAGGCCCTGGGCTTCTGGTAATTCACAGTCTTCTAAATCAGTCACTTGCAGAGGGAAAGGTTTAGGGATGGGCGTGTGACCTGCTCTAGCTAATGATGTGTGGAGGAAGGGGCAGTGAGTTGCCAGGCTTCTGGGAGATTTTCCTGCTCACAAGAAAACACACACGGAAAGACAACTCTCCTTTTCTGTTGAAAGATTTTGTGCCTTCTAGGAGCAGCAGACAACAGGCTTGACCTCTGAAACCATGAAAACAGAGTAGATATGCTGCATGTGTGTGTGCTAAATCACTTCAGTCACATTGGTCTCTTTATGACCCCCATGGACTGTAGCTGGCCAGGCTCCTCTGTCCATGAGATTCTCCAGGCAAGAATATTGGAGTAGGTTGCCATGCTCTCCTCCAGGGATCTTTCCAACCCGTGAATTGAACTCACATCTCCTACATTGCAGGTGGATTCTTTACCCACTGAGCCACCTGGGAAGCCCCATAATGCCCTCGATATCCACTAATTTAATGTTCACAGGAACTTTACAGAACATAACTACTACAAATAACGAGAACTACGTATGTAATAAAGCTAAAATGTAACTAGGTTATACAACCGTAAGTAGAAGGCAAGCCTCAAATCCAAATCTTATCAGGACTGTTAAAAACTTCAGACTTTACCCTGAGAGTAACAGAAAGGCATTGAAAGGTTATAAATAGGAATAAATTTGAATAGACCTGCATTTCTGTAACATCATTCCAGAGAAGGAAGACTGCATTTTGGGAGACCAGATAAGGGGCTATTGCAGTAATCCAGGCAAGAAGTTATGATAGAGGCACACGAGTGGAGAAGGAAACCCTGGCCTGGAGCATAAATCTCCCTCACCTAGTTCTCTCCTCCCCTGACCTCTGATGTCTTCTTTTGAGACAAGAAAACACAGAATCCCCAATAAAATAAAGATTGGTCACCAAGAGAAAACGTAAGAAGAGTTGAGAGGGGAAAGCATGCAGAAAGAGAAAAAAGAAGAAAGTAGGATCAATGTCAAAATTTCTGATTTTGAATGAGTTGTTTACTGTTTCCTATGTGGCCATGTGCTCTGAGAGGAGGCCCTGGGCTTCTGGTAATTCACAGTCTTCTAAATCAGTCACTTGCAGAGGGAAAGGTTTAGGGATGGGCGTGTGACCTGCTCTAGCTAATGATGTGTGGAGGAAGGGGCAGTGAGTTGCCAGGCTTCTGGGAGATTTTCCTGCTCACAAGAAAACACACACGGAAAGACAACTCTCCTTTTCTGTTGAAAGATTTTGTGCCTTCTAGGAGCAGCAGACAACAGGCTTGACCTCTGAAACCATGAAAACAGAGTAGATATGCTGCATGTGTGTGTGCTAAATCACTTCAGTCACATTGGTCTCTTTATGACCCCCATGGACTGTAGCTGGCCAGGCTCCTCTGTCCATGAGATTCTCCAGGCAAGAATATTGGAGTAGGTTGCCATGCTCTCCTCCAGGGATCTTTCCAACCCGTGAATTGAACTCACATCTCCTACATTGCAGGTGGATTCTTTACCCACTGAGCCACCTGGGAAGCCCCATAATGCCCTCGATATCCACTAATTTAATGTTCACAGGAACTTTACAGAACATAACTACTACAAATAACGAGAACTACGTATGTAATAAAGCTAAAATGTAACTAGGTTATACAACCGTAAGTAGAAGGCAAGCCTCAAATCCAAATCTTATCAGGACTGTTAAAAACTTCAGACTTTACCCTGAGAGTAACAGAAAGGCATTGAAAGGTTATAAATAGGAATAAATTTGAATAGACCTGCATTTCTGTAACATCATTCCAGAGAAGGAAGACTGCATTTTGGGAGACCAGATAAGGGGCTATTGCAGTAATCCAGGCAAGAAGTTATGATAGAGGCACACGAGTGGAGAAGGAAACCCTGGCCTGGAGCATAAATCTCCCTCACCTAGTTCTCTCCTCCCCTGACCTCTGATGTCTTCTTTTGAGACAAGAAAACACAGAATCCCCAATAAAATAAAGATTGGTCACCAAGAGAAAACGTAAGAAGAGTTGAGAGGGGAAAGCATGCAGAACAGAGATAAAAAGAAGAAAGTAGGATCAATGTCAAAATATTGCTGAGTGCCAGCTAAGTCTGGATCAGTTTCAGATTCTCATCTAAAAATCTTAGCAAGAACCTCGTTCACAGCCTCTATTAATATTAGAGCATTAAATTTTAATAAGTGGAAAATGGAATTCACAAGTTTTCTCAGTTGCATCCAATAGGGAGTTGACCAGTCATTTGTGATTTTACACATCTCTTGGTTGAAATAGAGTTACAAATACAGGAAGGAGTACTGGGATACATCATGTAAATGTGACTCTCCCTAGAGGACTTTCTGTCCCCAAAGTAATGACTGAATTACAACTGAGTTATAAATACTATAGTCCCATCTGTGATCAACATTAAAATTTTCCTGATGTAGTATTTAAAGTAAATATATCCCAAACTCCCAAAAGCCTTCAGGACTCTGGCAGAACTGAGAAGTTAAATAAAAGAATTATGATTCTTAATTTTCACAATCATGTCACATTTCAGTTGGAATTTGAAGTCGTATCAAGTCTCTATGGAATTATCTGGGAGAAGCAGAGAGAAAGGAGAGAAAGAGAAATGCTCGTGGTAGTGGATGGTGAACTGTAACATGGAACATGTTAAATCCTTTTCTCTACCCAGTATCAGTGTCCAGTGTGTTGTATTGCCCAGTTCTTATGACATGTGAACAATCTTAAATTACTTCATGGTCAAGAATATTGTAGTACATTGTGCAATGGATAACCCATTGTACTATAATCCTTTAAAGTAAACTAGCAGACTGTCCTTTGAAACTCTTAGCCTTTCAGCAGATTCATTAAAACTTTTCAGATAATACTATCAGAAGGATTATCAATGAAATTAGAAAGAAAGGAGTCAACCTAGTTGCCCATGGACGAACGAATGAATACAAAAGCTCTGCTACATATATACAATGGAATACCACACAGCTGTAAAGAGAAATGCAGAAGAATCAGCCCTAATGAGCTGATCTAGAACGTATCATCAAAAGTGAAGTCAGTCAGAAAGAGAAGGACAAATACAGTATATTAACACATATATATGGAATCTAGTAGGATGGTGATGATGGCACATACAGTGAAGTGATGGAAAGACAGACATGGACAGTGGACATATGGACATTGTTGAGAAGGAACAGAGGGTGGGAGGTGTATAAGGAAGTAGCATGAATGCCTGTACTATCATAAGTGAAGAAAATAGCTATAGTCATTGCTCTGTAAGAAAAGGCGATCCTTCAGGGGTGCTGTGTGATGGTCGGGAGGGGTGGGAAGGAGGGATATACATATGACTAATCTGGGAACATGCATATCTGTAAACAACAAAACTCTGTAAAAGTTAAAAGTAAAATAAAAGTTTTAAAAAAAAAGAAAGAAAGAAAGAAAAAGAAAGAAAGAAAGAAGGGAGTCATTTAGAGTATTTTCCAAGTATTGAATTTGAAAACATACACTGTAAGCATGTATTCAAACTGACTCCTACCTCTGTTGATAGTTTGTACATGGTTTGTGCTGAAGGTCCCACAACTAGAATATGATATTTTTCATATTATATTTATCAAGGTAAGTGCTAGCTGCTTTAAAAAAAAAAATAAGCCCCAGCTTCTCAGTGGCTTAACACATTAGCAGTTTACTGTTAACAGCAGAATCAACCAGGGTGCTCCAGGTTGGGCAGCCTTCCACGCAATCACTCAGGACCCATGCTTCTTCCATTGTCCTTAGGGCTCTGCCCTTCTAGAGGCAGGAAGGCCTCTTCATTAGGTTGATGCATGGTGGAAGAGACTACTGCCCACGCTGCCCGGGTTCTTAATCACACTTTGGGCTTCTTTTCCATGGAACCAATTTTGGTCAAGAATATTGTAGTACATTGTGCAATGGATAACCCATTGTACTATAATCCTTTAAAGTAAACTAGCAGACTGTCCTTTGAAACTCTTAGCCTTTCAGCAGATTCATTAAAACTTTTCAGATAATACTATCAGAAGGATTATCAATGAAATTAGAAAGAAAGGAGTCAACCTAGTTGCCCATGGACGAACGAATGAATACAAAAGCTCTGCTACATATATACAATGGAATACCACACAGCTGTAAAGAGAAATGCAGAAGAATCAGCCCTAATGAGCTGATCTAGAACGTATCATCAAAAGTGAAGTCAGTCAGAAAGAGAAGGACAAATACAGTATATTAACACATATATATGGAATCTAGTAGGATGGTGATGATGGCACATACAGTGAAGTGATGGAAAGACAGACATGGACAGTGGACATATGGACATTGTTGAGAAGGAACAGAGGGTGGGAGGCGTAAAGGAAGTAGCATGAATGCCTGTACTATCATAAGTGAAGAAAATAGCTATAGTCATTGCTCTGTAAGAAAAGGCGATCCTTCAGGGGTGCTGTGTGATGGTCGGGAGGGGTGGGAAGGAGGGATATACATATGACTAATCTGGGAACATGCATATCTGTAAACAACAAAACTCTGTAAAAGTTAAAAGTAAAATAAAAGTTTTAAAAAAAAAGAAAGAAAGAAAGAAAAAGAAAGAAAGAAAGAAGGGAGTCATTTAGAGTATTTTCCAAGTATTGAATTTGAAAACATACACTGTAAGCATGTATTCAAACTGACTCCTACCTCTGTTGATAGTTTGTACATGGTTTGTGCTGAAGGTCCCACAACTAGAATATGATATTTTTCATATTATATTTATCAAGGTAAGTGCTAGCTGCTTTAAAAAAAAAAATAAGCCCCAGCTTCTCAGTGGCTTAACACATTAGCAGTTTACTGTTAACAGCAGAATCAACCAGGGTGCTCCAGGTTGGGCAGCCTTCCACGCAATCACTCAGGACCCATGCTTCTTCCATTGTCCTTAGGGCTCTGCCCTTCTAGAGGCAGGAAGTCCTCTTCATTAGGTTGATGCATGGTCGAAGAGACTACTGCCCACGCTGACCTGGTTCTTAATCACACTGGTCTGGAAGTCACTTCTCTTTTTATTCCATCAAGAGAACTAGCCCTGTCTACAAGGGGAAAGACACTGAGAGATGCAATCTCTGGCTGGCAACCACTGCCCAACTTTATCTCTACACTGGGTGGAACCCTTAAGCTGTCCAGTGATGTTTCTCTGCCACACAAAAGCGTACAGCACAGCAGTCTAACATACATCATGCAACAATTACCACGATGAGTTTAGTAAATACCACAATGAGTTTACTGATTTATATTCACTATATGTGTGTGTGTATATATATATGTCTATATATATCTCATATATATGATATATATGACATATATTATATATATGATTGATATTCAGTATATATATTCATCTCATATATTAAATAGATATAAAATTGAATGGGGAAAGTAGTTTTTTTGATGAGAACTCTTAGGATTTACTCTCTTAAAAATTCTCACATGTAACATACAGTAATGTTAATTATATTTATCCCACATTGTACATTACATCTCTAGTACTTATCTTTTAACTGGAAGTATGTACCTTTCATATACTTGATCCAATTCCCCCTTATCCCACCTCCGCCTTTGGCAATCACAAATATGATGTTTCTTTCTAAGAGTGAGCTTGTTTTTGAAGTCTAATTGGCCTACAACACTATGTTAGTTTCTGGTACACAACATAGTGGTTCAATACTTTTATATATTTCAAAATGATCACCATGATAACTCTAGCTACCATCTGTCAATATACAAAGATATTACATAATTATTAACTATATTTGTCAAATTATACATTTCACACCTGTGACTTATTTTGTTAACTGTAAGTTTGTATCCCTGAATCTTCCTCACCTATTTCTCTCCTCCCCTGAGTTCGTTCCCTTCTAAAAACCACCAGTTTCTTCCTGTGTATCCATGACTCTTTCTGTTTAGTTCTGTTTGTTCATTTGTTTTGTTTTTCAGATTCTACATATGAGTAAAACCATAAAATATGTCTTTCTATGTCCTACCTATTACACTTAACATAAAACCCTCCAGGTCCATCCACGGTGAAAAAATCATGGTCGAAGAGACTACTGCCCACGCTGACCTGGTTCTTAATCAAACTGGTCTGGAAGTCACTTCTCTTTTTATTCCATCAAGAGAACTAGCCCTGTCTACAAGGGGAAAGACACTGAGAGATGCAATCTCTGGCTGGCAACCACTGCCCAACTTTATCTCTACACTGGGTGGAACCCTTAAGCTGTCCAGTGATGTTTCTCTGCCACACAAAAGCGTACAGCACAGCAGTCTAACATACATCATGCAACAATTACCACGATGAGTTTAGTAAATACCACAATGAGTTTACTGATTTATATTCACTATATGTGTGTGTGTATATATATATGTCTATATATATCTCATATATATGATATATATGACATATATTATATATATGATTGATATTCAGTATATATATTCATCTCATATATTAAATAGATATAAAATTGAATGGGGAAAGTAGTTTTTGTGATGAGAACTCTTAGGATTTACTCTCTTAAAAATTCTCACATGTAACATACAGTAATGTTAATTATATTTATCCCACATTGTACATTACATCTCTAGTACTTATCTTTTAACTGGAAGTATGTACCTTTCATATACTTGATCCAATTCCCCCTTATCCCACCTCCGCCTTTGGCAATCACAAATATGATGTTTCTTTCTAAGAGTGAGCTTGTTTTTGAAGTCTAATTGGCCTACAACACTATGTTAGTTTCTGGTACACAACATAGTGGTTCAATACTTTTATATATTTCAAAATGATCACCATGATAACTCTAGCTACCATCTGTCAATATACAAAGATATTACATAATTATTAACTATATTTGTCAAATTATACATTTCACACCTGTGACTTATTTTGTTAACTGTAAGTTTGTATCCCTGAATCTTCCTCACCTATTTCTCTCCTCCCCTGAGTTCGTTCCCTTCTAAAAACCACCAGTTTCTTCCTGTGTATCCATGACTCTTTCTGTTTAGTTCTGTTTGTTCATTTGTTTTGTTTTTCAGATTCTACATATGAGTAAAACCATAAAATATGTCTTTCTATGTCCTACCTATTACACTTAACATAAAACCCTCCAGGTCCATCCACGGTGCCACAAATTCAAAGATTTCATCCTTCTATTTGGCTGAGTAATATTCCATTCATCCATTATGGGCACTTAGGGGACATCTGTATCATGGCTATTGCAAATAATGCTGCAATGAACATAGAGGTGCATATATCTTTTCTGATCAGTGTTTTGTTTTGTTTTGTTTTGTTTTCCTTTAAGTAACTATCCAGGAGTAGACTGCCAGAACATACAGTAGTTCTATGTTAATTTCTGAGTTGTCTCCGCACTGTTTCCCACAGTGGTTGCACCCAGTTTGCCTTGCTGCCAATACTGCACACAGGTTCCTCGCTCTCAGTATCTTTTCCAGCACTTGTTATTTCTCATCATTTGGATACCACCCACTCTGATACGTATCAGGTGGTGTCTTATTGTGGTTTCAACTTGCATTTCCCTGATGATTAGTGATGTTGAGCATATTTTCTTGTGTCTGTTGGCCATCTGTATGTCATCTCAAAAAATGACTACTCGAGTCCTCTGCCTATTTTTCCCCATCCCATTCTTTTCTCCTTATGATGAGATATATTTCCCTTTTTCATAAAAATAAAGCATAGAAATACATCTTAGTTACTTTAATTTTTTAAAGATTTTTTTTGTTTTTTTATTTTTTTTATT
Organism: Tragulus kanchil; assembly: GCA_022376925.1. Lineage (NCBI taxonomy): Eukaryota > Metazoa > Chordata > Mammalia > Artiodactyla > Tragulidae > Tragulus > Tragulus kanchil. Next base: position 137,106,049 of record JAIOJX010000004.1, read on the forward strand.
TATTTGTTAGCTAGTCTGGGTTTTCACTGCTGCCACAGGCTCTTCTCTAGTTGCAGGGAGTGGGGCTACTCTCCAGTTGAGGCGAGAGGGCTTCTTGGGTGTGGTGACTTCTCTTGTTGTGGAACTCAGGCTATAGAGCACATGGGCTCAATAGCTGCTGCTGCAAGGCTCTAGAGCACAGGCTCCATAGTTGTGGCTCATGGGCTTAGTTACTCCGCAGCATGTGGGATCTTCCTGGATCAGGGATTGAACCTGTGCCTCCTGCATTGGCAGGCGAACTATTTAGCACTGAGCTACCAGGGAAGACTTTAGTAACTTTTAGAAGGGTTTTTAACCCAGCAGGTCTCCGTTAGCATTTTGTAGACTGAGGTTCAACAGAATAATGATCTTATTTACTTAACATTATTTTCATATCTTACAAAGGTGAAGAAAATTTAGTAACTTTTAGAATTCCTACCAAAAAGGTCCATCCACGGTGCCACAAATTCAAAGATTTCATCCTTCTATTTGGCTGAGTAATATTCCATTCATCCATTATGGGCACTTAGGGGACATCTGTATCATGGCTATTGCAAATAATGCTGCAATGAACATAGAGGTGCATATATCTTTTCTGATCAGTGTTTTGTTTTGTTTTGTTTTGTTTTCCTTTAAGTAACTATCCAGGAGTAGACTGCCAGAACATACAGTAGTTCTATGTTAATTTCTGAGTTGTCTCCGCACTGTTTCCCACAGTGGTTGCACCCAGTTTGCCTTGCTGCCAATACTGCACACAGGTTCCTCGCTCTCAGTATCTTTTCCAGCACTTGTTATTTCTCATCATTTGGATACCACCCACTCTGATACGTATCAGGTGGTGTCTTATTGTGGTTTCAACTTGCATTTCCCTGATGATTAGTGATGTTGAGCATATTTTCTTGTGTCTGTTGGCCATCTGTATGTCATCTCAAAAAATGACTACTCGAGTCCTCTGCCTATTTTTCCCCATCCCATTCTTTTCTCCTTATGATGAGATATATTTCCCTTTTTCATAAAAATAAAGCATAGAAATACATCTTAGTTACTTTAATTTTTTAAAGATTTTTTTTGTTTTTTAATTTTATTTATTTATTTGTTAGCTAGTCTGGGTTTTCACTGCTGCCACAGGCTCTTCTCTAGTTGCAGGGAGTGGGGGCTACTCTCCAGTTGAGGCGAGAGGGCTTCTTGGGTGTGGTGACTTCTCTTGTTGTGGAACTCAGGCTATAGAGCACATGGGCTCAATAGCTGCTGCTGCAAGGCTCTAGAGCACAGGCTCCATAGTTGTGGCTCATGGGCTTAGTTACTCCGCAGCATGTGGGATCTTCCTGGATCAGGGATTGAACCTGTGCCTCCTGCATTGGCAGGCGAACTATTTAGCACTGAGCTACCAGGGAAGACTTTAGTAACTTTTAGAAGGGTTTTTAACCCAGCAGGTCTCCGTTAGCATTTTGTAGACTGAGGTTCAACAGAATAATGATCTTATTTACTTAACATTATTTTCATATCTTACTAAATGGATGACTAAGATTCATACTGATATAGCCTGGCTCCACTGGTCAAAACAACATCATTCACTGTGAATATGACTTTAGGAAGTTGTGGGGTCTAAATCCTCACTTTTTTCTTCACTACTAAAGAAAATTAAATCATGAGTCAAGGAAAATAAGTATTTATAATTTGATTTCAAATAAATAGGACAGTAAATAAAAGAGTTGTATGAACTATAAATATAAAACTTACCTTGAAATGATCAAAAGATATTTTAAGTAAAGATAAAAGGACCCCATTTAAGGTAAGGGAGGGACCTCATAGAGGAAATAACGTGCCTTTGGGCTCAGAAAAACTTATGCTGAACTTCAGCACTGGGATCAAAAAAGAAGAAACAAGGTAAAAAAAAACTGATGACCAAATGGCCATGCTTCATAATGTTCTTGCTCCCAAACGTCAATTAATTTACACAAAATAATTATTTTAAAAGCCTAGTAAGGGTGCAGCAAAGTAAGGGAATGTTTCTTATGAGTAATTTTTAATAGATAGCTGGTAGATGACACCAGGTAAGGATTCAGAGCAAGTCTAAATATACTCACGAACAGACAACAACAAGGGTAAAAACAAAACATTTTTCATGGGCTTCCCGGGTGGTCCAGTGGGTAAGGACACCGCCTTGCAGTGCAAGGGGCGCTGGTTCAGTCCCTGGCCTGGGAAGATCCCACGTGCCGCGGAGCGGCTGGACTGATGTGTCCAACTACCGAGCTGGAGCTCTGGAGCGCATGCGCCCAGAACTAGTGCTCTGTGATGAGAGAGGCCACTGCAATGGGAGGCCCACACAGGCCAAAGAACAAAGATAAATAAATGAAAGATCAATAGAAGGGGCAAAAAAATAAATAAATAAAACATTTTTCATGCTGGCATGGAGGTTTATCTACAGTTCACGTGGAACTCAGACTTACCAGATAAAAAAGGGTCAACCCAGAGTATAATTTTGCCTCCTTAACAAGGTCCTAAAATTATTTCAAGCTTTAATTAGAAAATCTGGAGAAAGAAATTTCTATAGCATAATGGAATTCTGCTCTGTTCAATGAGGCCACTCTCAATAATGCCTCATATACTTCCCAGCTAGTGCACAACAAAGATGGAATAGAAAGCTTTCAGGGTGAAGATGGCATTTAGTGGATGTGAAGATAACCTTTTTTAACAGCGTGGTTTGGCATGCATTTGTTTTTAATTTAAAACAAGTTAAAATTAATTTTGTCTCAAAATTTTCATTTCATTTTCTGGGATGATTGGAGTCACCCTGGAGGGTGATAAAACTGGAGTCAGGAATCAGTTTTAGTCTTCAGAGAGAAAGAAGCAGTTTTCATAATTTCAACATCGTTTCATGAATGGGTATATATGGTCTGAACATTCATATCTAGGGAGCTTGACCATATGCTCTCTCTGAACTATAAATATAAAACTTACCTTGAAATGATCAAAAGATATTTTAAGTAAAGATAAAAGGACCCCATTTAAGGTAAGGGAGGGACCTCATAGAGGAAATAACGTGCCTTTGGGCTCAGAAAAACTTATGCTGAACTTCAGCACTGGGATCAAAAAAGAAGAAACAAGGTAAAAAAAAACTGATGACCAAATGGCCATGCTTCATAATGTTCTTGCTCCCAAACGTCAATTAATTTACACAAAATAATTATTTTAAAAGCCTAGTAAGGGTGCAGCAAAGTAAGGGAATGTTTCTTATGAGTAATTTTTAATAGATAGCTGGTAGATGACACCAGGTAAGGATTCAGAGCAAGTCTAAATATACTCACGAACAGACAACAACAAGGGTAAAAACAAAACATTTTTCATGGGCTTCCCGGGTGGTCCAGTGGGTAAGGACACCGCCTTGCAGTGCAAGGGGCGCTGGTTCAGTCCCTGGCCTGGGAAGATCCCACGTGCCGCGGAGCGGCTGGACTGATGTGTCCAACTACCGAGCTGGAGCTCTGGAGCGCATGCGCCCAGAACTAGTGCTCTGTGATGAGAGAGGCCACTGCAATGGGAGGCCCACACAGGCCAAAGAACAAAGATAAATAAATGAAAGATCAATAGAAGGGGCAAAAAAATAAATAAATAAAACATTTTTCATGCTGGCATGGAGGTTTATCTACAGTTCACGTGGAACTCAGACTTACCAGATAAAAAAGGGTCAACCCAGAGTATAATTTTGCCTCCTTAACAAGGTCCTAAAATTATTTCAAGCTTTAATTAGAAAATCTGGAGAAAGAAATTTCTATAGCATAATGGAATTCTGCTCTGTTCAATGAGGCCACTCTCAATAATGCCTCATATACTTCCCAGCTAGTGCACAACAAAGATGGAATAGAAAGCTTTCAGGGTGAAGATGGCATTTAGTGGATGTGAAGATAACCTTTTTTAACAGCGTGGTTTGGCATGCATTTGTTTTTAATTTAAAACAAGTTAAAATTAATTTTGTCTCAAAATTTTCATTTCATTTTCTGGGATGATTGGAGTCACCCTGGAGGGTGATAAAACTGGAGTCAGGAATCAGTTTTAGTCTTCAGAGAGAAAGAAGCAGTTTTCATAATTTCAACATCGTTTCATGAATGGGTATATATGGTCTGAACATTCATATCTAGGGAGCTTGACCATATGCTCTCTCTCCTTTGAAAGAAATAATGACAAACTGCCACCATTTAGGAAATGGATAATAATAAGTAAGACAGGGAAAGAACTGGAAATGTATAGTAATAGGAAATTAAAATTATGAATATGAATTCTACATTATACATATGTCTCAATATAAATGTGTTGTCTCTGTGCTCACTGCAAAGCTTTTTCCCCCTAAAGTTACAGAGTGATGTATCCTATCCTGGAGCAAGCACAGGTCAGCCAAAAGCTGAGTTTAATCAAGAGGAAAAGACTAGAAAAATAAAATGCATTCCAAAATAGGCACCATATTCTACTGGAAAGAGTTACTCCACAACACAGGAGTATTACCTATGATTTTTATTGTATGAATCGTTAATAGGACATTAGATTCCAGGGGCGGCAATAGTCAATAGGGACCAAATTCACTTTCTAGGTTCAAATTAACAGCATAGTCTTACAGATTTCTAGAGAAAGATATATAACCTTGTCAAAAGCACAGCATATTGTGCTTAAATCATGTGTTAAAGCAAATCCAGAAGTCACAGTAAAAAAAAAATTTAACTGTAATCATGCAAAGAAAAACACATATAATTTGTGCACTAAAACATATGCATTATTTTCTAAAACAGAAAATATACTCTCTCTTTAACGTTTTTTTCTATTAAGCCATTTTAAAAGCATTCTTATGTGGAATTCATGGCATTCAAATCAACTTTCACACCTGATCTGAAAGCTCACAGCATCCCTTGGTGTTCAGGATGGCAAAATTATATTCTTTTTACTCTTTTATAAAGAAGGAGGCAGAGAGAAGAGAGATTATGTAGGTTATCCAAAGTCAGAAGGTAGAAAAGTGGCAGACCTGGGAATCAAACCTCTAATGACCACTGCTGTCACAGAAAGGGGTTGTCAAGAAGACAAGTGGTCTAACACACACTTTCACCTTCCAACATGTCTAAAGCATGCATGGCCATGGCAAACACAGCCCTAATTCATTCTTACATTTGCAAGGTAATAAGCCTAAAATGAATTAAAAGGCATATCATGCCATGGCCTTGGGAAAAAACATCCTCTCTCATTGCCATTACAGAGAGAGACGAAATCATATCAAAGTAAGCTAGACAGTTAAAAGGGAATAGGAAATAAAAAGGAAGTGGCCAAGCGGTGCTGGTGGCAGCTGTCTGAAAGGGAACATCAGCAGGATCAAATAACAGAACTTTCTTAGTTGATTCTTGAAAGCACAAACTAAAAAAAAAAAAAAAAAAAATCATATACACACCGTTATCCTGAATCTAAATACACATCCACACACTCAGTTTAGTTTTATAAGGTATAATGGCGAGACTCTCACAGGCAGGCCAGATTAAGCACCAAAACCAAATGTATTTGAAGTCAACCTAGACAGGCACTTGCATGGCCTAGTTTGAGATGAGTTGAAAGCTCAAATCTCTTCATGCCTAGTAGGGGGCCTGAAATCCCCTCCGGGAAAGCCATTTCTGAGGATTCAGGCTCAAATGCAAATATGCAACAAAGGAAGGGTAATTCTAATCTAGAGTTGCCCATTAATACAATAGTTTGAGGGAATATCAGGAAAAGAATCAGATATTGTAAGGAACACAGAAGGGAAAAAAGGTGAGGAAGACTTCAAAGGAACTTACCATGCCTAGAAAGGGTGAATCTTACCACTGGGAAGCTCAGGAAATTCCTCTATTAATTTATGAAGTCTGGAGAGTAACCTGTTAGGTGATATAATCATGAATTCTTATGATCTCAAAGGGCCCCAAAGTAGCATACTAAGTAGTTGGTCTAACCATATGCAATTGGTTACCTGTCTAAAATCTTTCAGAGATTTTATTCCTCTTCACCCTTCCCCTGCACACCCTTTCACCTCCTTGACAAAGCCATCACACATCTGGAGTCTGCCTACTTGCCAGACTTCATCTCCTACCTTTCTTCTCTGCACAATCCCCTTCCCCCACATACATATGAAAAGTAAAAGTCTTAGTCACTCAATCATGTCTGACTCTCTGTGACCCCCTGGACTATAGCCCTGCAGGGTCCTGTTCATGGGATTCTCCAGGCTATGCAATGGCTACTTACCCCAGTAGTGGAGTGGATAGCCATTCCCTTCTCCAAGGGATCTTCCTGACCCAGGGATCGAATCCAGGTCTCTTGCATTGCAGGCAGATTCTTTACTGTCTGAGACATCACTTTGTCCACAAAAATCTGTATAGTGAAAGCTATGGCTTTTTCAGTAATCGTGTATAGATGTGAGAGTTGGACCATAAAGAAGACTGAGCACCAAAAAACCGATGCTTTCCAACTGTGGTGTTGAAGAAGACTCTTGAGAATCCCTTGGAATGCAAGGAGATCAAACTGGTCAATCCCAAAGGAAATCAACTCTGAATATTAAATGGATGGACTGATGCTGAAGCTAAAACTATATACTTTGGTCACCTGATGCAAAGCGCCAACTCATCAGAAAGGGCCCAGATGTTGGGAAAGATTAAGGACAAGAGAAGAAGGAGACAACAAAGGATGAGATGCTTAGATAGCGTCACCAACTCAATGGACATGAGTCTGAGCAAATTACGGGAGATAATGAAGTACAAGGAAGCCAGGTGTGCTGCGGTCTATGGGCTCGCAAAGAGTAGGACACAACTTAGCGACTGAACAAACACAACACATACCCGTACCAGTCACACTAAATTTTATGAACATACCATACTCTCTTATCTCTAGAATCTTTCATCCACGGTGTTTTCTGTCTGGAACTGATTTGGAAAAAAACATGCATTTTGAAGCTCATACTGATTGTCAGAGACTGGACTCAGCATTCCTCCAGGAAGCTCTCATCCAGGCTAGATAACACGGATGCTTTTATATGTTCCACTAGCACCATATACATGCAGACCCCAATTAGAACTTTACAAAGTACTTCAGAAAAGTCAACAAAAACAACTGCAGACCAGATACACTCTAATCACTGCACCGACTGACTTACATAGCTAAAAATGCACAAAAAGAACCCAAAGTGGGTTCCCAAAAAAGCAATACAGCATCGCAAAATTCAGAAAACTGAAGAGTTTAGCACTAAAGCAGAATCAAGCTGCTTGCAAAGGATCTGCATACAAGTAAGTCCCTTCTTTTGCTCTTAGTATACTCCCAGAATTCTCAATCTTCAGTTGTTAAAATAAGAAGGACAATCCAAGGGGGCTTTTTAATCCTTCACATACTGGCCCCAGTGACGACATAAAGAAACAATGCAAACGTGGAGCTTAAACTTGGAAAAACATAGGGTTCTGTGCACCTATTGTGTGAAATTTTTCTTCTCTAGAATAGCATTTTTAGCCCACTAGTTCCTCAAATAAATAAATAAAAAGAGGAAAAAAAAAAAAGAAAGGAGGAGATTAATGTGACCTTTAAATGAAAATATCGGCTGGAAGCTGGGCCTCTATCATGAAAGTAAATACACCAATGGAGTCAAGAGCAGATAGCAATTCATGCTGAAAATAATTAGCTAGAACAGCTGGGTTGTCAAAGTGACCCTTTCTTCAGGAACAAATCTAAGAAAATGTAAAATATTGTAAATTGCTTAATTAGATGTTTGGTTCTCTAAATAGTTGTGTATTCTTTTACTTTAACTTATTATGCTTCATGATGGTCGTCTGTTTTTTCTATACTTTGTAGAATACCCTATGTGCCTAGGAAAAGGCTATTATGTGGAAATCAGAGAATAATGATAATTCATTCATTATAATTGATTCTGATTTTAAAGAATGACATAGAGAAGGAAAGTACAATGACCTGATTTTTATTTCAGACTCTGCATTTGACCCTGCACAGTCATTTGATTTAACTAGAATTCTAGTTAACCTGTTTTTGAAGTTTAGGATGGATAGATGAACTGCAACCAACCACTGAAATAAAAATGTATCAGGGGGCTTCCCCTGGTGGTCCAGTGGGTAAGGACACCACCTTGCAGTGCAAGGGGTGCCGGTTCGATCCCTGGCCTGGGAAGATCCCACGTGCCGCGGAGCGGCTGGACCCATGTGTCCAATTACCGAGCCAGAGCTCTGGAGCGCATGCGCCAGAGTCGGCGCTCTGCAATGACAGACGCCACCGCGATGGGAGGCCCACAGGAGCCAAAGAACAAAGATGGATGAAGATAGAGGAATGAAAGACCAATAGAAGTGGCCCGCCCGCTCCCCTCCCTCCCCAACCCGACCCCCGCCCAAAATAAAATAAAATGAAAAAAAAAAAAAAAAAAGTATCTGGTAAAGGTGTAAGAAGACTCATTATTACCGATGTCTGCAACATGTGAAATACACATGTCTATTATTGGGACACTTTTTTTTTCTTGGCCACTTCTATTAATCTTTCATCTATGTATCTTTGTTCTTTGGCCTGTGTGGGCCTCCCATCACAGTGGCCTCTCTTGCTGCAGAGCACTGGCTGTGGGCAAATGCACTCCAGAGCTCCAGCTCGGTAATTGGACACATTAGTCCAGCCGCTCTGCGGCATGTGGGATCTTCTCTGGCCAGGGATCTAACTGGCGCCCCTTGCACTGCAAGGCAGTGTTCTTACCCACTGGACCACCAGGGAAGCCCTGGGGCACTTTTTAGAAGTATCAATATACATTTCTATAAAATATTTCCTCTTGAACACAGAAGACCTCGAATAGCCAAAGCAATCCTGAGGAAGAAGAATGGAGCTGGAGGGATCAGCCTCCCTAACTTCAGATTTTATTACAAGGCAACAGTCATCAAGACAGTATGGTACTGGCACAAAAACAGAAGTATAGATCAACGGAACAAGATAGAGAACCCAGAGATAAACCCACGCACCTATGGGTACCTTATTTTTGACAAAGGAGGCAAAACTATAAAATGGGACAAAGACAGCCTCTTCAACAAATGGTGCTGGGAGAATTGGATAGCTACATGCAAAAAAATGAAGTTGGAACATCCCCTGACACCATACACAAAGATACACTCAAAATGGATTAAAGACCTAAATGTAAGACTATAAATCATCAAACTCTTAAGAGGAGAATATAGGCAAAACCCTCAAGGACATAAATCAAAGCAAGATATTCTCTGACCCACCTACTAGAATAGCGGAACTGAAAACAAAAATGAACATGTAGGACCTAATGAAACTTAAGCTTTTGTACAGCAAAAGAAGCTACAAAAAGGCTAAACAGATAACCCACAGAATGGGAGAAAATCATAGCAAATGAAACAACAGACAAAGAATTAATCTCCAAAATCTACAAGCAACTCGGACAACTCAACATCAGAAAAAGTAACAACCCAATCAAAAAATGGGAAAAGGACCTAAACAGATACCTCTCCAAAGAGGACATACAGATGGCCCCAAAACATATGAAATGATGTTCAACCTCGCTTATAATTAGAGAAATGCAAATCAAAACTACAATGAGATATCACCTCACACCCATCAGAATGGCCATCATCAACAAATCGACAGACAATAAATGCTGGAGAGGGTGCGGAGAAAAGGGAACACTCTTACATTGCTTCTAGGAATGTAAATTGATACAGCCTCTATGGAAGACAGTATGGAGATTTCTTAAAAAAGTAAAAATAGAAGCACCATACGACCCAGCAATCCTACTCTTAGGCTTATACCATGATGAAATCAAAACTGAAAGAGGCACCTGTACCCCAGTGTTCGTTGCAGCTCTCTATACAATAGCTAGAACATGGAAGCAACCTAGATGCCCATCAACAAATGAATGGATACAAAAGCTCTGGTACATATATACAATGGAGTACTTCTCAGCTGTAAAAAGAAATGTAGAAGAATCAGTCCTAATGAGGTGGCTGGATCTAGAACCTATCATAAAAAGTTAAGTAAGTCAAAATGAGAAGGACAAGTACAATATACTAACACATATATTTGGAATCTAGTAGGATGGTAATGATAACACACACAGTTAAGCGATGGAAAAATAGACATGGACAGTAGACATATGGACATAGTGGGGAATGAACACTGGGTGGGAGGCTTAAAGGAAGCAGCATGAAAACTTGTACTATCACATGTGAAGAAAATAGCTATTGTCATTGCGCTGTGAGAAAAGGGGATCCTTCAGAGGTACTATGTGAAGGCCTGGAGGGGTGGGATGGGGGGATATTCATGTGACTAATCTGCGATCATACATATCTCTAAATAACAAATCTCTATAAAAGTGAAAAGTAAAATAAAAATTAAAAAACAATAAAATAAAATAAAATATTTCCTCTTGACTGAGAGTAAATGGAACTGCCAATATATATGTGAAAAGCAAAAGTTTCCAAAACTTTGTAATGAAGGATGAAGAGATTTAGCTATTGGATGACCTTCACTCACTAGACTCTGAATATCTCTGCTTTTCAAGTAGTTTTCTATATCTAGAGACACCATCCAAGTTGGAATTAATAGCCTGAACTTAGGCATGATTTAATCAAAATGTCCTTGGTGCCTAGTCCAGCATTTCAATTTGAGAATTGAAATCCAGTTTCCGCATTTCAAAAATCAAATCCATTCTCTACAGAAAATTTTTACAAAGCATCTTGGCACCAGCAACATTGAAAATAGATCCAGCCCTATTTAAAAGAAAGTAACAGCAAATTGGGGATTTGTACAATGGCAGTAAAATGCAGTTAAGTGTGGTTGTGCCAGGTTTTAGTCTAGAGACAGGAGTTTTTATAGCACATTATAAACTCCTGAAACGGGAGGTTATTAGAGGATCAGTTCTCTAACGGTGTGGTTCTAGCAGGCTCTGCTCTGCTGCGCTCTTTATTCTCCTGCTGGGAGCTCTGTCTTCTGAGGTGCAGAGCACATCCATCAGCCTTTTTCAGCTGTTAAGACACTTCATTTATTCTACTGTTCCCTTCATCTTATTCCCTTGCCTCTGTCCCCATGGACCTCAGAGATCTACAGTTCTCTTTGGCCTCTTAACAGGCATAATGGATCACGAGCTGAACCATCATCACATAGCCCTTCTTCCCGGAAATTATTCCTCTCCTGCTTCAAATGTTCCTTGCTTTCACTTGGTGAATCCCTTTGCTGCTGTTCTTACTGTGCAGTTGCTCATATGCAAAGAGATAAAACTTGGTCAAAAGTGCTCACTTGCCTTTTGAAGTCCTCTTGAGAATTACAGGTCCTTTGATCTTTGCCAACAGAGAAAGGATATATATATATATATATGTAATGTGAAAATACTTGCTCAAGAAAAGTGAAGTGCTAATATCAACAGGTCTCTATTATTTTGCCCCTAACAGGTTATTATTCCACTATTTGAAAAATGGGCTCTCTTTTCTTAGTATTAGAGCCCTCTCGTGTTGAAAAGTACTTTCCTAAACACAATATTCTGTTTTAGAAAACAAGAAAGCTACTAAATGTTATGAACAATTACAGAGAATAAAAGGTAGAAAAATTCACAAAGAAGCTATCTCAAATCTTTGGGAATGTTAATCATCTTGCTACAATATTTCTGTTCACAAGTTGGAATTAATAGCCTGAACTTAGGCATGATTTAATCAAAATGTCCTTGGTGCCTAGTCCAGCATTTCAATTTGAGAATTGAAATCCAGTTTCCGCATTTCAAAATCAAATCCATTCTCTACAGAAAATTTTTACAAAGCATCTTGGCACCAGCAACATTGAAAATAGATCCAGCCCTATTTAAAAGAAAGTAACAGCAAATTGGGGATTTGTACAATGGCAGTAAAATGCAGTTAAGTGTGGTTGTGCCAGGTTTTAGTCTAGAGACAGGATTTTTTATAGCACATTATAAACTCCTGAAACGGGAGGTTATTAGAGGATCAGTTCTCTAACGGTGTGGTTCTAGCAGGCTCTGCTCTGCTGCGCTCTTTATTCTCCTGCTGGGAGCTCTGTCTTCTGAGGTGCAGAGCACATCCATCAGCCTTTTTCAGCTGTTAAGACACTTCATTTATTCTACTGTTCCCTTCATCTTATTCCCTTGCCTCTGTCCCCATGGACCTCAGAGATCTACAGTTCTCTTTGGCCTCTTAACAGGCATAATGGATCACGAGCTGAACCATCATCACATAGCCCTTCTTCCCGGAAATTATTCCTCTCCTGCTTCAAATGTTCCTTGCTTTCACTTGGTGAATCCCTTTGCTGCTGTTCTTACTGTGCAGTTGCTCATATGCAAAGAGATAAAACTTGGTCAAAAGTGCTCACTTGCCTTTTGAAGTCCTCTTGAGAATTACAGGTCCTTTGATCTTTGCCAACAGAGAAAGGATATATATATATATATATGTAATGTGAAAATACTTGCTCAAGAAAAGTGAAGTGCTAATATCAACAGGTCTCTATTATTTTGCCCCTAACAGGTTATTATTCCACTATTTGAAAAATGGGCTCTCTTTTCTTAGTATTAGAGCCCTCTCGTGTTGAAAAGTACTTTCCTAAACACAATATTCTGTTTTAGAAAACAAGAAAGCTACTAAATGTTATGAACAATTACAGAGAATAAAAGGTAGAAAAATTCACAAAAAGAAGCTATCTCAAATCTTTGGGAATGTTAATCATCTTGCTATACTATGTATATTTCTGTTCCACACTATTGTTATTAACTACCCATGTGCTGCATGGTCTAATGCCTCCTGGAAAATCATCAGGAGCACTAACCCTTGAACAGTCTGCGTGTTCAGAGCACTGATTCTGTTTGCAATCAATGATCCACATATGGCCTCTGTATTCCCAGTTCCTCCACATCCACTGTCCAGCATTTGTGGATTCAACCAACAGTGCGTCATATAATACTGCAGTATCTACTACTGAAAAGAAACATTAGTATAAGAGAACCCATGTAGTTCAAACCTGTGCTGTTCAAAGCTCAGCTGCATGTGCCAGTAGAAATACCACTATGCTGGTGATTAGAAGATCTGAACTCCAGTCTCAGATCTATGCTAATTAATCAGTTGGCTCTACGTAAGTCACTCAAATTCTTGGGGCCTAAGTTTACTCATCTGTATCGTAAGCAGGTTAAAGTAGATCACTATGATTCACTTGAAGTCTAGTCCTCTAAGCAGGAAATTTAGACTAGCTTCTTTTTTCACTGTTTGACTCTATCTTTTCTTTGTGGTCCTCTCAGCTCCTAACTATGTCCCAAAGTGAAGGTCCATCTGATATCAAAATTAACCAAACCCACAGAGTGGCCTCTGAAAATAATGATCTTATAATAGAATAAAAAGTCCAACAACACCTTGATCCTTCCCTAGTCTTCACCAAATAAAGTATAATGCAACTGGGAAGAATAGAAAAAGATATAGCTAACAATTTCTATTGAAAATATGTAATTAATCTCCAAGAAAGATGGATCTTGCCCTTAGGAAAACATCTTTAGGGTTTTTTCGGATGGGAAATGTTAGCTCAAGTAGAGAAATAAATTGTCTTTGAAAGGGTATGTAAAGTTTCTGCCCTTGAAATAAAAAGGATGAGGGTCCCAGAAATTAAGGAAGAAGACATATTCCTTAAGACAGTTTGAGGAAAAGAAGAATTGCTAAATGACAACAATTTTCAGAAATGGTTAGACTTCTAAAATGATATGAAGAGGCTACTGACAATAGCAGGATTGTGCTGGTGATACAGGAGGCAGGAAAAGAGAGGTGGTATTCAGGGCAGGGTGAAATAGTAGGGGAACAAGCAGCCTCAGGAGCCAGGAGCGACGGTCAGTGGGAGTCAGTGTGGTGGCACAGGCCCGTGAAGGAGAGGTATGATCTCTGTCACCCAGACACAGCCACTCTTCAGCTGTGAGCCTAGTGGGATATCCAAGGTCCCTATCAGCTCACAGCATGGAAGCTGGGATCACTGTTACTTGGCTGTAAAAGCTAGAATGATTCCTGAAGCAGGAGGATAAGAGGCCTTGAGGTCACAGCCATTGACCCATCCTGAACCAATTCCTTAACTCTGTCAACTGTCTTTTTCCACTGTCTCCTTTTCTCCTATTTCCACCAAAACTGTTTCCCTGATCTACTCAAAAGTGAACACACACACATACACAAAAAACTACAATGAGATATCACCTCATACCCATCAGAATGGCCATCATCAACAAATCGACAGACAATAAATGCTGGAGAGGGTGCGGAGGAAAGGGAACACCTCTCGCATTACTGCTGGGAATGTAAATTTATACAGCCACTATGGAAGACAGTATGGAGATGTCTTAAAAAACTAAAAATAGAAGCACCATACGACCCAGCAATCCCACTCTTAGGCTTATACCCTGATGAAATCAAAACTGAAAGAAGCACCTATATCCCAATGCTCATTGCAGCTCGCTATACAATAGCCAGAACATGGAAGCAACCTAGATGCCCATCGACGAATGAATGGATAAAAAAACTCTGGTACATATATACAATGAAGTACTTCTCAGCTGTAAAAAGAAATGCAGAAGCATCAGCCCTAATGAGGTGGATGGATCTAGAACCTACTATAAAAAGCTAAGTAAGTCAAAAAGAGAAAGACAAGTACAGTATACTAATACATATATATGTAATCTGGTAAGAGGGTAATGGTAACACATACAGTGAAGCGATGGAAAAACAGACATAGAGAATGGACATATGGACATAGTGGGGAATGAACAGTGGGTGGGAGGCATAGAGAGAGTAACATGGAAATCTATACTACCATATGTGAAAAAGATAGCTATTGTCATTGCACTGTGGGAATAGGGGATCCTGCAGGGGCGCGGTGTGATGGCCTGGAGGGGTGGGATGGGGAGGATTGGGAGGGGTGTGGAGGGGGGAGGGGGCCAGGATATGCATATGACTGATCTGGGAACATACATGTCTATGAACAACAAAACTCTGTAAAAATTAAAAAAAAAAAAAAAAGTGAACACATTCCTCAAGTAGATCAGTTCAGTATCCAGTGATCACGAAAAACCTACCTAGCCTCTGGTTTTCTCGGGCCCCTCTGCCTATTTTGTGGGTCTCTGGTCATCTCCACTGTCTATCAGCAGTGCTGTAGGAGAGAGGGCTGGGAGAAGGCATGTGAGAGCCATAGTCTTCTACACCAGATGACTATAAAACTGTAAAGAGGACTGGAGCCAGCTTTGAGGGAAAAGTGGGGCTTCCTATGCACTGATGGCAGTAAAGAACCTGCCTGCCAATGCTAGAGACATAAGACATACACATTCACTCCCTGGGTTTAGAAGATTCCCTGGAGGAAGGCATGGCAACTTATTCCAGTATTCTTGCCTGCAGACTCCCTCGGACAGAGGAGCCTAGTGGGCTACAGTCCATAGGGTTGCAGAGTGCCAGACATGACTGAAGTGACTTAGCACGCCGCACACACTGGGTAAAAGGAGAATTTAGGTGCACGTTACAGTCATAAGTCTCTCCCTCCACAAATTAAGACAAATCAGCCTATATTCTCCATCTTTCTTTCTTTCCTGCCTCTTTCTACTTTTTTATTACCCTCTTTCCCCCTGCCCCACACAAGTATATTAGAAAAATAATACAAATGAGAACATAAAAATAGTACTTACATGTTGTTTACTGATGATAATTTACCTTTTACTTCATTTTTTCACAATAGAAATAGCTTCTTTGTTTTTTATTATGTTTTTTCAATGCTTATCATAAGATAACTAGAAAATGTAGAAATGGACAAAGGAAAAATAAAGGTTGGCTTCCCTGGTGGTAGTGCGGTGAAGAGTCTGCCTGCCAGTGAAGGAAACACAGGTTCCTTCCTGGTGAAAGCGATGAAAACGATAAAATGGACATAGGTGGAATGAACAGTGGGTGGGAGGCATAGAGAGTAACATGGAAATCTATACTACCATATGTGAAAAAGATAGCTATTGTCATTGCACTGTGGGAATAGGGGATCCTGCAGGGGCGCGGTGTGATGGCCTGGAGGGGTGGGATGGGGAGGATTGGGAGGGGTGTGGAGGGGGGAGGGGGCCAGGATATGCATATGACTGATCTGGGAACATACATGTCTATGAACAACAAAACTCTGTAAAAATTAAAAAAAAAAAAAAAAGTGAACACATTCCTCAAGTAGATCAGTTCAGTATCCAGTGATCACGAAAAACCTACCTAGCCTCTGGTTTTCTCGGGCCCCTCTGCCTATTTTGTGGGTCTCTGGTCATCTCCACTGTCTATCAGCAGTGCTGTAGGAGAGAGGGCTGGGAGAAGGCATGTGAGAGCCATAGTCTTCTACACCAGATGACTATAAAACTGTAAAGAGGACTGGAGCCAGCTTTGAGGGAAAAGTGGGGCTTCCTATGCACTGATGGCAGTAAAGAACCTGCCTGCCAATGCTAGAGACATAAGACATACACATTCACTCCCTGGGTTTAGAAGATTCCCTGGAGGAAGGCATGGCAACTTATTCCAGTATTCTTGCCTGCAGACTCCCTCGGACAGAGGAGCCTAGTGGGCTACAGTCCATAGGGTTGCAGAGTGCCAGACATGACTGAAGTGACTTAGCACGCCCGCACACACTGGGTAAAAGGAGAATTTAGGTGCACGTTACAGTCATAAGTCTCTCCCTCCACAAATTAAGACAAATCAGCCTATATTCTCCATCTTTCTTTCTTTCCTGCCTCTTTCTACTTTTTTATTACCCTCTTTCCCCCTGCCCCACACAAGTATATTAGAAAAATAATACAAATGAGAACATAAAAATAGTACTTACATGTTGTTTACTGATGATAATTTACCTTTTACTTCATTTTTTCACAATAGAAATAGCTTCTTTGTTTTTTATTATGTTTTTTCAATGCTTATCATAAGATAACTAGAAAATGTAGAAATGGACAAAGGAAAAATAAAGGTTGGCTTCCCTGGTGGTAGTGCGGTGAAGAGTCTGCCTGCCAGTGAAGGAAACACAGGTTCCCTTCCTGGTCCAGGAGGATCAAACATGCCACAGAGCAACCGAGCCATGCACCACAACTACCTAGCCTGTACTCTGGAGCCCAGGAGCCTCAACTACCAAAGCCCATGTGCCTAGAGCTTGTGCTCCACAACAAAAGCCACTGCAATGAGCAGCCCATGCACTGCAGCTAGAGAGTAGTACCCACCAGCTGCAACTTATGAGAAAAGTCTGTAGAGCAAGGGAGACTCAGCACAATCAAAAATAAATAAGTAAATAAAATTATTTTTAAAAAAGAAAAGAAAAATAAAGGTCACTGAGGATACTACTGGTCAGATAAAATCACCATTTACACTTTAGAGCATAGTCTTCCCAGTTTTTTCTAAATGCAATTTTTTCTTACAAATGTTAAATCTGTCATTCATAATATTTTACATCTTAATTTTTTTTTTTAATTTCTGGGCCTCGATCAGAAGGACTTGGGCCCCCCCATGAGCAGCACCGACATCTTAACTTTTCAACTAAAAATGCATCACAGATCTCTTTTGATATCAATAGCTAGATTGTTAACTGCCTTCTCATGGCTAAGTAGTATTCCACTTTATAAATGTACATGAAATATATAACATCCTCAGTTTATGAACATCTAGTATTTTCCTATTTTTTTCTATTAAAAGTAACACTGCAGGCTTCCCTGGTGGTCCAGTGGGTAAGGACACCGCCTAGCAGTGAAAGGGGCGCAGGTTCGATCCCTGGCCTGGGAAGATCCTACGTGCCACGGAGCGGCTGGACCAATGTGTCCCACTACCGAGCCTGAGCTCTGGAGCACACGCGCCCAGAGTTGGTGCTCTGAAACGAGAGAGGCCACTGTGGTGGGAGGCCCACACAGGCCAAATAACAAAGATAAATGAATGAAAAATCAACAGAAGTGGCAAAAAAAAAAAAAAAAGTAACACTGCAATGTTCATCCCTGTGTGATTTACGTTTGTTGAACTATTTTATGATGAAAAATTGCTGGAAGTGTAATTTTTCGATGAAAGGGTATTTTAAAGAATTTTGATATATAATACAAAATAACTCTCCAGAAAAATTAATCCAATTTTGAACCCAACCAGGACTGTATACCAGTAAACTCCTGCACACACACAGAGACATACATCGTGGTTTACCCTGGATATTATTAATTGCTTTAATTTCTACTAATTTTGTTGTAATGTGAATTCATTTGATTACTACTGCAAATGCAATTAAGCATTCTTTCACATGTTAATAAGCCATTTTCATGTCTTCTGTACATTTTTTCTCTACATACTAAAAATATTAGCATTTTGATTTCATGTATTTTGTGAGTATTTTTCAAGGTAACTATTTACCTATATCATTATAGCTGTGGAGAAATTTTTATGTAGTCAATTTTATGTACTCAATTCTATCTCCCTGCATTTGGAACCCTACTTCACACAGATCAAGATTACAGAAATATTTACCTATATTTACTTTTATTCTTTTTCATTTTTCATATTAAAATACTTAATATCTTAGGGATTCAATTATTGTGAAATGTAATTTTTTAAATCAGTCAGTAAATTTTCCCAACAAATTTATCATCGATTTTTCTCTTCCATTGTACTAAAATTCCACATTTTCAGGTAATATTCTTGTTTGGATCTTTGCACAGATATCTGTGCACCCCGATATCTACCCCATACTATTTCAGTTAATACAGCATCTATTGCATATTAATACTCAGAAAGCCTATCTTTTCTCATTGTTACTCCTCTCTTTTTTGATGTTTTCTCATGTATTTCTTTATCCAAGTTAACTTTAGAATCATCTGCACTTGCAAAAAAAAACTCCAGTGCTGTCTTAAAAAAAATTCACCTAAGTGGCAACCAGATTGAATTATCTGAAAGACTAGAGAGAAATTTTGACATCATAGGAACAGCAAAAAAAACTGCACCTGAGCTTTGACTCTCAACTAAAGGTATTAATTTGGCAAGGTTCTTTAAGTCTCTCTGAACCTCAGATCTTCATCAGCAAAATGGAGCTAATAAAAAAGCTAATGTTCATCCCTGTGTGATTTACGTTTGTTGAACTATTTTATGATGAAAAATTGCTGGAAGTGTAATTTTCGATGAAAGGGTATTTTAAAGAATTTTGATATATAATACAAAATAACTCTCCAGAAAAATTAATCCAATTTTGAACCCAACCAGGACTGTATACCAGTAAACTCCTGCACACACACAGAGACATACATCGTGGTTTACCCTGGATATTATTAATTGCTTTAATTTCTACTAATTTTGTTGTAATGTGAATTCATTTGATTACTACTGCAAATGCAATTAAGCATTCTTTCACATGTTAATAAGCCATTTTCATGTCTTCTGTACATTTTTTCTCTACATACTAAAAATATTAGCATTTTGATTTCATGTATTTTGTGAGTATTTTTCAAGGTAACTATTTACCTATATCATTATAGCTGTGGAGAAATTTTTATGTAGTCAATTTTATGTACTCAATTCTATCTCCCTGCATTTGGAACCCTACTTCACACAGATCAAGATTACAGAAATATTTACCTATATTTACTTTTATTCTTTTTCATTTTTCATATTAAAATACTTAATATCTTAGGGATTCAATTATTGTGAAATGTAATTTTTTAAATCAGTCAGTAAATTTTCCCAACAAATTTATCATCGATTTTTCTCTTCCATTGTACTAAAATTCCACATTTTCAGGTAATATGCTTGTTTGGAACTTTGCACAGATATCTGTGCACCCCGATATCTACCCCATACTATTTCAGTTAATACAGCATCTATTGCATATTAATACTCAGAAAGCCTATCTTTTCTCATTGTTACTCCTCTCTTTTTTGATGTTTTCTCATGTATTTCTTTATCCAAGTTAACTTTAGAATCATCTGCACTTGCAAAAAAAAACTCCAGTGCTGTCTTAAAAAAAATTCACCTAAGTGGCAACCAGATTGAATTATCTGAAAGACTAGAGAGAAATTTTGACATCATAGGAACAGCAAAAAAAACTGCACCTGAGCTTTGACTCTCAACTAAAGGTATTAATTTGGCAAGGTTCTTTAAGTCTCTCTGAACCTCAGATCTTCATCAGCAAAATGGAGCTAATAAAACCTATGTGTAGTAGCCAACTGACAATGCTCTTTGGCCATCCATCACTACAAAACGGTCCCTAAGTTTGGAGAACACTTCACCTAAATATACTTGTGACAGGCACTGCACCAGTACAGACAACTAATAACACCAGATACTCACTCTTCCCGTCTTCTGAAGCAAAGTCTGGTTGGGAGCCCAATTCTACCAGCAGCAGGCACACACCTCAGCTCTGGATCAGTAGCGGAAACAAGAAACAGGGTCCATGAGGAACAATCTCTGGCTGTGAAGGCAGCTTCTGCAGTTGCTGGAATAGTAGCAGCAGTAGTGTCCATAATACTAACCCAGGGTAAGGAGGGTGGTATCCTCTTGGAAGCAGGTTTTCCAGATGTCCCAGGGATTCCAGAAGGCTCTCAATATCCTTTCCCACTTAAGCCAGGTAAATTGGTTTCTGTTTGTAACTGAAAACAGGGCCATACACAACCAACCCTGGGCTGTTCGAGAAATGAAATGAGAAAAACCTGGCATCCTCAGCATATTCTCTTCTGACTCCCTTTTCTACACCCTGAGCTTTCCACCAAAATGGTAACCAAAACGGACCTGCACCAATAAGCTACCTTCTCTTCTAGTACTTCTCTTCTGAGTTCAGCCAGTAGAAAGCCTCACCACAAGGTGTGATGGAGAAAGGGGAGTTGGGAAAAGTATGCACACACTTCCCTAATTCTTTCTCTAAAAACTTACTGTTCAGTGACTGTGTCCCTCTATAAAGCTGGAACTCCTGACAGTTCTCTCTGATTTCCATTTTCCCCATGTATCTGAGAGTCATGAAAATATTCTAATTCTACTCCTCCTATCCCTGAGGTAACTCACCATTCCTTATGGTTTTTCCATATAATAGCCACACATTTTTTAATTGTGCTACTATTATATCCTTCCTTTCCACTTTTAGTGTGGTTTCTACTTGTTTACGCCTCATAGACAAGCAAAACCTCCTACTACAGTGCCTGGCTTATAAGAGGGTTCCAGAAATTTTAAAGGTATTAATTTGGCAAGGTTCTTTAAGTCTCTCTGAACCTCAGATCTTCATCAGCAAAATGGAGCTAATAAAACCTATGTGTAGTAGCCAACTGACAATGCTCTTTGGCCATCCATCACTACAAAACGGTCCCTAAGTTTGGAGAACACTTCACCTAAATATACTTGTGACAGGCACTGCACCAGTACAGACAACTAATAACACCAGATACTCACTCTTCCCGTCTTCTGAAGCAAAGTCTGGTTGGGAGCCCAATTCTACCAGCAGCAGGCACACACCTCAGCTCTGGATCAGTAGCGGAAACAAGAAACAGGGTCCATGAGGAACAATCTCTGGCTGTGAAGGCAGCTTCTGCAGTTGCTGGAATAGTAGCAGCAGTAGTGTCCATAATACTAACCCAGGGTAAGGAGGGTGGTATCCTCTTGGAAGCAGGTTTTCCAGATGTCCCAGGGATTCCAGAAGGCTCTCAATATCCTTTCCCACTTAAGCCAGGTAAATTGGTTTCTGTTTGTAACTGAAAACAGGGCCATACACAACCAACCCTGGGCTGTTCGAGAAATGAAATGAGAAAAACCTGGCATCCTCAGCATATTCTCTTCTGACTCCCTTTTCTACACCCTGAGCTTTCCACCAAAATGGTAACCAAAACGGACCTGCACCAATAAGCTACCTTCTCTTCTAGTACTTCTCTTCTGAGTTCAGCCAGTAGAAAGCCTCACCACAAGGTGTGATGGAGAAAGGGGAGTTGGGAAAAGTATGCACACACTTCCCTAATTCTTTCTCTAAAAACTTACTGTTCAGTGACTGTGTCCCTCTATAAAGCTGGAACTCCTGACAGTTCTCTCTGATTTCCATTTTCCCCATGTATCTGAGAGTCATGAAAATATTCTAATTCTACTCCTCCTATCCCTGAGGTAACTCACCATTCCTTATGGTTTTTCCATATAATAGCCACACATTTTTTAATTGTGCTACTATTATATCCTTCCTTTCCACTTTTAGTGTGGTTTCTACTTGTTTACGCCCTCATAGACAAGCAAAACCTCCTACTACAGTGCCTGGCTTATAAGAGGGTTCCAGAAATTTTCCATGAGTGAAAATATCAACTGTACTTCATTTTTCTTATTCCATTAGTGTGGTAACGCATGGGAGGCGAGAATGAAATTAAGAGTTCATTTTAGGAACATCTGCAGTCCTCTGGTGTTTTAAAACAAAGGTTAGTGGAGACTTCTGTCTCCTAAGACTGATTAGAAAATCTAGACGTATGAACATCAAGTAGAAATTTGCCCAGCTCATCATCCTCCATAGGCATTCAGCCAATGTTTCTCAAAGTTTGGCTTGTGCCCATTTAGATCTGGTCATAGGTGTCAGAGTGCACCCCCCCCCCCACCACACACACACACAAATATCACCACCATCTGCACCCATGTCCACCCTCAAATTTAATAGGTATCTACGCTACTTCTCAAGAACTTCCCTTTCCCCCATTCCATTCAGGGGGGTCAGACCTGGTTTCGAATGGATCATAGAACTCTATCAAACTACCCGGAAAATTCTGCAGACTCTTTAGAGAAGCAAAAACCTCCCTTCAGCTGCTCTTTCCATGTCCATGTAGTAAATGGTAGCAGACACTGCTTGACTGTCCAGTTTTCTGTATCAATATACTAGTGTGAAGTACAATTAGCCATTGAAATAAAATGGTAATGAATACTAATTACTTCATTCTATGAATTCTGGAGTAATGTATTCCAAGACTTTCCTCATTACTTTCAGAAACTGAGAGGTGGCTATATAGCCATCTACAGAAATTCTGAAAAGTACTTAAAGCGTCAGACATTAGCTGCAGCTATGTATAATTGGATCTGTTCTGCACCCCTTGCGTATAAGTTTCCCTGATGCAGAGCCCTGAATGCATAAAGAAAGGAGAATGTAGAGGGAAGAGCAGCTTCAATCTGCTTTGCTGTCATTTGGATCTTTCGAGTTCTGAATTCTTTTGGCAGCTCTAATATAACAGAAGAGCTTTTCCTTCAGTGACTATAAAATCCCCATTTTGAATGTTTTTCTCACACATTTATGTGAACATTGCCAATGGCTACTTTTCTTAAAATTAATTCTCACCCTAGATAATGATTTACAGTAGTTTACTGAAGTGCTGATCGTCAATACTAGGAACTGTAAAATGGATATCTTTGCCACAGAAGAAAACTGCTTTCTCTATGTACTCATATGTTCAAAACTCAAACACACACAAAAAAATCAAACACAGTTTCATTAGATTCTAAAATATTGAAAAATGTCACTCCTTATAATTTATTATATTGTTATCAATAACTCCTATCATCACAACAAAAGCAAAATGAAATCACATTATTATAAGGACAGAAAATTTCTGATGTAAAGGGGAAGCTAATTGTTGAGAACACAGAGAAAACAGAAAACTTGTTTTTCTATCAGGCCTACACCTGAAGTAAAGCTAGATTGTTTTCAGCTCTGCAACTGACACTGAAAAGAGTCACTTGACTTCTCTTGATTTCTGTCATCATTGAATTAGTAAGTTAGCCTAAATCATCTCAAGCACTCTTCCCAGCACCAATTTTTTGGTAATTTCCCAGAAATACCCAGCATGTTTCATGGGAAATCAAACTAGATCAAATCCAACCCTCCCATTCTTTAGCAGTAGGAATTTCTTTTAGAACTTCCTTAATTTAATTTTTAAGATAATAAATAACATGTTTTAAATTTGAAAGTCCTGGACAGAAATCATAGTTGGTATCAGGTAATACATGTTTTGCCTTTGTGCCAAGAGTATCTGTGGTAGCAGAAGCAGAAGATATTTCTTAATTGGTAGCAGCTCCCTGGTGATGCGCAGTCTCCAGCAGGGACAGTTTGGACAAAAAAGTCCACATTTTCTTAAATCACATTCTAAACAGAAGATGTTAAACCCGAGGTCTTGCCATCTCTTTCTGGTGCTGCAAAGTTCATGCAGATCCTCACAGAAGGGCTGAGGCAGGAGGCCTGTGCCCTGACCAGAGTCCCGCCTCCCATTATTGGACTCTGGAATGCCCGAGGCAGTAGATGAGACACTGTGGAGAATGTAATGTGTGCCCCATCTGCAGCCCGAGACACCAGCACTACTAGCCACTTGCTCAGGTCTTCAGGATTGCCGGACAATGAGTAACACACTGTGGAGCGATACTCTGTCTGATTCTGGTCCATTTGTTTCTGATGAGCTCAGGAGCAAGTGGATAGAAGACAGGAAGGTCAGCCAGCACGGTGGCAGGGTGAGAGGTATGAGGGAGCTGAACTTCAGCTCCCAGCACTAGTGAATGGAAATAACGGAATCAGAAAAAAATGGTAATAGTTTGCAAGGAGTGACCTCACAAACTAATACACACGTTTCCATTTTTTTCATTTTCAACTACTACTATTGACAAATACTGTGAATGGATCTGCTTTTTTACAGAATTCCCCCAAACCATTCGTTTATATCCTCTCTCTCCCTCTCTTCTCCTTTTCCTCTCTCTCCTGCTTCCTTCCTCCCTCTTATTCTTTTCTCTTTCTAAAAACAGAAAAGCACACTGGCAAGAACAGCAGTGGAAAGGCAAGGAAAATCCGCTCCAGAATAAATTGGTTGTGCTGAAACATTTGTAATTATGTATGATAACCAATTACAGAAATACCTCAGGGAGTTCAGTGATTCGCTCTCCCACATCAGAGGTCTCCTAATCAATTTGAAATAACCAGACGCTCCTATAGAAAATAAGCAAGATCACAGCGCTTGCTAATGAGTCTCAAAAATGGATTTCACTGCATGAAAATGTTCATTGTCAGGAGAGAAACTGTTTTCAGAATCTTGCGGGTCATTTTCATTTGCATTTGATTGGAGAAAAGTCCTTTGTTCTTTTCTCCTTTCTCACATCCTTTAAAACACTATCAATTTTTTTCTAGTGACTTAATATTTTTGTATCAGTATGTTGTACCAAGCCCTAAAAATATACTAAATAAATCCTTTTGTGCTGAAGTAGCTAGTATCCACTTCAATTATTGCTTAATTTCACTGTTTTGAATGAGGTTTTTTGAACTTAAATTTGCAGATATATGACACTGAGGGAAATCGTTTGACATAAGTTTCAGTCGTGAACTCTGAAAGCAACACAAAGCCCCATGGCTATAATTTCACTGTAAAATTGAATGAGGCCCGAGACACCAGCACTACTAGCCACTTGCTCAGGTCTTCAGGATTGCCGGACAATGAGTAACACACTGTGGAGCGATACTCTGTCTGATTCTGGTCCATTTGTTTCTGATGAGCTCAGGAGCAAGTGGATAGAAGACAGGAAGGTCAGCCAGCACGGTGGCAGGGTGAGAGGTATGAGGGAGCTGAACTTCAGCTCCCAGCACTAGTGAATGGAAATAACGGAATCAGAAAATGGTAATAGTTTGCAAGGAGTGACCTCACAAACTAATACACACGTTTCCATTTTTTTCATTTTCAACTACTACTATTGACAAATACTGTGAATGGATCTGCTTTTTTACAGAATTCCCCCAAACCATTCGTTTATATCCTCTCTCTCCCTCTCTTCTCCTTTTCCTCTCTCTCCTGCTTCCTTCCTCCCTCTTATTCTTTTCTCTTTCTAAAAACAGAAAAGCACACTGGCAAGAACAGCAGTGGAAAGGCAAGGAAAATCCGCTCCAGAATAAATTGGTTGTGCTGAAACATTTGTAATTAAGTATGATAACCAATTACAGAAATACCTGCGGTAGTTCAGTGATTCGCTCTCCCACATCAGAGGTCTCCTAATCAATTTGAAATAACCAGACGCTCCTATAGAAAATAAGCAAGATCACAGCGCTTGCTAATGAGTCTCAAAAATGGATTTCACTGCATGAAAATGTTCATTGTCAGGAGAGAAACTGTTTTCAGAATCTTGCGGGTCATTTTCATTTGCATTTGATTGGAGAAAAGTCCTTTGTTCTTTTCTCCTTTCTCACATCCTTTAAAACACTATCAATTTTTTTCTAGTGACTTAATATTTTTGTATCAGTATGTTGTACCAAGCCCTAAAAATATACTAAATAAATCCTTTTGTGCTGAAGTAGCTAGTATCCACTTCAATTATTGCTTAATTTCACTGTTTTGAATGAGGTTTTTTGAACTTAAATTTGCAGATATATGACACTGAGGGAAATCGTTTGACATAAGTTTCAGTCGTGAACTCTGAAAGCAACACAAAGCCCCATGGTATATCATGTATAGCCGCATTTCAGCAGACCTCAACTAGAGTGGAAAAGCATTTTGAAGTTCACCATTCAAACACAGAGGTAGACCTTTAGAAACATGTGACAGCACATCACAAGCCTGAGGACTATCTGCCTTTTCACAGAAAAGAAAACAAGGACAGAAAAGACAGATTCCTGAAGAGGAGAGAATATGATACTTCCAATTTCATAAGACTATCCCTACCTGAGACATCTGCAGTTTTGCACTGATCATCACGTGTGG
Source organism: Tragulus kanchil (assembly GCA_022376925.1). Lineage (NCBI taxonomy): Eukaryota > Metazoa > Chordata > Mammalia > Artiodactyla > Tragulidae > Tragulus > Tragulus kanchil. Next base: position 137,132,765 of record JAIOJX010000004.1, read on the forward strand.
CCCACTCATAAATCTCTTGGTAAGTTTATGGGGTAAATATGCTTCCCCAGGGCATATCAGAAGGGCCTCAGTATGTCTTCTCTCTCCCTTCTCTTCTGTCCTATCCTATTCTATTATACACCGGACACTCTCCATTTTCTCCTTTCTTTCCTTCCTCTTAAGCTATTCTTGCTCTCTGGGTGCATTTGCAAAGCCTGAAGGACAGAGCTTATTCTGTTCCCTAACATCTCACTCAGGACCACAAGAAGCAGAAGGTATGGACTCCCACGTATGTGCAGCTAGGTCATTTCACAGCTATAAGCATGTTGTTCGCATGTCACCTCTTCAAGAGAAAAAACTGCCACACTCATGAATAAATATTCTACTCAGAGATGCCCACAGTGATTGCTAGATAGTTTAACCCTTCAATTTTGTTTTAATTCTAAAATGCAAGAAATATCTACCCCCAACTAGGATCACAACTCTTGTTTATCTTTTTTAACTTGACAAAGTAATTAAAATTTTTCCAGGTTAGCTAGAAAACTACTCTTCAGAGAAGTGAATATCAAGTCACTCAGTCATGTCTGATTCTTTGCGACCCCATGAACAAACATGGTACTCTCCAGGCAAGAATACTGGAGTGGGTAGCCCATCCCTTCTCCAGGGCATCTTCCTAACCCAGAGATCAAACCCATCTCACGCACTGCAGGTGGATTCTTCACCATCTGAGCAACCATCGAAGCCCAATCTTCAGGCTCATTACCAAAACAAACAAACAAAAAGATTTAGGACCCTCTGACATTCTCTAATACATTTCGATTTGTATTTCCTGAAAATACAGAACCAGAAGTGCCCACAAGACTTTGGATGGGTTCTGACCAATGCCAACCTTCACCTCCATCCTTCTTGTCTCCCAAACAAGTCTATGACCCCATTGATTTGTGTAGTTTCTGATAACTGATGATCTTTTCTAAGAATCTTCAACATGCAGATGCTCAGCAGATAGGGATTTGTTGTTGCTGGAGACAGGCTTTTACTTTTAACTCTGTTAAAGCCAACTGATTGGCAGAGACCCTGAGGCTGGGAAAGACTGAGGGAAGGAGGAGAAGTGGGCAACAGAGGATGAGATGGTTATGAGTTTGGGCAAACTCGAGATAATGAAGGTCCAGGGAAGCCTGATATGCTGCGGTCCATGGGGTCATAAAGAGTCAGACATGACTTATTTCATCCTGTTAGAAGCCTGTCAAATGTTTTCAGATTGTGATTCTGTCATCTAGTATATTTGCCATCGATCTCAGCCTTGAGTCATTTACAAATCTGATAAGCATACATTCTATGTATTCATACACATCATTGATATATGCATTTAACGTGATGTGGCTAAAAGCAGAGCTAAGCAGTCCAGTGTAAGAACCACTTTCAGGCTGACAACCCCTACTTAATCAGCAGTCATTGAGTAAATCTGTAATAGACAAGAACAAATCTGATCCCAAATTAGATCTGTTTCTTTTACTTTAACGTTTGTGCTTTGTAGCCTGTGCTTAGTCATGCTGGCTCTGCACTATTTGTAAAACAATATTACCTATAGCCTGAAATATACAGGATAGCCTATTCTCAGGACTCTGACCTTAAAGAGCTCATTCACGCAGACTAAAAATAAAAGTTGCAGAACAGAGAATAATATTTGTTTTGTTGGAGGCTTATAGGAACATGACGACCTGATGTATATGGTGAGTTGCAGGAACAAAGGATTCCAACACCAAGAAGTTTGCGGCAACCAACCTTCCCACTCCCTCATTCTGTATTTAAGAATGCTTTACTGAAACCCTTTGGGAATTTGGGCGTTCTGGGCATGAGCCACTCGTCTCCTTGCATGGCCCTGCAATAACATCGTCTCTGCTCAAAACTCCACAGTCTTGGCTTATTTGTTCTCACGGTGTGTTGGGCACATAAACTTGCATTCAGTAACAACTCTGCAAGGCACCATCTAGGCACTAAAAGGAACACAAAGTAGTGCAGTTTACTCTATCTAATGAAGAGGTTTGAACAGATTTGATGTAACAGGAGAAGTATTTGTGAAAGATAAGTATGACTGAGGTGTCCATTACAAATTGAAGTACCAGAAAACAGTAACTTAGAACACTATTGTATTAACAAACAGCAAGCTGAAAGCCTATATAATGATTTTTATTTAAGAAGAGAAATTGTTTTCATGAATGAGATCATTATACCAATTTATCTTCCCTATTCCTAATAAAACTAAGTAATCCTACTAAATTTCTCAGATGAGATTAGGATTTACTACAGTTCAAGCAATAGATAATGTTCCTCTTGCAGGCCAGATAACAGGTAAACCAAGCTAAAAATGCAACTTTCTTCCTTTTCTATGCAGTTGCACAATGTACCACAAAATGTATGATACGTTGTTGTAATGAGGTAATGAATACCTCTCTAGAAAAAAAAAAAAGAAATGACATTGATAGTCTATTGAATCAGACAACGGTGGGGTAAACTTCTGCTTAATGAATTAAAATGTTCACAGGTGAGATTTTGTAATTCAATAGCTCTATAAAATCTATAGTACTGCCTCAAACTTCAAAGAGTAAAAAAAAAACCCAAGCAGACACACTAATCAAAGTGTTCCTTTGTTAAATGTAAAGATTTCTTATCCCTAAAGTTGACCAATGCTTCTTAAAATTTTTCAGTGAAAAGATAAAAGCAATTTTATACTCACAACAAATTAAAATTGTGAAGCACTGAATTCTTAAGAGGAATTAAAAATTAAAAATGATAAATGTTTGGCTAAAAATAGAAACCTAAATGGAAATGAATGAATGCATCCTTTCCTGTGTGTCTCTCTTGGAATCTCCTCTTTTTAAAGACTTGCCCTAGGTTAATTTGTCTGGAGCAAAGTTCACTTAGAATATGCACAAAAGAACACAGGGTGTCACCACCAAGCAGGAAGCTTCTGAATACAATTACCATGTCCATAAAATCCAAAGGCTCTGGAATGTCCAAGCAAGTTGTAACTTTCACTTCCTGGTGAGGAGATTCAGAAGAAATGAGAAAAAAAAAACTGGGGAGGGGGAGGGGAGCCTTGTAGGCCAGCAGGAAAGCTGTAACTCAGACTTGAAAGCTAGCAAGTAAAGCATGCTATTGAGTCACGGAGAATTCAGACACAAGCTTGTTATTACGGAAGTCATTCATAGACCATTCTCTGCTCAGCCCCAGCAACTCCTCTTGTCGCTTTCAGGGACACTGTAACTAAACTTCTCTAAATACTAAGCACATCAGCACTTAAACCAGAGTAACAGAGGACTTTTCTGTCCCCCAAACTCACCACAGATAGTTTTAAAAAGCCTAAAGAAATTTGTTCCAAAAAAACTTTTTTTTTAATTATTTGACTCTTTTTCTTTGGTTTCATGAAGTTGTCATTCATCTAAAGCAGGAACTTTGAAATTTAGTCTGATGTTTTTTACTTTAATGGACTAATTTGATAAGCATCATTAAGACCAACAAAATTAATATAATCCAATCAAATAATTCTGTAGGTAGCTATTAAATGTCAAAATAGCTTAATGCAATGGGGGAAAACCACATGAAACATATATTAATCTCCTGGATTTTTACTGAATTTTTCTTGAAATAATACACAATTACAGAATTTTTAAAGAAATATGTAATGTTTATCCCCAAACCTTCTGTTTCCTCTGCATATAACGAATCAATAATCATTTCCTTTTAATCAGATTCTGTGTATTTATTTATACAATTCATAGTTAATTTGAAGATTATTATCCTAGTCCCTCTTTCACAAATAAGTTCTAGTTAAGATAATGGTTTATCAGATGTGTTCACCCAGAGCAGCTTTAATCTTATGCAGTGAAAGTTTCTATTTCAAACTAATATTGAGGGACAACTGTTAATGAACAGATTTTATTTCTAGAGCACTATTAAATTTAGAGAAAAACAGAGAGTTTCCATATACCTGCTCCTTCACCGACTCTCCTCTACACACAGTCTCCCGTACTATTAACATCTTGCATTATTGGGGTATATTTTTGAGGTCCACAAACCTACACTGACATGTCATCATCACCCAAAGTGATCCCATTAGGGATCACTCTTTGTGTGGTACATTCTATGGGTTTCCCCAAATACATAATGTCACCTATCCACTATTATAGTAGCGTACACAACAGCTTTACTACCCTAAAAATTTCCTATTTTTCATCTATTCATGCCACTGCTCTAACTCACCTCCATCCCTGCTCCAATTCCTGGAAACCACTGATGTTTTTCTGTCTCTGTAGCCGTTCCAACTGTGTGACATGCCAAGGGAGGCACGGGGTGTAGCCTTTTCAGACGGGCTTTTTTCACCTAGCAACATGCATGTTAGTTTCCTCTGTGTCTTTTCATGGCTTGATAGCTCGTTCATTTTTATTTCACTACATGGATGACCACAGTTTGTTTATCCATGCACCTACTGAAGGATATCTTGGCTGCATACAAGTTTTAGCTATTATGAATAAAACTTCAAAAGAGAATTTTTAAAGAATCTCTCTCTACCTCTCCCTTTCTAAGGACCTTAATTTTCTAGAAAAGCCAACCTACTGGAAAACCCTATAGAATTTCACTTTTGCGCCTGTATTTTAAGACACAGCAAGGAAAAAATGGAAACTTTCAACAGTGACCTTACTTTCATAGAATACAAAAATTATTTTAATTTTGAACAGCTACTGACAAACTTGAGTATCTTAAACCCAATTATTTCTATCGGAATTTTATTAGATTTCCCAGGCAATTTATATTTCCTTTCTTCTCAGAAAACTTATAATGATGTCCCATAAACTGAAAAATCCCTCACATGCACATGTGCTCAACATGCCATATGTGCATTTGCAATGCTTCTGTTTGCAAAAGAGAAGGGTATATTTCTCTAGAAGTCTACCTATGTGTAAAAAAAAAAAAAAAGAATAAAATATGCTTGAATTCACACACTGAGTGAAGTTTCATAATAATATGAGGACAACTGTTAATGAACAGATTTTTTTCAAGCACTATTAAATTTAGAGAAAAACAGAGAGTTTCCATATACCTGCTCCTTCACCGACTCTCCTCTACACACAGTCTCCCGTACTATTAACATCTTGCATTATTGGGGTATATTTTTGAGGTCCACAAACCTACACTGACATGTCATCATCACCCAAAGTGATCCCATTAGGGATCACTCTTTGTGTGGTACATTCTATGGGTTTCCCCAAATACATAATGTCACCTATCCACTATTATAGTAGCGTACACAACAGCTTTACCACCCTAAAAATTTCCTATTTTTCATCTATTCATGCCACTGCTCTAACTCACCTCCATCCCTGCTCCAATTCCTGGAAACCACTGATGTTTTTCTGTCTCTGTAGCCGTTCCAACTGTGTGACATGCCAAGGGAGGCACGGGGTGTAGCCTTTTCAGACGGGCTTTTTTCACCTAGCAACATGCATGTTAGTTTCCTCTGTGTCTTTTCATGGCTTGATAGCTCGTTCATTTTTATTTCACTACATGGATGACCACAGTTTGTTTATCCATGCACCTACTGAAGGATATCTTGGCTGCATACAAGTTTTAGCTATTATGAATAAAACTTCAAAAGAGAATTTTTAAAGAATCTCTCTCTACCTCTCCCTTTCTAAGGACCTTAATTTTCTAGAAAAGCCAACCTACTGGAAAACCCTATAGAATTTCACTTTTGCGCCTGTATTTTAAGACACAGCAAGGAAAAAATGGAAACTTTCAACAGTGACCTTACTTTCATAGAATACAAAAATTATTTTAATTTTGAACAGCTACTGACAAACTTGAGTATCTTAAACCCAATTATTTCTATCGGAATTTTATTAGATTTCCCAGGCAATTTATATTTCCTTTCTTCTCAGAAAACTTATAATGATGTCCCATAAACTGAAAAATCCCTCACATGCACATGTGCTCAACATGCCATATGTGCATTTGCAATGCTTCTGTTTGCAAAAGAGAAGGGTATATTTCTCTAGAAGTCTACCTATGTGTAAAAAAAAAAAAAAAGAATAAAATATGCTTGAATTCACACACTCAAACTGCCACTCTTCCACAAATTAATTACATTAATGTCTAAGACTGGAATTCAAGCTAACAGGTCTACGTAATTAGGTTTTCCTTTATATCCTATTGACAGCTTTAAGTCCTTGTTTGTTCAAGGAAGTTCAACCTAGGGTCTCATTATCCATTATTGATAGCTGTCAATAAGATAACATTATTTTATCTTGTAAGTCTTCTATTGATTTTCTTTAACCCCATGTCAGCTCCACTGAAAATACAAGTTCTGAATTAAACTAATGGATCACTTTCTGCCCAATAATGCAAACCATACAAGGGAAACCTGATTCCTGAGCACGCACAGGAATGTAGATGGTGTTTTCTAACCTCACCAGGTACACAGCAGCTTCTTTCTCCACAACTGCATTCCTCCTGTGAACACCTGAGCCATTTAAGTTTGCTTAGCACTGTGCAAACTCTTGCAAGCAGGCAAAGGGCTTCCTCTGCAGTAGTGGCTGTCACCCTCAGTCCCTCCATAATGAGTGATTTAGCTTCTCCATCTGTCACTAGGCTGCTCTACAAGTACATCCCCTTAGCCTGAATCTAACTGCTTCCACAAACTTTATTATATCGCTTTTCACGTAAAATAATGTCTGCATCATTCCACTATTAAACCACATATGAATTATTTTTATCTCAATGGTATCACGTTAATGTTATTCCAACAATTTTCTACCTTCCCTCCAACCACCCCCGTCTTGATTTCTGGCCAAACTGCTCTCCAGCAAGGAAAAATGGAAACTTTCAACAGTGACCTTACTTTCATAGAATACAAAAATTATTTTAATTTTGAACAGCTACTGACAAACTTGAGTATCTTAAACCCAATTATTTCTATCGGAATTTTATTAGATTTCCCAGGCAATTTATATTTCCTTTCTTCTCAGAAAACTTATAATGATGTCCCATAAACTGAAAAATCCCTCACATGCACATGTGCTCAACATGCCATATGTGCATTTGCAATGCTTCTGTTTGCAAAAGAGAAGGGTATATTTCTCTAGAAGTCTACCTATGTGTAAAAAAAAAAAAAAAGAATAAAATATGCTTGAATTCACACACTCAAACTGCCACTCTTCCACAAATTAATTACATTAATGTCTAAGACTGGAATTCAAGCTAACAGGTCTACGTAATTAGGTTTTCCTTTATATCCTATTGACAGCTTTAAGTCCTTGTTTGTTCAAGGAAGTTCAACCTAGGGTCTCATTATCCATTATTGATAGCTGTCAATAAGATAACATTATTTTATCTTGTAAGTCTTCTATTGATTTTCTTTAACCCCATGTCAGCTCCACTGAAAATACAAGTTCTGAATTAAACTAATGGATCACTTTCTGCCCAATAATGCAAACCATACAAGGGAAACCTGATTCCTGAGCACGCACAGGAATGTAGATGGTGTTTTCTAACCTCACCAGGTACACAGCAGCTTCTTTCTCCACAACTGCATTCCTCCTGTGAACACCTGAGCCATTTAAGTTTGCTTAGCACTGTGCAAACTCTTGCAAGCAGGCAAAGGGCTTCCTCTGCAGTAGTGGCTGTCACCCTCAGTCCCTCCATAATGAGTGATTTAGCTTCTCCATCTGTCACTAGGCTGCTCTACAAGTACATCCCCTTAGCCTGAATCTAACTGCTTCCACAAACTTTATTATATCGCTTTTCACGTAAAATAATGTCTGCATCATTCCACTATTAAACCACATATGAATTATTTTTATCTCAATGGTATCACGTTAATGTTATTCCAACAATTTTCTACCTTCCCTCCAACCACCCCCGTCTTGATTTCTGGCCAAAAAACTGTCTTACTTCCAAAGCTGAGATCAAAGGCCTCCTTGCCTAGAATCTGAACTACCACTACTACATCTCATAAACTTATTCTCACGGTGCTTTTAAAATGGCTTTTACTCCCATGTATAAAATTCTTATACAAATATCCGCTTATGGGTCAATGTCTTTTGAAATCTTAGTTTTTACTTTACTTTTGCTGGGTTTACTCTACTTTTGTTAGGTTTACTTTACTTTTGTTAGCTTTTAATGTCTGCTTTTGTCTTCTTTCTCTTTTTTTAGAGGAAAGATCAAGAATATTACTCATGTGAGGGTCATTTTTCCTTGCAAATTCTCCTTAAGCAATAGGTTAGCTCTTTCAAGGCCTGTCCTGCACCAGGTGGGGACTACTTTTCATCATCCTCCACCCCTTTCAGGTATTAAGGGCTAACCAACTGAAGACAAGGGGGCAGGGAGTAAAGGTTTTATTTTACTTTATGAAAGCCAAGGGGTGCTAAATAATTAAGATACTAAAGAATCTTGAATAAAGGATTGGCAAATCCAAAGCCACATTTCAGGGAAATTGATTTCCATAATTCCTTCTCTCTAGGTTTTATTACCAGCTTAGTACTGGGCAGATGCCATAATCACCAATCACTGATTACTTAAATTAAGATTGTACTTATGATTTTACTATATTAAAGCAAAAGTGTTCCTTAGAAGCAATGACAACAGAAAAGTGATATAAACAAGAAAAGTTCACATACAATCTGGCAATAAAATATCCCCCATGTGGGAGATATTGCCATGACATAAATTAAGTACTATTTATGACAAAAAATTACATTTAAATATAAAAACATAAATGTCTAGTTTCAAGTATACTGCATAAAAGCAACAAACCTGTTCCAAAAGTCAATAACTGATACAAAAGGCATAAAAAAGAATATGAATGAGAAAGAGAAGTGATTTGTTTTGAGAAGTGATTTTTTTTAATTTTTATTTTTGGCTATTCTGGGTTTTCACTGCTGCCACAGACTCTTCTCTAGTTGCAGGGAGTGGGGGCTACTCTCCAGTTGAGGTGAGCAGGCTTCTTGGTGCGGTGATTTCTCTTGTTGTGGAACTTGTGCTCAAGAGTACACGGGCTTTAGTAGTTGCGGCACATGGGCTCAATAGTTTTGGCTCCGAGGCTCCAGAGCACAGGCTCCATAGTGGCTCATGGGCTTAGTTGCCCCGCAGCATGCGGGACCTTCCTGGATCAGGGATTGAACTCATGTCTCCTGCATTGGCAGGTGAACTCTTTACCACTGAGTTACCAAGGAAGCTTGAGAAGTGAATTTTTTTTTTTTTTAAATTTTGGCCTCTTTTTATTGGTCCTTCATTTCCATCTTAATTATTTGGCCTGTGTGGGCCTCCCATCGCAATGGCCTCTCTCGCCACAGAGCACTGGCTCTGAGTGAATGCGCTCTAGAGCACTGGCTTGTAATTGGACTCACTGGTCCAACTGCTCTGCAGCACACTGGAGCCTCCTGGGCCAGGGATCGAACCATTGCCCCTTGCACTGCAAGGCAGACTCTTTACCCCCTGGACCACCAGGGAAGCCCCTGAGAAGTGATTTTAAAAGCAATTTTCTATTTTAAAAATGAATTCCATACTCTAACAAATTAGAACACATATTTCTATGCTGTGGTACAAAAACATGAGAAAGGAGAACAAGTTTCACATCTTAGTAACTGAAAATTTTGCCACACTTCTCTGAAGAGGCCACAGATTCTCTCCTGATTCAAATGGTAACGTGACAACAGAAATCACTAAAACAATTTATAGAAGAAAATAGAGAAAAAAAGAAAATGATGCTCCCACTGAAAGAAATCTTCATAAAATAATTAAAACATGAATTGAAAAATTAAACATTTCAAAAATAATCTTTCCAGTTGACAATCACTTTACAAAGTTGATACTTAGTAAAGAGTTATTTTATGATAGGCATTATATGCTAGCAGAAAAAAGGTCAAGACAAATAACTTTGAAATTAAGCATCAGTAACAGGAAGTCAAACATTCTTCTACCAGAGATTGAAGGTTCACTTTCCTTATACTTGTATTTGAGTAGAGGGCACTCCTGAAAAACATGTTTGGTGTTCTATACATCCACAACCACCTTCTTAGTCAGGTTGGAATTGCTCCTTTGGTGAGGAGACTAAATGATCATTCCTGGTCTTGTTGGAGAAATGAGGGTCGACAAGGGCATACATCATGTGTGTGTTGAAAAGTCCAAAATTTCAAGTCCAGACAGTGACCCGTTCTCATCCTCTTAAAGTTATTCAAGGAAGAAAAGAGTCCCATCTTGACTTCTCCCACCCAACTCATCCTTTCAACTACTTTAAACCTTTAGCAACTTTCAACAACTGGGGAAACATAATTCTCAATTTTTTCGTAAGATTATATAACAATATATAAATGCACACACGCACAAACGCTCACATTAAAGAATTATCAATTACACATTTTTTCACTCAACAACATAACACAAATACTTTTTCCAGTTAGCAAGTATAATTCTACCTCATTCCTTTTAATTTTTATGCAGCATCTACTGTAAAGACATGATACACTTATTGCACTGTTTTCTTATTAATGAACATTCATGGCATCACCGACTCAACAGACATGAGTTTGAGCAAGCTCTGGGAGAAGATGAAGGACGGGGAAGCCTGGCGTGCTGCAGTCCATGGGGTCACAAAGAGCCAGACAGGACTGAGCGACTGAACAACACATGTTTGTGATGGGCAAAAATACATGCTTTTGAATCCATAGCTACAGATGAGATTCCTCGGAATGTTTCTAGGTTATAGGAAATGTGCATTTGAATTTTTAATGACTATTTCCAAACTTATCTCCAGAAGATTTATAAATTCCCTTTAACAGAATAATGTATGAAAAGGTCATTTTCATGCCATAGCCTACCCTCACACTGCACAATAAGCATTTCCAATCTTTAGATTTTCCCAGTCTGATAGCCAAAAAGAGTACCCTGTTTAAATTTTCATTCCAAGAGGAATTATTAGTACTTAAGTTAAACAACTCAAGATATTTATCAGTCGTTTCCAGCTTTTCATCTCTAAATTACCTGTCCATATATTTGGTCCACTTTACTATTAGGTGGTTGCTATTTTTTCCTAGCTATATTAGAAAAACTCTTTAAATACTAGGAATATGTTTTACATACACCTATTTTATATGGTACCAATATTTTCACAGTAGCTGTTTGTATTTTAACTTTGGATTTGCTATTACTTATAGAATTTAGAATTTTAACATACTCAGTTTGCCCATATGTTTTCTTTATGGGTTCTGCTTTCCAAATCTTAAGAATGTCCCATTTTCCAGACAGTGACCCGTTCTCATCCTCTTAAAGTTATTCAAGGAAGAAAAGAGTCCCATCTTGACTTCTCCCACCCAACTCATCCTTTCAACTACTTTAAACCTTTAGCAACTTTCAACAACTGGGGAAACATAATTCTCAATTTTTTCGTAAGATTATATAACAATATATAAATGCACACACGCACAAACGCTCACATTAAAGAATTATCAATTACACATTTTTTCACTCAACAACATAACACAAATACTTTTTCCAGTTAGCAAGTATAATTCTACCTCATTCCTTTTAATTTTTATGCAGCATCTACTGTAAAGACATGATACACTTATTGCACTGTTTTCTTATTAATGAACATTCATGGCATCACCGACTCAACAGACATGAGTTTGAGCAAGCTCTGGGAGAAGATGAAGGACGGGGAAGCCTGGCGTGCTGCAGTCCATGGGGTCACAAAGAGCCAGACAGGACTGAGCGACTGAACAACACATGTTTGTGATGGGCAAAAATACATGCTTTTGAATCCATAGCTACAGATGAGATTCCTCGGAATGTTTCTAGGTTATAGGAAATGTGCATTTGAATTTTTAATGACTATTTCCAAACTTATCTCCAGAAGATTTATAAATTCCCTTTAACAGAATAATGTATGAAAAGGTCATTTTCATGCCATAGCCTACCCTCACACTGCACAATAAGCATTTCCAATCTTTAGATTTTCCCAGTCTGATAGCCAAAAAGAGTACCCTGTTTAAATTTTCATTCCAAGAGGAATTATTAGTACTTAAGTTAAACAACTCAAGATATTTATCAGTCGTTTCCAGCTTTTCATCTCTAAATTACCTGTCCATATATTTGGTCCACTTTACTATTAGGTGGTTGCTATTTTTTCCTAGCTATATTAGAAAAACTCTTTAAATACTAGGAATATGTTTTACATACACCTATTTTATATGGTACCAATATTTTCACAGTAGCTGTTTGTATTTTAACTTTGGATTTGCTATTACTTATAGAATTTAGAATTTTAACATACTCAGTTTGCCCATATGTTTTCTTTATGGGTTCTGCTTTCCAAATCTTAAGAATGTCATCCCAAACTTATTTTCTTAAAATCATTTTATAATTTTTATATTTTGATCTGTAGTTTATCTTTTATGTATGGTGGGAAGGGGAATCCAATTTTGTGTTTGGCATCCGAACTCTCAATTGTCCAAACATCTTACAGATTTGAGACACCACACTACATATATATTAAGTTCCCACATGTGGGGATGTGTATATGTGGCCACAATCCAGTCGAATTCCATCAATCTACTTATCTATTTAAATTCCAATCTCATCTTCTTTCATTACAGTAACTCTTGGTCTCCTTCAATATTACAGTTTGTCTTATCATTATTAATTCTCTCAGAATTCTTCTCTATGGACTTCATCAACTTTTGGATGCTGCCTGAGATTGAACTATATTTTTATATTCATTTGACAAAGATTTACATCTTTAATTCCTCCTATCCAGGGAACATTCTTCCAGACTTCATTTTATACAGGACAAAAATGGCGGGGGGAAAAAAAAAAAAACAAACCTATTCTAATGAGTCCTGAAGGACGAGGACTGATGTGAGTATAATTGAAATCAACTCTCTAACACAGCAGGACACAACTATAAAGAAACTATAAAGTTAATCCCATGAATCTTTTGAAGTCTGGACTTTGCTCTAAATAAACAGAAGTGTCTGTCATTTTAAAGACTATTTTTTTTCTTTTCTTTTTTTTAAAAAAAAAAAACCTTTATTTTGCTTTTAACTTTTACAGTAAGAGTTTTGTTGTTTACAGATATGTATGTTCCCAGATTAGTTATATGTATATCCCCCCCTTCCCACCCCTCCCAACCATCGCATAGCACCCCTGAAGGATCCCCTTTTCTCACAGAGCAATGACTAGAGCTATTATCTTCACTTATGATAGTACAGGCCTTCATGCTACTTCCTTTACACCCCACCCTCTGTTCCTTCCCCACAATGTCCATATGTCCACTGTCCATGTCTGTCTTTCCATCGCTTCACTGTATGTGCCATCATCACCATCCTACTAGATTCCATATATATGTGTTAATATACTGTATTTGTCCTCTTTCTGACTGACTTCACTTTTGATGATACGTTCTAGATCCAGCCACCTCATTAGGGCTGATTCTTCTGCATTCCTCTTTACAGCTGTGTGGTATTCCACTGTATATATATACCAGAGTTTTTGTATCCATTCATTCGTCGATGGGCATCTAGGTTGCTTCCATGTTCTAGCTATTGTATAGAGAGCTGCAATGAACATTGGGGTACAGGTGCTTCTTTCAGATTTGATTTCATCAGGGTATAAGCCTAAGAGTGGGATTGCTGGGTAGTATGGTGCTTCTATTTTTAGTTTTTTAAGAAATCTCCATACTGTAAAGACTATTTTTTTTCTAACACTGTTTTTGCTTTTGTCCCCTCAAGCAGTGAAGGTGTGGAACTAAATTTGGTATGTATAAGGGTTTTGTCACAGAGATAATCAAGGGAATTGAAGACATGTCATTTAAGGGAAGTTCAGTTTAATTCAGGCTGCAACAATGAATGGCTTCCTCCTCTCTGCCTGGCCAATGGGATGATGGGGTGCAGAGAGCTTGGTAAATGAGCAACAGTGTGAAAAGATGGAGCATTTTGTCACCCTTTTCCTTATGACCTCTTTAGCCCTGTTTCTGAAACCATCAACCAGGGAGACAATTAGTACCGGTTACATTCTAGTCTTGTGACATGGACAGCTATTCACTAGAAAAGAGACCAATTCATTTCATCCAGGTCACTGAGCAATCACTGGATCATAAAGCCTTTTAGTCACTGCCAAAGTGAACTACATTTGAACCACCAGACCCAGTTGTGTGAGCCCATCTATCACTGCCATGCCAACTGGTCACCCATACAGACACTGCATTAAATGCAATGGCCTCCAAGATGATTTATAAGTTCTCCTTTAAATACAAGCCTGTGTCTTAGGTGTGGAAAAAGTCACGCAGAAGGAATGCATAGATATTTTTATGCCTGTTGCCTTTCTAACTTTTCTGAATGATTACTGTATGCCATCATCATGCTACTTCCTTTACACCCCACCCTCTGTTCCTTCCCCACAATGTCCATATGTCCACTGTCCATGTCTGTCTTTCCATCGCTTCACTGTATGTGCCATCATCACCATCCTACTAGATTCCATATATATGTGTTAATATACTGTATTTGTCCTCTTTCTGACTGACTTCACTTTTGATGATACGTTCTAGATCCAGCCACCTCATTAGGGCTGATTCTTCTGCATTCCTCTTTACAGCTGTGTGGTATTCCACTGTATATATATACCAGAGTTTTTGTATCCATTCATTCGTCGATGGGCATCTAGGTTGCTTCCATGTTCTAGCTATTGTATAGAGAGCTGCAATGAACATTGGGGTACAGGTGCTTCTTTCAGATTTGATTTCATCAGGGTATAAGCCTAAGAGTGGGATTGCTGGGTAGTATGGTGCTTCTATTTTTAGTTTTTTAAGAAATCTCCATACTGTAAAGACTATTTTTTTTCTAACACTGTTTTTGCTTTTGTCCCCTCAAGCAGTGAAGGTGTGGAACTAAATTTGGTATGTATAAGGGTTTTGTCACAGAGATAATCAAGGGAATTGAAGACATGTCATTTAAGGGAAGTTCAGTTTAATTCAGGCTGCAACAATGAATGGCTTCCTCCTCTCTGCCTGGCCAATGGGATGATGGGGTGCAGAGAGCTTGGTAAATGAGCAACAGTGTGAAAAGATGGAGCATTTTGTCACCCTTTTCCTTATGACCTCTTTAGCCCTGTTTCTGAAACCATCAACCAGGGAGACAATTAGTACCGGTTACATTCTAGTCTTGTGACATGGACAGCTATTCACTAGAAAAGAGACCAATTCATTTCATCCAGGTCACTGAGCAATCACTGGATCATAAAGCCTTTTAGTCACTGCCAAAGTGAACTACATTTGAACCACCAGACCCAGTTGTGTGAGCCCATCTATCACTGCCATGCCAACTGGTCACCCATACAGACACTGCATTAAATGCAATGGCCTCCAAGATGATTTATAAGTTCTCCTTTAAATACAAGCCTGTGTCTTAGGTGTGGAAAAAGTCACGCAGAAGGAATGCATAGATATTTTTTTATGCCTGTTGCCTTTCTAATCTGTTTTACTGAATGAATTACTATTTAATGTATGCAATTATAAAGCTCATATCACAGATAATTCTTATCTCTTCTGTCTCAGTTTCTCCTGAACCTTATACTGCTTACTTCATGTAAATAGGACATAGCAAAAAAATAAAAAAAGGATTCAGAGTTAAAAGCTCACCATGGCTGTCTTAACAAATGACAGAAGGTTTTAAGTTACAAAAGCTTTTATAACTGGTCTTTTTTCTCTTCTTCAGACCTAGATAAAAGTTGAGCTAGTTGTACATCCAGAGTGGACAGAAAGATATGACTGTATAAAATAATAGAAGCCTTGAAGAATCTCAGACATTGTTTAGTACTAGGAGAATACATATTTTAGATATTGGCTGCGCTTCTAAATATGATATGAGGTCTGAATGGAATAAATTTTCTGAACCATTCCTAAGGAATACCTACCAGTGTTTCATCTTTCTGAGCATTGGATTTTACTGCCAACCAACACAAATGAAGACAAACCATTCTTCTAGGTAAAAGAAAAGAACAAAATTTTCTGGGGCTTTTGGGTTGTTTTTTTTCCTTTGGTAGCCAGACTTAATCTTGAATGGACAGCAAGTTCTTAAGTAGAGAGGATATATTTACCATCTATCTTCTTCAGTACATCTGCAAATTATGTTTTTAAACACAATTTCGTTTGCTAGTGAAATTAAAGGACATTGTTCCATTTAATACAAGTTCTAACTTAAGTCATAAGTAGTAGTTTTCTTGTATCCCAACTAGATGTTATAATAGAAATGATCAAAGCACATGTGTTTCACCTTCACTGTACCAGCCAAAACAGCCAGGTGGATACACTGAGAGAATCAGAACTAGTCAACTCTGTGATGCAAAGAGAAGTGACCCTCAGCCTCCACCAGTCAAGAGCACCCTGATAAAATTCAGTATGCAATCAGGCATGCACCGGAAACTTCCAGGAAGCGGATGGCATCTTCTCCATTATGGTCATAATCCTATAATAAATAACCCATTTAAAAATGTAGAACTGTGTCTATTATTTCCTTAGTTCATCTCAAAGGAGTCCTCTGAGATGACTGATATGATGCAGTTAGTCTTAGAGGAGAGAAAAAAAAAACAATCTGTTAGTGACAAGAAAGCCCAAATTTGAGAAAGAATCATGAAAAGCCAATTCAGCTGTGCTGTATTTTTATAAAATTAAGTTCAAAGAAATAAATATAAGTTATTTTGTGCAAGAAGAATATGTTTAGAGACTCTACGAATAAATAATACCATATATAAACCTGAGGTTTTCAAGGTTCTAAAATACTGCTACATGCTGCTGCCACAAAAGGAGTGAGCAAGTCAACAGAAAGAAAGCTTTTGGTTGCATATTAGGAGCACGGTACATGGGTGCATGAAAAATAGTCTTTAGTAACCATTGCTCAGTACAAAAAACAGTCTATACTGAAAAGAGCATAGAATTTATACTATAAATAAAATACAAGCCTCAAATACAAAGCTATGAACATAGGAAAATAATTTTGCCTGCTTAATGGGGAATATATTCGGGACATTTATTGTTTCTACTCCTGCTCCACAGAATATATTACTCATGCTTGTGTTCCCATCCCAGCAGAGAGAGATGACCCCCATCTTAGTGCTTTACATTTTTGTTTCCACCTTCCATAACAATAAATGCATAAAATGGAAATGAACTTGAATACTGCTACATGATAGAAAAAAATGACTTAGAACTGCATAGGAGAAGAACAACAGAAAATGTATTAACAAGTTGAATTAACTGCCACTGATCACTCCTTATGTCCTAGACAGTATAATAACCACCTTACATAGATGACCTTAATTTTAATTTTCAAAAACAGTTTAAAAAATTAACAATCAAATCAAGGTGATGAAAATAGTGCTTAAGCATGGATCTAGGGTACAAAACAGAATGTAAGGGCAGGATCAATCACAAAAGCACAGAAAACAAAGTCTTTTTCTACTTTCAGGCAAGACTAAACTAGGGAATGACTGATTTACAATGTTTATTAGAAACCCATTGCACTGAAAGGAGAGCCAAAGAGTCTCACCGTTAGATGCTGTGTTACTACAACAGTGAATTAAGACAAGTAAGAAAGGAAGGGCTGCACTGTCAGAACATATGAAGGACAGACCAAGAGACATTTTGTACAAACTATAATGTCAATGACATCCAGCAGCTTAGTATGAAGAGCACACTAATGTTTCATTTCTTAACCAAATCAGTTCTTTGAAAGCAAAGATCATGCCATCTAAGTCTAGTGCTCCTAACACAATCATAGATACACTAGTAAAGGCCAGTGATTACTGAGCAGTAATATCAGAAAATAGGAGACTCTGGTACATTTGGATAATCAAGGCTCAAGATGTTTTACATTTCAGAAGATAACCAAATGGGATTTTTGGACACTCCAGTTATAGGGCATGATTTATCCTCAATTATAAAGGGGTAATATACTCTTCCAGAGCTAAATACCATCTCTAAAGACACAGCTATAGTGTGGCAAAGAGAATAAAGAGAGGTGGGTTCTTTTTTTTTATTTTTTTCCCTAGCACTTATCATCAAAAGGAGATCACTGTTTTAGGGCCAACTGATAATCCCCAAAGGATGCCTAGACTTTAAGTCATAATTGTCGGACTTTATTTGGTAAACACCCAACACTCTTGTCTTCTTTGGTCCACAGAGGAATTGTGAATTCAAGCCAGTCAGCTGAGAATCCACACTGTGCTGCAGAGAAATCACACTGGTGTTACACGGCTCTATTGCTGTCAGTCCTGTTAGCAAAGTCCTTCCTGGCTCAGCAGCCACGTTTGGTTACACTCTGCACAGCTGTAGGGACAGGATCATGCCAAAAGCCAACATCCTGGGTCTTTTTAGACAACTAACATTTACTGACTTCTCATACATGCCTGTGACTTTTCCAAGCTCTTTACACAGCTCAATTCATACAATTCTCACAGGAGCACTGTTAGATGGACACTACAGAATCCATCCCCCAAGTTAAGACAAAGAACTGAACCAGACAGACACTGAGAAATTTGGTAAATGTCATATAGCTATTCTGCAAACAGACCTAGATCCAGGGTTCTGTATTGTATTAGTCCTCAGAGCCCATGGGCCCCATGTCACTTGCTGAGGTTAGCTGGAATTCCATCTTACCCTTATCCTCTTCAAGCCTGCCTCACAGCACTGAGCTCCTAAGGGCTGCATCACTTCAGTCCACTGTCTTATCCCAAGCTCTTCCTTTTCACTTTCCCCCATGCCTCCGGTCCTTCCTGCACCTATCACACTCCACCTCACTATTTGTATGAAGCCCTGTGTAATCCTCCTGTTTGACCCCCAAACTTTTCCTCAATGGTGTCTTTATGGCAAAGACAAAAAAGAAAGCATGGGTAAAGAAGATAGCGGACAGATGCCAAAATACAAGATTTGGCTTGATTAGGTAAGCACAATTCTCAAAAATTTCCTAACTGCCATATACCAACATATTCCAAGAGCCGAAAAGATTACTAATACTACATCAGAGAGGTAAAACAACATAGGGATTCTGAACACCAAGAACACCCTAAAAGAAACCCTGTGTGATAGCTGAGAGACATGCGGTTCTTGTTTATAAGGATATGTCCCTGATAGAGAATATTGCCCCCAAAAGTCACTTTGAAAAATTCTGAAACTGTTTTCCAGACCCATTCACAAAGAGTGTAAAAAATTTACTGTCCACTGCAGTCAGTGTTAATGACTACCAAAGGATAATAAATTCATCCTAATAACCTCCCCAGCCAGCAATGTGGGTGGACTGCCAGGGGAGGAACAGTACCAGGCCAGATGCAGAAGGTTGATAGTCTGGGAATATTATTAACATTTTTCTGGACATAATCTGAGGACTTCACTTTTCTCCCTCCAGTTCCTGGCTGATACACAACTGGATATAGATTCAGAAGGGCAGCGTTGTTTATTTCTACATTTCTCATCCGAAACTGTTCATCTTTGCCTAGTTATTATTAACTCCACAGGGAACATATGTGGCTCCGTAAAACATAAAGGCAGTAGGAGGAGAAGGTTGAGGTTGCTGTAGGGTTTGACGTCATTTCTTTACTAGGTAGGAAACTATAGACTTATGATCGACCGTCTCAACATGCCTGTACAGGTTAGCTGGAATTCCACCCCATTTAAAACAAGACCCCCTGAGAAATATGGTAAATGTCATATAGCTATTCTGCAAACAGACCTAGATCCAGGGTTCTGTATTGTATTAGTCCTCAGAGCCCATGGGCCCCATGTCACTTGCTGAGGTTAGCTGGAATTCCATCTTACCCTTATCCTCTTCAAGCCTGCCTCACAGCACTGAGCTCCTAAGGGCTGCATCACTTCAGTCCACTGTCTTATCCCAAGCTCTTCCTTTTCACTTTCCCCCATGCCTCCGGTCCTTCCTGCACCTATCACACTCCACCTCACTATTTGTATGAAGCCCTGTGTAATCCTCCTGTTTGACCCCCAAACTTTTCCTCAATGGTGTCTTTATGGCAAAGACAAAAAAGAAAGCATGGGTAAAGAAGATAGCGGACAGATGCCAAAATACAAGATTTGGCTTGATTAGGTAAGCAC
This sequence comes from Tragulus kanchil, assembly GCA_022376925.1. NCBI lineage: Eukaryota > Metazoa > Chordata > Mammalia > Artiodactyla > Tragulidae > Tragulus > Tragulus kanchil. Next base: position 137,152,893 of record JAIOJX010000004.1, read on the forward strand.
AATTCTCAAAAATTTCCTAACTGCCATATACCAACATATTCCAAGAGCCGAAAAGATTACTAATACTACATCAGAGAGGTAAAACAACATAGGGATTCTGAACACCAAGAACACCCTAAAAGAAACCCTGTGTGATAGCTGAGAGACATGCGGTTCTTGTTTATAAGGATATGTCCCTGATAGAGAATATTGCCCCCAAAAGTCACTTTGAAAAATTCTGAAACTGTTTTCCAGACCCATTCACAAAGAGTGTAAAAAATTTACTGTCCACTGCAGTCAGTGTTAATGACTACCAAAGGATAATAAATTCATCCTAATAACCTCCCCAGCCAGCAATGTGGGTGGACTGCCAGGGGAGGAACAGTACCAGGCCAGATGCAGAAGGTTGATAGTCTGGGAATATTATTAACATTTTTCTGGACATAATCTGAGGACTTCACTTTTCTCCCTCCAGTTCCTGGCTGATACACAACTGGATATAGATTCAGAAGGGCAGCGTTGTTTATTTCTACATTTCTCATCCGAAACTGTTCATCTTTGCCTAGTTATTATTAACTCCACAGGGAACATATGTGGCTCCGTAAAACATAAAGGCAGTAGGAGGAGAAGGTTGAGGTTGCTGTAGGGTTTGACGTCATTTCTTTACTAGGTAGGAAACTATAGACTTATGATCGACCGTCAGGTTTGTTTTCATTATTTCACTTGTAAGGAAATAAGAGATTCTAAGAGAGGTTATCTGTGAATGATCAGTTTTAAAACAGGCTCAGTATTTTCTCTTCCATTTCGATCAAAATTGTGTATAGTGATCATGGAATTAGTTAATGTTGAAGTCAGAACACTTCTGATAGTAAAATAAGGCAAGATCGATAACTGAACCAATACAACAGGCATACACCGGAGCTATCCTAGGCAAGCTAGGCTGCATGTCTTCCCAGAGACTAAGCGATCCTCCCACAAACTGCTTTTCAACTTGGAACTGAGACTGGCAGAGCTCACCATTGTCGCTCTCCCCAAAGAAGGTGGACTGCTTGGCCAGGAGTGGAGTGGAGTGGAGTGGACCGCTCTGTTTCCACATCTGCTACAGTCACGGCTTCTCCTCCCCACTCCTGCAGTCTCCATCTCCTCTCTTCTGTTACTGAGAACCAGAAGCACGGTCACCATTGAGGTATGCATTCAGTGGGATTGCATGCATGTATTATTTTCCTTACTAACTTATATATCATTGCCAATCACCCTTGAGTTCTCCTTGGATATAACTAAAGCCATCTAATTGCAAAGTTTACTTTGCAACTGGAGCACCATTTACTCAACAAGTTTGTCACATGTTCAAAAGAACAACCAATCAATTTATCAGCTACAGGAGCACCATGGTTTGACAATGAAGATTCCTATTCACAAAGAGTGTAAAAAATTTACTGTCCACTGCAGTCAGTGTTAATGACTACCAAAGGATAATAAATTCATCCTAATAACCTCCCCAGCCAGCAATGTGGGTGGACTGCCAGGGGAGGAACAGTACCAGGCCAGATGCAGAAGGTTGATAGTCTGGGAATATTATTAACATTTTTCTGGACATAATCTGAGGACTTCACTTTTCTCCCTCCAGTTCCTGGCTGATACACAACTGGATATAGATTCAGAAGGGCAGCGTTGTTTATTTCTACATTTCTCATCCGAAACTGTTCATCTTTGCCTAGTTATTATTTACTCCACGGGGAACATATGTGGCTCCGTAAAACATAAAGGCAGTAGGAGGAGAAGGTTGAGGTTGCTGTAGGGTTTGACGTCATTTCTTTACTAGGTAGGAAACTATAGACTTATGATCGACCGTCAGGTTTGTTTTCATTATTTCACTTGTAAGGAAATAAGAGATTCTAAGAGAGGTTATCTGTGAATGATCAGTTTTAAAACAGGCTCAGTATTTTCTCTTCCATTTCGATCAAAATTGTGTATAGTGATCATGGAATTAGTTAATGTTGAAGTCAGAACACTTCTGATAGTAAAATAAGGCAAGATCGATAACTGAACCAATACAACAGGCATACACCGGAGCTATCCTAGGCAAGCTAGGCTGCATGTCTTCCCAGAGACTAAGCGATCCTCCCACAAACTGCTTTTCAACTTGGAACTGAGACTGGCAGAGCTCACCATTGTCGCTCTCCCAAAGAAGGTGGACTGCTTGGCCAGGAGTGGAGTGGAGTGGAGTGGACCGCTCTGTTTCCACATCTGCTACAGTCACGGCTTCTCCTCCCCACTCCTGCAGTCTCCATCTCCTCTCTTCTGTTACTGAGAACCAGAAGCACGGTCACCATTGAGGTATGCATTCAGTGGGATTGCATGCATGTATTATTTTCCTTACTAACTTATATATCATTGCCAATCACCCTTGAGTTCTCCTTGGATATAACTAAAGCCATCTAATTGCAAAGTTTACTTTGCAACTGGAGCACCATTTACTCAACAAGTTTGTCACATGTTCAAAAAGAACAACCAATCAATTTATCAGCTACAGGAGCACCATGGATAGAATTTTCCAGCCCATCAAACTTAGAAGATTCCTATTCACTAGGAAGGTGAAAATGAAAATTGGGTAACTGTTTTATAGAAATGAAATAAGCTGTTTGCTTGGAGATAGTCTGAGCGCAAGAAATGAGTAAGTGCTACATAAAATTCTCACATTATCTAATAATGTAATAGCCACGGGTTACCAGAGCACAGTTTATGACCTATAGGCACTTTCACAGGAGGTTTGTGAAAATGAAGTGCTTTCAAGGCTCAAAGGAATGAATCTCCAAGTGAATTACTTCAAGTATTTGAGCCACACCTGTATTTCTTGAATCATTACTAACCAGGAAGGGATAGGGTATTAGACATGACCCAACTCAAATGCAAAAACACCTAATGGACTGCATCATTGGGGATCCACTATTTCACATAAATGAATTTTCCAAATTACTTAAGCACACCTACTCATTTGCCAAAATGCACGGTCACTCATCAGCAGCTTAAACCATTACTAGTTTTCTAAGGGAAAGTGAGCACACTAACTTTTCTTGAACCATAGAGTCACCTCTATGAGGCTGCATCACTGCATTTCTGTTGTAATATCCTCACTGTCTGCTCTGTTGTGATGGTTGTTGTTCTCTTGCTACTCAAGGTCAGCTGTCACTTCCACTGTCATTAAACTTCCATCTAATCATGTCACCTCCTGTTCTTCTAATTTATTGCTGCAAAACTGCTAAGTGGTCAAAAACTAGATGTCGAATATAATTAAGGATAGTTCGTTAAGAAACAGTCACATGGATACTGAGTAAGCCTTATCTTTTCTTGCTTGGGATTTGGGACTAAACTACCAAGAGTTCAAAACAGTCCTTATACATGGAATATGAACATCATCCCTTACTAAGTCTTCCTTCCACACCTTTCCATGCATGTATTATTTTCCTTACTAACTTATATATCATTGCCAATCACCCTTGAGTTCTCCTTGGATATAACTAAAGCCATCTAATTGCAAAGTTTACTTTGCAACTGGAGCACCATTTACTCAACAAGTTTGTCACATGTTCAAAAAGAACAACCAATCAATTTATCAGCTACAGGAGCACCATGGATAGAATTTTCCAGCCCATCAAACTTAGAAGATTCCTATTCACTAGGAAGGTGAAAATGAAAATTGGGTAACTGTTTTATAGAAATGAAATAAGCTGTTTGCTTGGAGATAGTCTGAGCGCAAGAAATGAGTAAGTGCTACATAAAATTCTCACATTATCTAATAATGTAATAGCCACGGGTTACCAGAGCACAGTTTATGACCTATAGGCACTTTCACAGGAGGTTTGTGAAAATGAAGTGCTTTCAAGGCTCAAAGGAATGAATCTCCAAGTGAATTACTTCAAGTATTTGAGCCACACCTGTATTTCTTGAATCATTACTAACCAGGAAGGGATAGGGTATTAGACATGACCCAACTCAAATGCAAAAACACCTAATGGACTGCATCATTGGGGATCCACTATTTCACATAAATGAATTTTCCAAATTACTTAAGCACACCTACTCATTTGCCAAAATGCACGGTCACTCATCAGCAGCTTAAACCATTACTAGTTTTCTAAGGGAAAGTGAGCACACTAACTTTTCTTGAACCATAGAGTCACCTCTATGAGGCTGCATCACTGCATTTCTGTTGTAATATCCTCACTGTCTGCTCTGTTGTGATGGTTGTTGTTCTCTTGCTACTCAAGGTCAGCTGTCACTTCCACTGTCATTAAACTTCCATCTAATCATGTCACCTCCTGTTCTTCTAATTTATTGCTGCAAAACTGCTAAGTGGTCAAAAACTAGATGTCGAATATAATTAAGGATAGTTCGTTAAGAAACAGTCACATGGATACTGAGTAAGCCTTATCTTTTCTTGCTTGGGATTTGGGACTAAACTACCAAGAGTTCAAAACAGTCCTTATACATGGAATATGAACATCATCCCTTACTAAGTCTTCCTTCCACACCTTTCCATGAAAAAGATGTGATTTTCTTCATCTCCATTCACTAACCACTGCTTATTATTTCATGAGCTTATGTTTTCTCTTATTAGTTTACTAGATCAAAAAAGCAGTTCTTTCCCCTTCCTTTTTTTTTTTTTTTAAATTTTGGCCTCATTTGTTGTTTTTTCATTTGTTTATTTTCATCCATCTTTATTCTTTGGCCTGTGTGGGCCTCCCATTACTGTAGCCCCTCTCGCTGCAGAGCACCACCTCTGGGCGCATGCAGTCCTGAGCGCTGGCTTGTAATTGGACACACCAGCCGCTCCGTGGCATGTGGGATCTTCCCCTGCCAGGGATCAAACCGGCACCCCTTGCACCGCAAGGCAGACTCTTTACTCACTGGACCACCAGGGAAGCCCTCCCCTTCCTTTTTTATATTATGTTTTAAAGACTTAACAAAAATAAGAAAGTCAAAACATCAAGCAGGTAAAAAACCATGTCCAAACACCTCAGTGTATCTAAAAAAAAAAAAAAAACCTGCACGCAGTGAATCCTGTTTGCCTATGCTGGGCACCAAGACGGAGAAATGAACAGGAAGTATGGATACCACTACCAAGTGCTCCATTTTACTCCTGTGTTCCAAATTTTAAAATTCTTGTGCTTGAGGCGAAGTCATGCTAAATTCCCTAATGTCCTAATATTAGGCATTCCTGAGTTGCTTTTGTTAGTAAGTTATCCTGAAAATAGCATTATAGAAGATCTACAGCACTAATCAAAATAAAATAATGATTGCCACCCCATGGCTGAATTCCACAGATCACAGGACCACCATTCCATCCTATAAACTCAACTGTCACCATCATCTCTCCCAATACACTCAAACCAGAATATCATCAGCGAAACAAAGCAGAGTGCAGAAGTAATTACCTGACTAATTCAAACAGAAATAAACTTCTTTTGATTCAGCTGTGTTACTGGGGGAATCCAAGTAGAAGTGTCTCTGCTACCTGGGTTATCTAAGCAATTACCTCAACCTTCCACTTCATTCCAAATCCTGTCAAAGAAAACAGTCCTTATACATGGAATATGAACATCATCCCTTACTAAGTCTTCCTTCCACACCTTTCCATGAAAAAGATGTGATTTTCTTCATCTCCATTCACTAACCACTGCTTATTATTTCATGAGCTTATGTTTTCTCTTATTAGTTTACTAGATCAAAAAAGCAGTTCTTTCCCCTTCCTTTTTTTTTTTTTTTAAATTTTGGCCTCATTTGTTGTTTTTTCATTTGTTTATTTTCATCCATCTTTATTCTTTGGCCTGTGTGGGCCTCCCATTACTGTAGCCCCTCTCGCTGCAGAGCACCACCTCTGGGCGCATGCAGTCCTGAGCGCTGGCTTGTAATTGGACACACCAGCCGCTCCGTGGCATGTGGGATCTTCCCCTGCCAGGGATCAAACCGGCACCCCTTGCACCGCAAGGCAGACTCTTTACTCACTGGACCACCAGGGAAGCCCTCCCCTTCCTTTTTTATATTATGTTTTAAAGACTTAACAAAAATAAGAAAGTCAAAACATCAAGCAGGTAAAAAACCATGTCCAAACACCTCAGTGTATCTAAAAAAAAAAAAAAAAACCTGCACGCAGTGAATCCTGTTTGCCTATGCTGGGCACCAAGACGGAGAAATGAACAGGAAGTATGGATACCACTACCAAGTGCTCCATTTTACTCCTGTGTTCCAAATTTTAAAATTCTTGTGCTTGAGGCGAAGTCATGCTAAATTCCCTAATGTCCTAATATTAGGCATTCCTGAGTTGCTTTTGTTAGTAAGTTATCCTGAAAATAGCATTATAGAAGATCTACAGCACTAATCAAAATAAAATAATGATTGCCACCCCATGGCTGAATTCCACAGATCACAGGACCACCATTCCATCCTATAAACTCAACTGTCACCATCATCTCTCCCAATACACTCAAACCAGAATATCATCAGCGAAACAAAGCAGAGTGCAGAAGTAATTACCTGACTAATTCAAACAGAAATAAACTTCTTTTGATTCAGCTGTGTTACTGGGGGAATCCAAGTAGAAGTGTCTCTGCTACCTGGGTTATCTAAGCAATTACCTCAACCTTCCACTTCATTCCAAATCCTGTCAAAGAACATCCACTCTTCAAATGTATAAACAATGATATCTCTAAGCAAATTACAGAGGTAACATTTAAATCCAGCTGTCGATCCCTCTAAGGTAAAATTCAGAGCATTTTATTCTACAGCTAGCTATGCAGAGAAAGGAAATGGCTGAGAGAAATGTGAAAGTCCCAAGCACAAATTTGCTATAGAATTAATATCACAATTTGTCACTGATAATGAAAGCATATAAAACAGGTCCTGACAGCATGTTATTTCTGTCGCAGATCATTCTTTATAAAATCCAAACGAGGTTTGCCTTTGCAACTGTGAAATTATTTTTTTCCCTAAATGTACAAAGCAAAATAATATTAATATTGTGGTTAGTAGCCATCTGCTTCATGAGAATTCTGTGCAATCATTAGTCTAGGTTGATGGCATCATGGCAAGCTGCCATATCCCAAGAGGCCAGCCTCTAAAACCCATCAACATCTATTCATCAGTCTCATCTTGGAGAGGGTGAGCCAAAAACCAGGAAATCTGCTCCATGGGAAGGTCCAGATAGCTAAGTTCTGTTTAGATCTTGAACCCTCAAATATTTTCCCACTCCAGTCTATATTCAGAGGCAGCCATCAGGAGGGCAATCCAATGGAGCCACTAGGCAGCAAGGAAGAAACATGAGGCATTTGGGTCCAATGCCAGGTCCAGCAGAGCAACTAACAACCTGCGTTCCACTCAACAACAGTGGTTTTCACTACAAAGTCAGGGAAGGATCAAGCTGTGAGGAGTTCAGCTTATCACAAAATCTCACTGAAGTCACCGTAACTTTTTAGTAAAACGCTGCCAAGGCAGCAACATGCAGAGGGATTCAAAGGAGGTGTGAACTAAGTAATATTTCTCACACGGTTTCCACCATAAAAACTTGCACCCAAAAAATCTGAATTTAAATGTTTCTTCCGATAAGCTGCGTACTCTCTTGCCATTTTTAATCGCCTGTTCTAATGATTTTCATTTAGAAATGCAAAAGGATGCTGTATTTTTAATGTTTAATCAATCTTCAAAAACTCTGTATGTTTGTAATCATGGGCCAGACGAATGCTAGCAGAATAAGATATGGGTCCCAAAATGATTTAGTAAGACATACCATAACTGCTTTTCTCTGGTATCATTATCACATAATCATTTTCTTTTTGGATGGCATAGATGCTCCAAGCAGAGGGTGGAAAAAGGGAGGAAGAGGTAATAGGAAATGAAGGAGTCGAACCTGAATGTCACATGCTGTCTTGCGATACTTAACGCAAATAATTCAAGTTCCCGAATGTATTGCCCATTTTATTGGAAGGTCCTGAGTGAGGAGCAAAGACATGACATACAATGGGATTGGAATTTGACTATACATGTGCATGAAGCAAGTCACATGTATAATAATAATAATAAAATATTGTATAATATTATTATATATAATACAATAATAATATAAATATAATAATATACTAGTTTTCCATGCAAATGTTGTTTCAAGTAAGTTTTGATGAAAAAAATTAGATGAAGGCTTGCATACATTTGCAAATAAATGCACAAACAAAATTAACAAATGAAGTTACTATCTTTAAACACACAGTATAATTTACATGCACCTATCTGAAACCCTCATGGACAAACAGTCACAGATGAAAAATGCCAGTGAAGAAAATACAAGGGCATACAGTATTGTACTATTTCTTGGTCTAATTGTATGTGTGTTATCACTTATTTAAAATGAAACCCTCTGAGGAAGAATCATCAATTTAATCTTGAACTGCTATATAATCTTATAAGATCTGCCCTCTTTTCTAACAGCATATCCAAGGGGCTGAAGGGACTAAGGAGAGGCAGGCTTTTTGCTCCATTCACTTCAAACAAGCATCATATTCAAATGAACAAAATGTGAAATGAATCTTTAAAGGACTGAGCTGCGAGGAATCAGGCAGAAGACAGGAAGATTCCACCAGCCAGTGCTGGGGGCAGTGGGACCATTAGGAGACAAACTAGGTATTATCGTATTGGTAGACAGTACTTGCATTCCAACTCCTGTGAATCACTACTAAGAGCCGGTCACTCCAGAACACTGGCTCTAATATGTTTTATGATAAGATGACTCTGCCTTATGCTTCAACAAAAAAAAAGTGATCATATTTTGCAAAATAATGCTACCAGAAAGCTCACCCTCCTCTTCATTGCATATGGTGGTGGTGCTTTAGTCACCAAGTTATGTCTGACTCTTGCAACCCCAATGTAGCCTGCCAGGTTCTTCTGTGTGTGGGATTCTCCAGGCAAGAATACTGGAATGGGTTGCCATTTCCTTCTCCAGTGAAATTTCCCAACCCAGGGACCCAACACAGGTCTCTACCTGGCAGGCAAGTTCTTTACCGACTGAGCTACAAGGGGCAATGCAGGAGACACCTGAGTTCAGCTCCTGGTTGGGAAGATCCCCTGGAGAAGGAAATGGCAACCCATCCAGTATTCTTGCATGGAGAATCCCACACACAGAGGAGGCTGGTAGGCTACAGATCACAGGTTCCAAAGTGTCAGACACAACTAGGCGACTATACCACCACCACCATATGCAATAAAGAAGAGGGTGAGGTTTGGGCTAGTCTTCTTATTTCACAAAACATGATCATTTGGCGGGGCTGGAGGTGGGGGCGGGGAGAAGAGGGAATCTTCTTGGCCCAGGGACTGAACTCATGTCTCCTGTGTCTGCTGCATTGGCAGATGGATTCTTTACAGTGACCCACCAGAAAAAAACCCTGGATATACTTATTCACAACCACAAAAAGCCAAAGTCCCCCTGCCTCACCAGTTGCAACATAGGGTACATTTATACCCAAGAACAGAAAACGTCACAATGACTTCAAACTGGTATGATAGATTGAACCTCATTAGTATCGTAAGTTCAAGACATACTCAAGGTTTGGGTTCAGACCAGTTTGCTGACTCTGTTGCCTAGAATAAGTTATTTAATCTCTCTAGGTTTCTGTTCCCTATCTGTGTAATAAGGTGAATACTGACCTTAGAACGTTGTCATGAAGAATAAAAATAGGCAACTTATAAAGCACTGACTGTAATTCCTGGCACCTAATAGGCATTTGATAACTGGAGTGATTACTGATGTTCAAAAATGGGAAATTTCAAGTTTTCTGAGCATTTTAGGGTCTTGTCTTTGAGTTAGGGACAACTGGACTATCAGCACAGGCTTTTTAAAATCAAAAGCTCAGAAAGTAGATACTTTCATCCCATCCCTAGATTCTAGTTCTAATAGTTGAAGATAAAATACTCTTTTTGACAATAAAATAGAAAGCTCACCCTCCTCTTCATTGCTAGTGTGGGAGTCACCAAGTTATGTCTGACTCAAAGGCCCCAAGAAATACTGGAATGGGTTGCCATTTCCTTCTCCAGTGAAATTTCCCAACCCAGGGACCCAACACAGGTCTCTACCTGGCAGGCAAGTTCTTTACCGACTGAGCTACAAGGGGCAATGCAGGAGACACCTGAGTTCAGCTCCTGGTTGGGAAGATCCCCTGGAGAAGGAAATGGCAACCCATCCAGTATTCTTGCATGGAGAATCCCACACACAGAGGAGGCTGGTAGGCTACAGATCACAGGTTCCAAAGTGTCAGACACAACTAGGCGACTATACCACCACCACCATATGCAATAAAGAAGAGGGTGAGGTTTGGGCTAGTCTTCTTATTTCACAAAACATGATCATTTGGCGGGGCTGGAGGTGGAGGACGGGAGAAGAGGGAATCTTCTTGGCCCAGGGACTGAACTCATGTCTCCTGTGTCTGCTGCATTGGCAGATGGATTCTTTACAGTGACCCACCAGAAAAAAACCCTGGATATACTTATTCACAACCACAAAAAGCCAAAGTCCCCCTGCCTCACCAGTTGCAACATAGGGTACATTTATACCCAAGAACAGAAAACGTCACAATGACTTCAAACTGGTATGATAGATTGAACCTCATTAGTATCGTAAGTTCAAGACATACTCAAGGTTTGGGTTCAGACCAGTTTGCTGACTCTGTTGCCTAGAATAAGTTATTTAATCTCTCTAGGTTTCTGTTCCCTATCTGTGTAATAAGGTGAATACTGACCTTAGAACGTTGTCATGAAGAATAAAAATAGGCAACTTATAAAGCACTGACTGTAATTCCTGGCACCTAATAGGCATTTGATAACTGGAGTGATTACTGATGTTCAAAAATGGGAAATTTCAAGTTTTCTGAGCATTTTAGGGTCTTGTCTTTGAGTTAGGGACAACTGGACTATCAGCACAGGCTTTTTAAAATCAAAAGCTCAGAAAGTAGATACTTTCATCCCATCCCTAGATTCTAGTTCTAATAGTTGAAGATAAAATACTCTTTTTTTGACAATAAAATATTCTGGTTTCTACATGTGTTCTGTCAAAGTCAAACTGTAGAGGCCTGTTTCAGGACGACTCAGCCTTTCCGAGTCTTCCTGCCCTGCCTGAAAACACAAAGGCTAATTATCCTCGCCCTCTACTGAATAGAACTGTCGTAAACACACAAAGCAGTAATGAACCTGAAGTATGTTTTAACCCTGAAGAGCAACATGGCACAGGCTGTTACCAGTAGAGCTGTGCATGAGTACCTGCCACTCTGATGTTTGCGTGCCCGTGTTCAAAGCCCCACTCTGCTACAGGACAGCAGCGTGGCAGGCACGGTAATGAAACTCTCTAAACCATCATTTACTCATGGGCCTGATAAAGCAACTACTTTACAGAGTCATTGAAAGAATCAAAAGAATATGAACAATAGCTTTTAACATATCGCCTGGCATAGAATAAGTGTTCAATAAATCTTAGCTACTAAAATTGCTTTTAAAGGTCATTATGTATTCGTGGGCCTTTTCAGTTACAAAACATTCAGTTCCCTTTCAATTTTGCAATTAGAAATTTCTTATTTTTTATTGCTTTAGTTTCTGAAAATATTAACTAATGACTACCAACTTTGATAGCTGTTAGAAAGTTTCAAAGTATCCTTTAAATGTCTTATCTACATTCTTAAAATATTGGGGCTTGTGATACTTTTCAAAAAGGCTCATATCCATGATTCTTAATGGGCTTAGTGAAATCTTTTACACAGTAATGTTCATGGAGATATGTGATTATACTCATAAAGACTTTAGTGGTCACAGAAATAGTAATAATCATTTTCCTCAATTCCAAGTATTACAAAAAGTACTAGTTCGTATCAGCCCAAAAAGGTTTTTTACAAAAATTTTTACATGAATTCTGGCACCTAATAGGCATTTGATAACTGGAGTGATTACTGATGTTCAAAAATGGGAAATTTCAAGTTTTCTGAGCATTTTAGGGTCTTGTCTTTGAGTTAGGGACAACTGGACTATCAGCACAGGCTTTTTAAAATCAAAAGCTCAGAAAGTAGATACTTTCATCCCATCCCTAGATTCTAGTTCTAATAGTTGAAGATAAAATACTCTTTTTTTGACAATAAAATATTCTGGTTTCTACATGTGTTCTGTCAAAGTCAAACTGTAGAGGCCTGTTTCAGGACGACTCAGCCTTTCCGAGTCTTCCTGCCCTGCCTGAAAACACAAAGGCTAATTATCCTCGCCCTCTACTGAATAGAACTGTCGTAAACACACAAAGCAGTAATGAACCTGAAGTATGTTTTAACCCTGAAGAGCAACATGGCACAGGCTGTTACCAGTAGAGCTGTGCATGAGTACCTGCCACTCTGATGTTTGCGTGCCCGTGTTCAAAGCCCCACTCTGCTACAGGACAGCAGCGTGGCAGGCACGTAATGAAACTCTCTAAACCATCATTTACTCATGGGCCTGATAAAGCAACTACTTTACAGAGTCATTGAAAGAATCAAAAGAATATGAACAATAGCTTTTAACATATCGCCTGGCATAGAATAAGTGTTCAATAAATCTTAGCTACTAAAATTGCTTTTAAAGGTCATTATGTATTCGTGGGCCTTTTTCAGTTACAAAACATTCAGTTCCCTTTCAATTTTGCAATTAGAAATTTCTTATTTTTTATTGCTTTAGTTTCTGAAAATATTAACTAATGACTACCAACTTTGATAGCTGTTAGAAAGTTTCAAAGTATCCTTTAAATGTCTTATCTACATTCTTAAAATATTGGGGCTTGTGATACTTTTCAAAAAGGTTCATATCCATGATTCTTAATGGGCTTAGTGAAATCTTTTACACAGTAATGTTCATGGAGATATGTGATTATACTCATAAAGACTTTAGTGGTCACAGAAATAGTAATAATCATTTTCCTCAATTCGCAAGTATTACAAAAAAGTACTAGTTCGTATCACAGTCTAATACCAATTAATAAAAAGGCGTTTTAAAATATTCAATGTCTCATTAAGAAAAACTAGCTTTCCGTGTGGTTGTTCTTCAAGACCATTATTCCAAATTAGTATGGGAAGCAAGTTTCAAAAGCAAGGCCTTGCCTTTGTCCCCCTAGTGGCCACATAGAGAATAGCGACATATAAAGAAAAGACTTTCAGAACAATGACAGGAGTAAAAAACTATTTCAAAACTCGCGATCTACAGATAAATAAGCCAAGGCCAAGAGACAGGATATTGGTCAAGACTACAAAACTTTTCAGTAAACCTCCTGCATATGAAAATATTTTGTGATATTTTGAATATTATGATGTCTGGAAAAGTAATCCCCAAAATGGACTTATCTAAGGTTCTTTTAAAATTCTTCTTATATATTGATACCCAGCAGTTTTTTTTCCAGTTTTCTTTTTTCTTCGAAGAGAGATAATAAGTATAGCTTCCCAGGGGCAAAGAGACGACCTCAGCTGTGAGGGAGCATTCTGCCTGCATCCTCTATGAAGATCCCTTTTTGAGAAATAAAGACTGCCCCCTGAGGGTTCAGAAGTGCACAAAGATATCTCTTCTCAAAAAAAAAAAAAAAAAAAACCAGTTAAAGTCAATGCACCTTTACAGATGGCCAAGGGCCCACAATGAATACAAAACAAAGGTCAGGAAATAAGTTAAAGACAGATTTTTCTCAACTCTGGGGTTCCTCTAGGTAGGAAAAGAGGAGACGTAGGCATGGGTTAAGTACATACACAGCAAAGAATAAAACTGAATTTTCTTGATTTAAGAGGTAAGTTACTTTACCAGTGTATTGATAAGCTTTCTGCTGGCCTGAAAACTTAACAAAAGCACTTAAGGTTTTGTTTGAACATAAATGCAGTAGAGAGCTGAAACCATTATTCAGATATCTTGAGGCAAGTAATAAAAGAGATAGTAATGGAAGCCACAAAGCATATTTATCTTAAAATCAGAAATTTCATACTATGGCAGGTTTTGATTTTCACATCACTGCATACAGATTCCACATGTAAATTCATACTAAAAATAAAACACTAATTTACAAAAAACGTTCGTATCACAGTCTAATACCAATTAATAAAAAGGCGTTTTAAAATATTCAATGTCTCATTAAGAAAAACTAGCTTTCCGTGTGGTTGTTCTTCAAGACCATTATTCCAAATTAGTATGGGAAGCAAGTTTCAAAAGCAAGGCCTTGCCTTTGTCCCCCTAGTGGCCACATAGAGAATAGCGACATATAAAGAAAAGACTTTCAGAACAATGACAGGAGTAAAAAACTATTTCAAAACTCGCGATCTACAGATAAATAAGCCAAGGCCAAGAGACAGGATATTGGTCAAGACTACAAAACTTTTCAGTAAACCTCCTGCATATGAAAATATTTTGTGATATTTTGAATATTATGATGTCTGGAAAAGTAATCCCCAAAATGGACTTATCTAAGGTTCTTTTAAAATTCTTCTTATATATTGATACCCAGCAGTTTTTTTTCCAGTTTTCTTTTTTCTTCGAAGAGAGATAATAAGTATAGCTTCCCAGGGGCAAAGAGACGACCTCAGCTGTGAGGGAGCATTCTGCCTGCATCCTCTATGAAGATCCCTTTTTGAGAAATAAAGACTGCCCCCTGAGGGTTCAGAAGTGCACAAAGATATCTCTTCTCAAAAAAAAAAAAAAAAAAAACCAGTTAAAGTCAATGCACCTTTACAGATGGCCAAGGGCCCACAATGAATACAAAACAAAGGTCAGGAAATAAGTTAAAGACAGATTTTTCTCAACTCTGGGGTTCCTCTAGGTAGGAAAAGAGGAGACGTAGGCATGGGTTAAGTACATACACAGCAAAGAATAAAACTGAATTTTCTTGATTTAAGAGGTAAGTTACTTTACCAGTGTATTGATAAGCTTTCTGCTGGCCTGAAAACTTAACAAAAGCACTTAAGGTTTTGTTTGAACATAAATGCAGTAGAGAGCTGAAACCATTATTCAGATATCTTGAGGCAAGTAATAAAAGAGATAGTAATGGAAGCCACAAAGCATATTTATCTTAAAATCAGAAATTTCATACTATGGCAGGTTTTGATTTTCACATCACTGCATACAGATTCCACAGTAAATTCTGTGAATCTGTAAGTCTCTATCTCATGATTAAGAGTATAGGAACTCACTTCAAAGTGTGTGTCTGAATGTCAGCCTTGACTGATACTAACCATGTGACTTTGAGGAAATTACTTTACCTCCCATTCTTGAGTTTCCCCATCTGCAAACAAGAATGATAATAATACCTAGCATGGTCCATCAGATGGATTACATATGCTAGCACACGTAAGGAACAAGTAAATGACATATCATATAGTGCAGTAAATGTTAGCTATTGCTCTTATCAAAATAGTGCATGAATCTATTTTCTATACTGCAAGCCTGAAGAGAAAATAAGGATAAACAGGTAAATAAAGGTAGTTTCATACTTGAGTACAGTTGATTAACAATGTTGTATTACTTTCTGGTGTACAAAATAGGAGCCTTGGTCTCAAACAAGATATGTGACTTTGGACAAAGCACTTAACAAGTATATTCTTTGTTTTCTCATCTCTTAAAAAAAAGAGGCTTAAAATTCAAGAATCTCAAGTTTGATAAGGATATAAAAGATCATTCAATCCAAAAGTTGATGAGCTCATTCATTTATAGCAAGCATTGGTCCAGTCTGTGAATGAATGCCTTCAGGAATGGGACCCATTGCTATGCTGAAGTTGCCAGTACCTTTCATCATGAAAAGAACTAAGAGCTTGAAAATTCTTCCATATGTGGAGCTGAAATCTACCATCTGCCTGTCATCAAAGATCAAAGATGCCAGTGGTAGTAAGTTGCACAAATATTTTATGTCATTAAGAAAGAAGAGACACTGCCAATTACACCACAACATGATCCTTTCTCATCATGTCAATTGTAAGATGCATCATAATTTCAGAGATGTTAAAATGGGTGTCTTAGCACCAACAAAATGCAGTACCTTCCAGTGGCTTCTCCAGGTGATACTAACTGAAGCTTCCGTCACAATAAAAGTCAGTCTAATTTTCTTCCATATGACAGTTCCTCAAGTATTTGAAAGTGCCCATGGCCAATTTCAACCTTCTCTTTTCCAGTCTTGTCACCTTGAGTTCATAAATGTGATCTGAAGTCCATGAATCATCTCCAGGTTTTGCCGACTGAACCAATTCTAGTCCGTCTAGGTCCCTCTTTATTTACATGTAAGCACCAAGCACTTTTTTCAAACACTAGGATCTAAAATGATGACCAAATGGACAAATGCTCTACCTTCAGTAACTCAGTAGATACACAGTCTGGTAGATGAACAAGAATATGCAAACAAGAGGTCTAGCCAAAGTACTGTAGGTATTTTACAAAGTACAGTGCACATACAGAGAGGGGGCGAAAAAGAAAAAGGCATTTAATTGTGGCATCCAAAAAGGAACAAAAGATTCCAGGTGAGGTCTGATCTGATCTAAAGAGAACACTTACACCTACACAAAGGATAGTCTTCTTCTTGTCTTTGTTTTGTGTTCTTATGACAAATTTTGTGAAGTTTTAATACTCTCATTCTTTATCTCTCTCTTCTATCTCTCTCTATATATAGTCCCATAATATTTTTGAACATGTGTTATTATATTGTCCTTCCCACTCCAGCCTCCTATTATTCCCATCAAGTGCTTCCATAATCGGAAGAGGGATTAGTGAGAAAAAAGAAGTGTCTTTCTTCCGGATTCAAGTATGGGCTTTCCCAGGGGGCACTAGTGGTAAAGAAACCGCTTGCTGTGCAAGAGACGTAAGAGATGCAGGTTCGATCCTTGAGTTGGGAAGATCTACCGGGGGAGGGCATGGCAGCTCACTCCAGCATTCTTACCTGAAGAATCCTATGGACAGAGGGGCCTGGCAGGCTACAGTCTGGGGGGTCGTGGAGTCGGACACGACTAAAGTAATTTGGCCACACATGCACACACTGGATGCAAGTGTGTAGAATTTTCTGTTTATTCTGGTCTACACTAATTATTTAAGAGAATATGCTGATACCTTGCATATTTTCCTACCGGGTTGTTCCTTTTAAACCAGGACATGCTCCTTCACTGACATAGTACAGTTTACCAAACTTGAGTTGTAGATATCTCATCAGACAAGTTTAGATTCTACCACTGCACAGTGAATAAGATATAAAAGAATCCGGCAAAAATGAAGTCCACTCTACCAGTCTGGAAATGTCCAGAGTATTCACATGTCCTGTGTAGGTCAATAATGGTTTGCTGCAGTGCATTTATCTAATTTGGAAATCTCCTGGCTACTGCAATCTACCTATAGTGATGAAAAATTTACTCTAACCCCTTTTAAAACAGGATGCCTACATGTAAGCACCAAGCACTTTTTAAAAGTAAAACTACAAAGAATTAACACAGTCTGGTAGATGAACAAGAATATGCAAACAAGAGGTCTAGCCAAAGTACTGTAGGTATTTTACAAAGTACAGTGCACATACAGAGAGGCGAAAAGAAAAAGGCATTTAATTGTGGCATCCAAAAAGGAACAAAAGATTCCAGGTGAGGTCTGATCTGATCTAAAGAGAACACTTACACCTACACAAAGGATAGTCTTCTTCTTGTCTTTGTTTTGTGTTCTTATGACAAATTTTGTGAAGTTTTAATACTCTCATTCTTTATCTCTCTCTTCTATCTCTCTCTATATATAGTCCCATAATATTTTTGAACATGTGTTATTATATTGTCCTTCCCACTCCAGCCTCCTATTATTCCCATCAAGTGCTTCCATAATCGGAAGAGGGATTAGTGAGAAAAAAGAAGTGTCTTTCTTCCGGATTCAAGTATGGGCTTTCCCAGGGGGCACTAGTGGTAAAGAAACCGCTTGCTGTGCAAGAGACGTAAGAGATGCAGGTTCGATCCTTGAGTTGGGAAGATCTACCGGGGGAGGGCATGGCAGCTCACTCCAGCATTCTTACCTGAAGAATCCTATGGACAGAGGGGCCTGGCAGGCTACAGTCTGGGGGGTCGTGGAGTCGGACACGACTAAAGTAATTTGGCCACACATGCACACACTGGATGCAAGTGTGTAGAATTTTCTGTTTATTCTGGTCTACACTAATTATTTAAGAGAATATGCTGATACCTTGCATATTTTCCTACCGGGTTGTTCCTTTTAAACCAGGACATGCTCCTTCACTGACATAGTACAGTTTACCAAACTTGAGTTGTAGATATCTCATCAGACAAGTTTAGATTCTACCACTGCACAGTGAATAAGATATAAAAGAATCCGGCAAAAATGAAGTCCACTCTACCAGTCTGGAAATGTCCAGAGTATTCACATGTCCTGTGTAGGTCAATAATGGTTTGCTGCAGTGCATTTATCTAATTTGGAAATCTCCTGGCTACTGCAATCTACCTATAGTGATGAGTCA
The DNA here is from genome assembly GCA_022376925.1 of Tragulus kanchil. Taxonomy (NCBI): domain Eukaryota; kingdom Metazoa; phylum Chordata; class Mammalia; order Artiodactyla; family Tragulidae; genus Tragulus; species Tragulus kanchil. The sequence goes on from JAIOJX010000004.1 coordinate 137,171,368, forward strand.
AATATAATGATCAAGAGGAAAATGTCTTAATGCCTCCTGGGATCCAACCCCTTTTAAATACAGGATTGGAAACTCTCCCAGGACAAGAAAATCTGGATAAGCACATGAAGTTTGTGTGAATTTATTTTAGCTTGTATTGAGATGTCTATGGCTCTCACAAAAGAGGAATTCCATAGAGGTTTCTTGTCTCCTTTGTTTCAGTCCAATAATACCCAGAGTGGTTAAAATTTTTTTTCCCCCTTAAACACTGATGTGCGTGTACATGCATGTGTGAGCACACATAAGGCAGAGGTGGGAAACAGCCTTCATTCCTCAGTTAAATCTGCTCACTTGTGCATACCATGATAGCAACACGTTTAAGGTAAATTTTAGACAGAAGATTTGGATGAAGCAAAACTACCCATGCCAAGATTCTTAATGAGGCACATGGTTTTAAAAGTGAACTCTTTTCTTCTAATCAAAAATAATTGTTGATGATCATGAAAATGTTTTTTATCAGGTAATCATTGCATACAGATGCATTTTATTGAAAAGAAAGTCAGAAAACTTGTAAGTATTTATTTATATGCATTCCCACTATAAGGATAATATAGCTCCTTAATCATCTGAAGAGAGATTTAGTGGAAGTTGAAAAATCCCCCATCAAAATTAATACCCCCAGTAACAGCCTATGAAGGAGTATCTTAAAAAAAAAAAAAACTGAAACTTTGCAAGCTGTAAAAGGAGAGAAATACAAGTAATTTAGACAGAAGCATATAAAATAATGAAGTAGTCTAAAAACTGATGAGATACTTCAGCTGCACCAAATTACTACACAAAACAAGAGAATGTGTGGAATGGAAAGGTTTGGGAAAGGGCATTCCCTTTGTAGCTGCCATTCATTAGAATACGGGGTAAATATTCTGCCTGCGGATGCAGGACACACAGGTCATAGGTTCTATCCCGGGATGGGGCGATCCCTGGAGAAGGAAATGGAAACCCACTCTACCAGTCTGGAAATGTCCAGAGTATTCACATGTCCTGTGTAGGTCAATAATGGTTTGCTGCAGTGCATTTATCTAATTTGGAAATCTCCTGGCTACTGCAATCTACCTATAGTGATGAGTCAAATATAATGATCAAGAGGAAAATGTCTTAATGCCTCCTGGGATCCAACCCCTTTTAAATACAGGATTGGAAACTCTCCCAGGACAAGAAAATCTGGATAAGCACATGAAGTTTGTGTGAATTTATTTTAGCTTGTATTGAGATGTCTATGGCTCTCACAAAAGAGGAATTCCATAGAGGTTTCTTGTCTCCTTTGTTTCAGTCCAATAATACCCAGAGTGGTTAAAATTTTTTTTCCCCCTTAAACACTGATGTGCGTGTACATGCATGTGTGAGCACACATAAGGCAGAGGTGGGAAACAGCCTTCATTCCTCAGTTAAATCTGCTCACTTGTGCATACCATGATAGCAACACGTTTAAGGTAAATTTTAGACAGAAGATTTGGATGAAGCAAAACTACCCATGCCAAGATTCTTAATGAGGCACATGGTTTTAAAAGTGAACTCTTTTCTTCTAATCAAAAATAATTGTTGATGATCATGAAAATGTTTTTTATCAGGTAATCATTGCATACAGATGCATTTTATTGAAAAGAAAGTCAGAAAACTTGTAAGTATTTATTTATATGCATTCCCACTATAAGGATAATATAGCTCCTTAATCATCTGAAGAGAGATTTAGTGGAAGTTGAAAAATCCCTCATCAAAATTAATATCCCCAGTAACAGCCTATGAAGGAGTATCTTAAAAAAAAAAAAAACTGAAACTTTGCAAGCTGTAAAAGGAGAGAAATACAAGTAATTTAGACAGAAGCATATAAAATAATGAAGTAGTCTAAAAACTGATGAGATACTTCAGCTGCACCAAATTACTACACAAAACAAGAGAATGTGTGGAATGGAAAGGTTTGGGGAAAGGGCATTCCCTTTGTAGCTGCCATTCATTAGAATACGGGGGGTAAATATTCTGCCTGCGGATGCAGGACACACAGGTCATAGGTTCTATCCCCGGGATGGGACGATCCCCTGGAGAAGGAAATGGAAACCCACTCCAGGATTCTTGCTTGGGAAATTCCATAGACAGAGGATCCTGGTGGGCTACAGTCCGTGGGATCACAAAGAGTCAGACAGGACTGAGTGACTGAACATGCACTCAGGAAGCGGCTCGGTGTAGGCAACCCTGCTGCCTCCCTCTGCCCCACTGCCTGCCCCGGAAGACTAGACTGGCGTGGGGAGAACAACTGACCAATCAGAGCTGCTCTCCAAGAAACCGGAAATGGGGCAGAAAGAGCAAGGCTCTCCAACAGGCAGGCGTTGGCGCTGTCAGTGGTACTGCTCTGAAGGTCTGACTGAATGACAAAGGCGGCCAGTGTGCAGGGAGACAGAAGAGAAGCATAAGCACACTGAGGACAGGAAGGCAGCTATAAGTCACGTTTCGGTAGCTTCTCAGTGGTCGCTTCCAAGTCTTTCCTGCAGGATTTTCACTCTTGAGGTTCAAGAGAAGACCCTCCATGATGATATAGCAAAGACCCTCTTGTCTGTTTAACTATCTCTAATTAGCTTCTGTTACTTTGCCAACATGCTTTGGTGTGTCAGAAAATGATCTGGAAATAGTACTTACATGACACTGGATATTCCTTTAACCTTAGTAACTCTCAGTTTCTTTATCTCTGAAATGAGAATGAAATAATTCTGGATATTTAATTGGAAATGAATATTGACTATAATAAATATCCTAGAAATCTTCAAAAAAATTTACTGTTGAAAAGTGCCATGTTTTATGTAATTTAATGTTGCCCCTTGAAATATTCTAAAGCAAACTGATTATCCATTCTTAATAAAAAGTAGCTGCTTTAGCCACCTTTGATATGTAGCTTAGTGGGGTTGGAAGAGTAGTATATTTCAAACAAAGATTTCCTTTGTGAGATACAAACCTGTGCAACAGGGAGAACATCAACTTCACTATTTATCCCACTTTTATCATAAAACCCAGTTATTCTGCATATTTTTCTGCAAAAGACAGTCTTGAAATATGGCTTGTTTTTAATGGCAAATACATCTCTACACATACACACACACACATACATATATACACACACATAGCCACGGTTTCATCAGTAGTATTTCTAACTCTTCTGCATTCCAGTTTTCATTGCCTTGGACATGTTATTTAACCTATGCAATGCCGTCATCAATCTGCTTCCTCTGTCCTAATGAAGGAAAACCGGACCACTTGTTGAAAGAAGAATTCAGTAAGATAATCTGTGAATACTTTGTAAGCGATCAAGGACTACACAAACATAAGGAGCTAGTATGTCCCCTTAAATCATCTGAGCGATGGAAGCAGCTTTCTTCCGGCCTATCCTTCCTCCACAAGATTCTGAAAAGCTGCACGAAGAGAAAATGCTCAGCCTTCTTTTCTTGTAATGTTGGTGGCAATTCTCCATTAAAGGAAGATCTTTTCAAGAAAGAAATTCAAAGTCTTTCCATCTTCCATGTGTGGAACATCTGTGCTAAAACCATTCCATGCACACATCTTTGAAGCACTGACTACCTAAAGGAAATACTTTGATTTGGGCTTTATTTAAATGCCTGAACTTCTATTGGAGAAACAAAAGATTTTCTAGTATGAGTTCAGTTGGGAAGGAGACCAACCTCCAACCAGTTTAACCACTCAGAGGCCAAAGTAGCCAGGATTTTTCTAGCACACCATGCAGTGGAAATCTCCACGTAACTTACAGCATACACAAACAGCTGGTTTGGGATGCTGCTGACCCTAGGTGCAATCACTGTGGTAATTAGATTTAATTTTCCTAATCTAACAGTGCCTGGCTCTGTCATGTCTATATCTTTTATGTAGAAAACCATTGCTCTCACTTAATAATACTTTGACATGCTTAAGATGCACCTTAGTTTGCAGCTTAGTTCCCTGATACTAGAAATTACTTTTTGGTTACTGCAAATACAGCTATGCAAACTACTATGTGTACCAAAGAGTTTAATTTGGAGGTTATCCTACTTCAGGAACTTTCGTGAACGATCATAAAGGGTAAGCAGACCTGCGTATCACTATACACTCTTCTGCCAGTCTTTTGTGTCCTTGTATTAACTCATTTAGAAAAATGGAATCAGCCATAAGTTAGTGGTGAGGCTGAAGGGGTTTTTGAGTGTTTCTGCATACCCAAAGAAGCATGTCCTCATTCTACAACATGCGGGGGTTACTCACTCCAAAAGAGTAACAGAGATCATAGGACTATGTGAAAACCTGTCTTCCTGGAAGGAGAGAAGGGAAGACACGTTTGAATCTACGTCTCTCTGCGTCTGGAGAACGCCTGTTTATGTACTGAAGAAAAGCCGTCAGTACTGTTATCTCAAGAGACCCGGTTTGTTTTATATGTGTGCATGTTATGCGTGCTCTATAACACGAAGCTGGCCAACTGATAGTGCAACGAGGTCCTGTGTCCCTGGGAACTGTAATTGCTCGGTCGGTAAAAAAAGAATATCCAACCGTTACTGATGATAGCACAAGGTGCATTTGATAGTATAAAGGAAGGAACAGAAGAAGTCACGCAAGTTCTGAGTATGTTTTAACCCCCCAAGAAATAAGAAAGGCAGAGAAAGGAAAGCCTGGAGCGGAGGGAGTGTTACAGGGAGCGAATTGCTCAGGACTTCAAACACAGGGAGTCATTCTGTCAAGGGGAGGGGGCGGGCGGGGGCAGGCACTGGGCCTCTCTAACAAAGTCCTCCTCTCTTTGCTCCCTCCCACTTCATTCACTTGCAAATCAGTGTGTGCCCACAAGAGCCAGCTCTCCCGAGCCCGTAACCTTCCCATCCCGAGAGCTGCAGTTTCAGCCGCGGCCGCGAGAACGGCTGAGCAGGCGACCGCGGCGGCGGCGGCGACGGAGCCAGGAGCAGCCTGGGCGGGTCGCAGGGTCTCCCCGGGCGCAGGAAGGCGAGCAGAGGTGGGTTCGGTCTCAGTTGGCGATGGTGCATGCCTTTTCTTTTTTTAATTCTGTAGCGTTGATGGAAGCCAATCAGAAAGAGAGCCCTCTTCGCCCTGTGGGTGCCGCACGCTGGAGTTGGGAGGGATGTTCAGCCTGCAAGCCCGGGTCTGGGCGGGCGCGCGGGTCCGGCTGCGCGGGCGGCGCTGCTGCCACTGCCCAGAACGGGCGCCGGTTCCCGGGGAGCTTCAGCGCCGCTCCTCCGCCTTCTGGTAAGACCGCGGAGGGGCTTGGTGGGGGCATACGTGACGGGGCCGCCGGGAAGAAGCCGCAGTCTTTCTCTCCGCCGGCAGGAGCTGCCAAGGGAGCTCCGGCATTTGCAAAGTTGGCTGGTCAATTACCAAGGGCGCTGGTGCGTGCAGGACCCGCGGAGCGGTGTGGGGCTTGATTTATTTCCACCTGCCCACATCAGAAGGGTCTGTGCATGGGCTGCTTTGGCCGAGTTACATTTCTTGGTTTGGGAGCTAAAGCAGAAATTTAGGTAGCTTGAAAACTCCTGAATGTTCCCAATAAAGAAAACTTAAGCTAAAGAGAGGATTTCTCTCAGAGAAGAAGCTTACAAAAATAATAATAAAACTGTTGGCTTGCACACTGGGGGCAACGCCTGCCGGCTCATAGAGTCGGTAGAAATGCTTAGGTTGCAAGCAAAGTCCAACACTGGACTCCGAAAATGGAGCACACTGTCCAGGGAAAAGTCATTTGGAAGACGGAGCTCCCTCGTGCTCTTCCAGGGCTGGTCAGGCACAAACCTGGGGGAAGACGCCTCCCCCGGACTGGCTGGAGAACAAACCCAGTGCGCCTGGTTTTCTGTGTCCGATGCAGGAAAAGTGGAGCCCCCAGTGCAATATTCCGGAATTTAATAACAGAGAATGCTGCTGTGTTGTGTATGGCAGAGCTGAGATTAGTTGTGTAGCTATTCTCATGCCAAGAGTTATCAGAGATGGGAGATGCTGGAGAGGTCAGTGTGGTGCTGAGAAGTGTTCTTGTTGCTGCAATAAAATCCATATTTTATGGGGAGTTACATGCAGGTCCTTGTTAGTGCTAGGGGCTGTTCACTTGAGTTAACTACAGAGAACACCCAAGTGCCAAGAAGTTTAATCGTCTGGAATAGCCATACATTTCTCTCTCCCTCTTTTTTTTTTTTTGGTAAAGACATTCTAATTATGATATTCACACTGTGGAGGTGTATCATCCTGTCTCAGCCAATCTTCATTTTCACTTACTGAATCATATAATGTAGGAAAGAGGTTTTTTCCTTGGGAAAAAAAATGTTGCTGGAGTGGCTGGTGTGTACATGTCTGGCTGCTCTGGAGGGGTGCACAGGCGAAATATGGGCTTTCTGAGTGCTTCTCATCCAGGGGGGTGGAAAATTCTCCCTGTGTGGGAAAAGGGACATGGGGCTATACCTTGTTAATGCAGAACTCTTCTAAGAAGGAAGAACAAATAAGCTTATACAGACGGTGACCAGGGATTACTGATTTCCTTTCTTTTCTTGCTGATGCCTGTACCTGAAAAGGAAAAGCTTTAGTATTCCATTCTCAAGGAGAAAAAAAAAAAAAAATCCCTTCCAGTTTGGCTTGAGCATCATCCTTTGTGTTTCAGTACTTGCATGGCTCTGTGCTGGCTATTTTTTTTAAGAGAGCTAGAAAACAAGTTGTGTGAAGAAAGGGGGTATGATCAAGCAGATGTCTTCATTATGTCAGAGAAGGAGGGCAAAGTTTATGCCAGAGGCCAGATTTTCAATGCAGAGCTCAGAAACTTAAAAGAAATCCAACAATTTACTGGAAAATGCAATCACACAGAATTGCATCTCACCCCCTTTTGCTCTTTGGTGTGTTCTAATTAAAAAGGTATTGGGGAGAAATAAAAGGCGGGCCTTTTTCTACCCATTTTGATGGTTTATGGAATACTTTAGAAGCAGAGGAAGTAACCAATTTCTTTCAGAAAAACATGAGAAGCAGCAGGTACATTTCTGAAGAACAGCAATGCTTTAGTTCTACCATACTTGTCTACAATTATCTTTTGCTACCTTTATAAGTGACAGACCTGTGTCTCTGTAGGGACTTTTAGTCCCTTTACTATCTAGCTTTTACATCAATTTATTGCAATTACATTTATTAATGCTCTGCAAAGATAACATATAGAAACATAATCATTTTCTACCAAGTTGCCTACTATCAGAAAATGTGTACATTACCTCCTCCACCCACCACTTCCATCAGCTTTACAAGTGAAAACTTACTCTGAGGCACTCTTCCTTTTTAAGCAAAAATCTCTCTTGCAAAATACTGCTCCAAGATACTTGAAACGGCTCGTATCAATAGAATGCACAACTGCGGTTCCAGGATATCAAATGACATTTCTTTTTTACAAATGTATCAATAACCTGGAACAATAGGTTCTGACTATCTAACCTGAGCTAATTGAGTGATTATACCACATAGGGATAAAAAGAGATAGATATGACAAAGAATCTGAATAAAACCATGTTTCTCCCTAAGGAAATAAAATGTGCAGTCCCCCCTTCTGGCCCTTACTCGCTCTGCAGTCATGAAGGCTAACTTACTGAGGCTGAATCCTTTGAACTATGGAAACTTTTTTTAGTTGGAAGGGACCTCTAGTGGGTCACGCCATGCATTTCTCCCTGCAGTTCAGCTGCATCATGGATTTTGTTATCTCAGATAATAAGTACACAACAACTTTCCCTTCAAAGACAAGAGAGTATTCTCCACGTCCTTTCACAACACTTACGCCAGGTCAAAGCCATTACAGTTGTTTGTGTATGTCCTCTAATTTCAGGAACTCAAAGAGTATTTGCACAGTCTCTGGGTATCTAGACTTGTGGTAACTTTTCCATGATTTCAAATTTAAGCAATGGACAATTAAGAAAGTATTAGTAAATCCAACAATTTACTGGAAAATGCAATCACACAGAATTGCATCTCACCCCCTTTTGCTCTTTGGTGTGTTCTAATTAAAAAGGTATTGGGGAGAAATAAAAGGCGGGCCTTTTTCTACCCATTTTGATGGTTTATGGAATACTTTAGAAGCAGAGGAAGTAACCAATTTCTTTCAGAAAAACATGAGAAGCAGCAGGTACATTTCTGAAGAACAGCAATGCTTTAGTTCTACCATACTTGTCTACAATTATCTTTTGCTACCTTTATAAGTGACAGACCTGTGTCTCTGTAGGGACTTTTAGTCCCTTTACTATCTAGCTTTTACATCAATTTATTGCAATTACATTTATTAATGCTCTGCAAAGATAACATATAGAAACATAATCATTTTCTACCAAGTTGCCTACTATCAGAAAATGTGTACATTACCTCCTCCACCCACCACTTCCATCAGCTTTACAAGTGAAAACTTACTCTGAGGCACTCTTCCTTTTTAAGCAAAAATCTCTCTTGCAAAATACTGCTCCAAGATACTTGAAACGGCTCGTATCAATAGAATGCACAACTGCGGTTCCAGGATATCAAATGACATTTCTTTTTTACAAATGTATCAATAACCTGGAACAATAGGTTCTGACTATCTAACCTGAGCTAATTGAGTGATTATACCACATAGGGATAAAAAGAGATAGATATGACAAAGAATCTGAATAAAACCATGTTTCTCCCTAAGGAAATAAAATGTGCAGTCCCCCCTTCTGGCCCTTACTCGCTCTGCAGTCATGAAGGCTAACTTACTGAGGCTGAATCCTTTGAACTATGGAAACTTTTTTTAGTTGGAAGGGACCTCTAGTGGGTCACGCCATGCATTTCTCCCTGCAGTTCAGCTGCATCATGGATTTTGTTATCTCAGATAATAAGTACACAACAACTTTCCCTTCAAAGACAAGAGAGTATTCTCCACGTCCTTTCACAACACTTACGCCAGGTCAAAGCCATTACAGTTGTTTGTGTATGTCCTCTAATTTCAGGAACTCAAAGAGTATTTGCACAGTCTCTGGGTATCTAGACTTGTGGTAACTTTTCCATGATTTCAAATTTAAGCAATGGCCAATTAAGAAAGAATTCACCATTACCCATATATAAGGTTTTCCTTATTTCTGATCCTGCCAAGACTGTACTTCCTTCACTCAAATACACCCAATAATAATAATGGCCTTATAGTTACGACTCAAAAAGTTACGACTCAAAAGAACTCCTACCATAGGGGTTCAAGCAAATACATGAACCAATATTTGCACAAAAAATTAACCTTTCAGAGATCTATGAACATTCACAAGTCACACTGAACCAGAGGCTTCTAAGTTAAGAAGCCCCCATTCAAATAAGCATATATTAAAAGTCCAAAAGATATTCAGATGTGTGTGTCACTTTTATTCCAAGAGGCTTTTTTTTATGTCTCTCTTTGATGTATCACAACATATTTCAGGTAACCTAGTCCTTAAAAAAAAAACGCTGCCTGGAACTTACAGTAAGTTATATAGGGGTGAATCAGCCTCTTCTGCTGACAGTCTGCAGGTTTCAACTTTCAATTTAAAAATCTGTTCTAAAGTTTGAAATGTGTTCCAAATGAGATAACATCCGACAGAAGCCAGTTGCCTCTGCTGCTAACTGAGTCACAGGAGTCCTTTCTTTGGGGTCCATCAGAATTAAGGTCTGCTTATAAAAATACCAAGCAATGACTCAATCTGAGTTGCATTTTTTAATAGAGTTTCAGCCTAGCAAGCGTCTACTCAGCTTACCTAATTTGCTTCACAAAAAGGTGAAAATGTAGATAATCAAACCTTCTCTGGTTTACTTTCTTTTTTCTGAATAATAATCCTAAATACAAAGACTCAATAACATCATGCTAATAGGGGAAACTGCTAAAAGAAAAAAATCAAAATTCACACACACACACAGAGAGCACCCAGTTGTGACACTATTCCAATAATATTAGAGAAGAAATAAAGAAATGCAGGGCTTGGGTTGATTTTTTTTTCCTCTTCATTCTTTTTTCTCTCTATGAGGATTTTTGTTTTATTTTGAACACATATGAGAGTTTAAGGCACTTTCCTAGATCTCAACAATAGTTTTGTTTGAGTTTACCTCTTGTGAAGATAAAACTGGCCACCACTTTTCAAAGTTCCTGTTCCTAAGAAACACTCCCCTTTTCAAAGCAGTCAGATAAGATATCTCAGGTTTTCTCTAATTAAGGTATACAGCCAAAAGTGTACAGTCTTTGTAACCCTGTCACTCACAAAGCAGGACGATAAGGAAAGAAGTGAGAAGTATAAACAACCCTTCAGAAAGGTGGCTCACCTTCATTTCCTACACATGTAAATGGAGTAAGGCTCTTTGAGCCAAAGTGATTGGGTCAGAGGGGACAAGATACAGTCAGTATCCTAGCTGGTCAAGACTTAACTATCCAGCAAAAGTTTAAACTTTTCCAACAACGAAAACTAACTGAAGAATGAATGTCGTGAGCACAGACACATAAACACAGAGTGGACATGTATGCAGAGAGCTCTCTGTCCCCCAATGCCTACAGATTATTAAAGATTATTTTACCTTGTTTCATCTATTTAGTATCATCACACTAACATGGTTGAGTCCTCATTCCCTCTATTAATCAGATCACCTTCTAAGATTTATAAGAGGAAATGTTTAGTTAAAGCCAGAATGTTACTATTAAATTTGATGTGCAATATAAATGGGCAGCATGGGTCCAAAGCTTTTCCTACCATATGCAGTGTTATCCTGTGAAAGAGAACATCTTAGGAAGAAGATGAGGAATCTAAGGCTAGCCAACACAGGGTGTAATTTATCTTCATATTTCATCACTTGAAAGAGCACTCCGAATAATAATCCTAAATACAAAAAGAGCTCAATAAAACATAGCAAGCGTCTACTCAGCTTACCTAATTTGCTTCACAAAAGGTGAAAATGTAGATAATCAAACCTTCTCTGGTTTACTTTCTTTTCTATGAATAATAATCCTAAATACAAAGACTCAATAACATCATGCTAATAGGGGAAACTGCTAAAAGAAAAAAATCAAAATTCACACACACACACAGAGAGCACCCAGTTGTGACACTATTCCAATAATATTAGAGAAGAAATAAAGAAATGCAGGGCTTGGGTTGATTTTTTTTTCCTCTTCATTCTTTTTTCTCTCTATGAGGATTTTTGTTTTATTTTGAACACATATGAGAGTTTAAGGCACTTTCCTAGATCTCAACAATAGTTTTGTTTGAGTTTACCTCTTGTGAAGATAAAACTGGCCACCACTTTTCAAAGTTCCTGTTCCTAAGAAACACTCCCCTTTTCAAAGCAGTCAGATAAGATATCTCAGGTTTTCTCTAATTAAGGTATACAGCCAAAAGTGTACAGTCTTTGTAACCCTGTCACTCACAAAGCAGGACGATAAGGAAAGAAGTGAGAAGTATAAACAACCCTTCAGAAAGGTGGCTCACCTTCATTTCCTACACATGTAAATGGAGTAAGGCTCTTTGAGCCAAAGTGATTGGGTCAGAGGGGACAAGATACAGTCAGTATCCTAGCTGGTCAAGACTTAACTATCCAGCAAAAGTTTAAACTTTTCCAACAACGAAAACTAACTGAAGAATGAATGTCGTGAGCACAGACACATAAACACAGAGTGGACATGTATGCAGAGAGCTCTCTGTCCCCCAATGCCTACAGATTATTAAAGATTATTTTACCTTGTTTCATCTATTTAGTATCATCACACTAACATGGTTGAGTCCTCATTCCCTCTATTAATCAGATCACCTTCTAAGATTTATAAGAGGAAATGTTTAGTTAAAGCCAGAATGTTACTATTAAATTTGATGTGCAATATAAATGGGCAGCATGGGTCCAAAGCTTTTCCTACCATATGCAGTGTTATCCTGTGAAAGAGAACATCTTAGGAAGAAGATGAGGAATCTAAGGCTAGCCAACACAGGGTGTAATTTATCTTCATATTTCATCACTTGAAAGAGCACTGTGTGTTTTTCTTTCTGTAATTCCCTAATTTGGTAGATCTGCCCAAAACATGTTCAGGAGACCTAATAAGTTACAGGAATGGAAAAGAGCAAGAAAAAGTTAAGTTGAAGAGGTGTCTCAAGTGAGTACAATGAACAGAAATGAGGAAGTGAAAGTTTACATAAGAGGAAAACATAAGACTAGAAAGAGAATTAAAATTACCATTTAATGGTGCACTTTCCACTTTATAAATACTTCTACTATTAAAGACAACTTTATAAACAGGATTACATCCTTAACATGCTTATAAATACTATGCTGCTCCACCATGGAATGCAAACTTGAAAGTTACCCTTAAAAAAAAAAATCACCACCTAAAGGAAATGATCCTGCATGGATCATAAAATTAGCAAAGGAGTACACTTTTTAAAAAGTGGTCTCAAATCTCAGCAGAATTAAAGGAAGGTTTTCTTAATGCTTTGAAGAATAATGACTCTTTTCTATTATCTTTCAACAAAGTAAACAGATACATCATGTGTCCTTCTGACACCTGCAACCCAAAGTACACAAAAGTGATGAAGACAAATATCAGTCATTCATTTGGATTCTGTATGTGGTATCCTCTTTATTTATTCCTTCTTTGGTTTGGATTTCTAGGAAATTTCTGTTTGAGCCAAGCATTTAATGAATGTGCTATTAACAAACACTTGTGGTATCTTAGAAGTAAAAGTGTGACTCTGGAGATTTGATTAAACTAACTGAAGAATGAATGTCGTGAGCACAGACACATAAACACAGAGTGGACATGTATGCAGAGAGCTCTCTGTCCCCCAATGCCTACAGATTATTAAAGATTATTTTACCTTGTTTCATCTATTTAGTATCATCACACTAACATGGTTGAGTCCTCATTCCCTCTATTAATCAGATCACCTTCTAAGATTTATAAGAGGAAATGTTTAGTTAAAGCCAGAATGTTACTATTAAATTTGATGTGCAATATAAATGGGCAGCATGGGTCCAAAGCTTTTCCTACCATATGCAGTGTTATCCTGTGAAAGAGAACATCTTAGGAAGAAGATGAGGAATCTAAGGCTAGCCAACACAGGGTGTAATTTATCTTCATATTTCATCACTTGAAAGAGCACTGTGTGTTTTTCTTTCTGTAATTCCCTAATTTGGTAGATCTGCCCAAAACATGTTCAGGAGACCTAATAAGTTACAGGAATGGAAAAGAGCAAAAAAAAGTTAAGTTGAAGAGGTGTCTCAAGTGAGTACAATGAACAGAAATGAGGAAGTGAAAGTTTACATAAGAGGAAAACATAAGACTAGAAAGAGAATTAAAATTACCATTTAATGGTGCACTTTCCACTTTATAAATACTTCTACTATTAAAGACAACTTTATAAACAGGATTACATCCTTAACATGCTTATAAATACTATGCTGCTCCACCATGGAATGCAAACTTGAAAGTTACCCTTAAAAAAAAAAATCACCACCTAAAGGAAATGATCCTGCATGGATCATAAAATTAGCAAAGGAGTACACTTTTTAAAAAGTGGTCTCAAATCTCAGCAGAATTAAAGGAAGGTTTTCTTAATGCTTTGAAGAATAATGACTCTTTTCTATTATCTTTCAACAAAGTAAACAGATACATCATGTGTCCTTCTGACACCTGCAACCCAAAGTACACAAAAGTGATGAAGACAAATATCAGTCATTCATTTGGATTCTGTATGTGGTATCCTCTTTATTTATTCCTTCTTTGGTTTGGATTTCTAGGAAATTTCTGTTTGAGCCAAGCATTTAATGAATGTGCTATTAACAAACACTTGTGGTATCTTAGAAGTAAAAGTGTGACTCTGAGAAATACAGAGCAGCAGAGGGCATGGGAATGATTTGATTATTTTTGACCAGAGCAATGCAGGCTTTCAGGCTAAGGAAAATATCTGTAGGTTATTCATTTAAAACAAAACAAAACAAAACAAAAAAAACCACTTGGAACTATGCATTACGGTTTATAGGTATAGTAAAAAGAATTCTGTGGGACATTTTTCTGAGCATAATAATGGCACTTTTTATAAGATGAATTGTCTTCTCTTGGGTTCAGAGATGGCCTCAAGTTGGAAGCAGCGTTTCGGGAAGGTAGCTAAAAATGACAACTATTTATTTCATTGATGGGGGGCATCACACCCTCACAGCACTCCAAGGCCTCAGTCCTTTCTTAGTGTACTGACAAACTCGGTACATGCACAGCTTTGGGGACTGTAGGTAGAGTTAAACAAGACTGTATTTAGTTTGTTTCTTATGTGGTGGGTAAAAGTAATTATCTTCTTCTTTTATGACCACAGTTTTGTTCTTTCATTCCCATCATGGTTCAGTATGTGTTCTGAATGATTTCTTTGCCAAATAAAATTTTACAAGGAAAGGGGTGGGGGTGGGGGTGAAGGAAAGCAGGAAGGAGAAAGGAAAAAAGATGTCCTCTAAAATACTGGCTGACAGTGACGGGCCACTTTCATTAACCTCTATTCTTTCTATTATCACCATTCAAAAAGTCAGTTGATCTAGCCTTCATCAACAGTTTGGCAATTAGAAATATAATCAGAGACTGTGAGGCACAGAAAGGAGCTTAGACATTACTTTAACCAACATCCATTACATTCTGATGACCAGAGAGACAAAATGACTTGTCCATGGAGCAATGAAATCCATTTTGCTCATTATTTCTATCTCTTCTGTAACTTTAGTTCTAGCTGTGGAGTATTTCTTTATTCATTTCAACAAAGTAAACAGATACATCATGTGTCCTTCTAAATGACCCAAAGTACACAAAAGTGATGAAGACAAATATCAGTCATTCATTTGGATTCTGTATGTGGTATCCTCTTTATTTATTCCTTCTTTGGTTTGGATTTCTAGGAAATTTCTGTTTGAGCCAAGCATTTAATGAATGTGCTATTAACAAACACTTGTGGTATCTTAGAAGTAAAAGTGTGACTCTGAGAAATACAGAGCAGCAGAGGGCATGGGAATGATGTGATTATTTTGACCAGAGCAATGCAGGCTTTCAGGCTAAGGAAAATATCTGTAGGTTATTCATTTAAAACAAAACAAAACAAAACAAAAAAAACCACTTGGAACTATGCATTACGGTTTATAGGTATAGTAAAAAGAATTCTGTGGGACATTTTTCTGAGCATAATAATGGCACTTTTTATAAGATGAATTGTCTTCTCTTGGGTTCAGAGATGGCCTCAAGTTGGAAGCAGCGTTTCGGGAAGGTAGCTAAAAATGACAACTATTTATTTCATT
Source organism: Tragulus kanchil (assembly GCA_022376925.1). Lineage (NCBI taxonomy): Eukaryota > Metazoa > Chordata > Mammalia > Artiodactyla > Tragulidae > Tragulus > Tragulus kanchil. Next base: position 137,186,662 of record JAIOJX010000004.1, read on the forward strand.
GATGGGGGGCATCACACCCTCACAGCACTCCAAGGCCTCAGTCCTTTCTTAGTGTACTGACAAACTCGGTACATGCACAGCTTTGGGGACTGTAGGTAGAGTTAAACAAGACTGTATTTAGTTTGTTTCTTATGTGGTGGGTAAAAGTAATTATCTTCTTCTTTTATGACCACAGTTTTGTTCTTTCATTCCCATCATGGTTCAGTATGTGTTCTGAATGATTTCTTTGCCAAATAAAATTTTACAAGGAAAGGGGTGGGGGTGGGGGTGAAGGAAAGCAGGAAGGAGAAAGGAAAAAAGATGTCCTCTAAAATACTGGCTGACAGTGACGGGCCACTTTCATTAACCTCTATTCTTTCTATTATCACCATTCAAAAAGTCAGTTGATCTAGCCTTCATCAACAGTTTGGCAATTAGAAATATAATCAGAGACTGTGAGGCACAGAAAGGAGCTTAGACATTACTTTAACCAACATCCATTACATTCTGATGACCAGAGAGACAAAATGACTTGTCCATGGAGCAATGAAATCCATTTTGCTCATTATTTCTATCTCTTCTGTAACTTTAGTTCTAGCTGTGGAGTATTGTAACTTTTTATCATTTCCATTCAGTTCTGCCATTCGAATTGAAAGAGGAAATTTAAATCTATAATAGTGTTGTTTATATATATGCTAAAAGGAGCAGGCATGGAAACTTATGGAGAAAATTAGGATTTAGTCCTTCTTAGGAATTTTCTGTGTTGGTACCCTTTTGTAAAACTCCTACTGCAAAGAAAATTGTCCTTCAAAATTCAGACTACTACTTGGGACACTGAGAAAATGTAGGGTTTTATTTTATCTTTAATGAGTTGATGGTAGTTTGACTAAGTGAAAGTGACAGTTGCTCAGTCGTATCCAGCTCTTTGTGACCCCATGGGCTGTAGCCCGCCAGGTTCCTCTGTCCATGGGATTCTCCAGGCAAGAATACTGGGGTGGGTCACCATTCCCTTCTCCAGGGGATCTTCCCACCCAGGAACAGAACCCACATCTCTTGCGCCTCCTGCAATGCAGGCAGATTCTTTACTTCTGAGCCACTGGCTAAGTCCAAGTAGCTCAGAAGGTAAAGTCAGAATGGTTTTAGTAAATTTTATCTAAATTAGCAGTTTTGCAGGCTATCCAAAGTCAAGTGTGCATCTTTGCAAAGAAGAAAAAAAAAGGTTTATTGGTCAGTGATAGGATATGAAACATGATGACAACTTACTGTGTTTTTCATAATTCTCCACTCGGACAGTGACCTTTCCACTTCTTTGTAATTAAAATGTCATTTTTTTTTCATGAAAGTGTATGGATAAATTATGTTATTTTTTCCCTTGACAAAATTAAAATCTGCAAGCAACTTAATGTCTGTGCTCCTCCCTTTAACTGTTAATGTTCCATGAAATCCAAAAGTCTGAGGACCACTGGGTTAGATAATGAATAACACAATGTTGAAAAATGACTGACTTAGTTCTCTTCCTTGTTTTGATGAATAAAAAGTAAAGAGGAATTACTTTTGGAATGATAAGTCAAATAGCCCAAAAGATAAAGTCATTCAATCAAAAGGTATTTTTGGATCCCTTAATTCAACTTTATAGATATTAATAATAATATTTAGAATAATAATACAACCTTTAACTATATTATCAGGTCCTCCAAAACTGCTTTGCCAAGGTCATGGTGAATTCATCAGCAATGAATTCGCCTATTTGATTACATAGTGGATCACTCAGCAGAAAATAAGAAGTTTTAAATTTATATCTAGTTTTTCAAAAAAAAAAAAAAAAAAAACACAGCTCAATTTAACCATACACATTATTAATGGGGTATCTTTTTCTCCTAAAAGTGAACTTAATATAACTGAACAAACACAAAGTTCCTAAAGGTATTGATTTTTATTTTGAGGTATGCATTGTCAGATCAAAAACCAGTGGCTTTCTAGTTTATAGTATAGATTTCAGTGATGAAAATAAGCTTATTTTTAGCTGTAATGCTTGAACCTCCTTTGCAGGATTAAAAAGAAAAAAATTTGGATCTAACATGGGCTGTAGCCCGCCAGGTTCCTCTGTCCATGGGATTCTCCAGGCAAGAATACTGGGGTGGGTCACCATTCCCTTCTCCAGGGGATCTTCCCACCCAGGAACAGAACCCACATCTCTTGCGCCTCCTGCAATGCAGGCAGATTCTTTACTTCTGAGCCACTGGCTAAGTCCAAGTAGCTCAGAAGGTAAAGTCAGAATGGTTTTAGTAAATTTTATCTAAATTAGCAGTTTTGCAGGCTATCCAAAGTCAAGTGTGCATCTTTGCAAAGAAGAAAAAAAAAGGTTTATTGGTCAGTGATAGGATATGAAACATGATGACAACTTACTGTGTTTTTCATAATTCTCCACTCGGACAGTGACCTTTCCACTTCTTTGTAATTAAAATGTCATTTTTTTTTCATGAAAGTGTATGGATAAATTATGTTATTTTTTCCCTTGACAAAATTAAAATCTGCAAGCAACTTAATGTCTGTGCTCCTCCCTTTAACTGTTAATGTTCCATGAAATCCAAAAGTCTGAGGACCACTGGGTTAGATAATGAATAACACAATGTTGAAAAATGACTGACTTAGTTCTCTTCCTTGTTTTGATGAATAAAAAGTAAAGAGGAATTACTTTTGGAATGATAAGTCAAATAGCCCAAAAGATAAAGTCATTCAATCAAAAGGTATTTTTGGATCCCTTAATTCAACTTTATAGATATTAATAATAATATTTAGAATAATAATACAACCTTTAACTATATTATCAGGTCCTCCAAAACTGCTTTGCCAAGGTCATGGTGAATTCATCAGCAATGAATTCGCCTATTTGATTACATAGTGGATCACTCAGCAGAAAATAAGAAGTTTTAAATTTATATCTAGTTTTTCAAAAAAAAAACACAGCTCAATTTAACCATACACATTATTAATGGGGTATCTTTTTCTCCTAAAAGTGAACTTAATATAACTGAACAAACACAAAGTTCCTAAAGGTATTGATTTTTATTTTGAGGTATGCATTGTCAGATCAAAAACCAGTGGCTTTCTAGTTTATAGTATAGATTTCAGTGATGAAAATAAGCTTATTTTTAGCTGTAATGCTTAAACCTCCTTTGCAGGATTAAAAAAGAATTTTATTAATCTACTATCATCCATCTTCTAAAATGTTTGGAACTGCTCAATTTCACATTCAACTAAAATATTCTAAGTTCTTCTTAGCAACAGGTTCTGACTTAACACTGATCAAAACTGTGTAGTCAGATTAAGTAATCACCAATGCAAAATGATAAAATCCACCAAGTCTGGTATATTACTGCTGATCCTAGTTTGTATCAAGTAGAACTGCTGTATTTCCCAGCACTTATTTGCTAGTAAATTACTTGTATAAAAGTACCTACTTGGGATTTTGTCAGTGTTTTATAGTAAATTTTTAAGTAAATTCTATGCTGGAGGCCTTATGATAAGTATCAGTGCCACTGTTTTAGTCTCTAACTCATATCCCTTTTTATCAAAAAAGAGATGTTTGGGGCAGGTCCTAATTAAGACAGCAGAATGAAGGGGTCAGTTACTGGTTAGTGTCATCAAAAGGTGATTCCAAACCTACAGATCCAGAAAGTACCAGCTCTGCAATAATGTTTGCATTCAAAGAAAGTATATTCACCTGCAGGCGAACTGCCTTTAAAATAAGTGCAGGCACACCAAATACAGGTCTCATCTTTTAAAATTTTGTCTCATGATACTTTCCTTCTTCAATATGCTTTTAATTCGCAGATGCCACATTCCAAAATATCTTTACAAATAGCACCGTGGTTTACTTCTAACTCCTCCTTCTTGAGTTTAAATGTGTGTATATTTTGTGTTCTGAAGAAAAAACAATGCAATTAAGTTTAAGAGATGACTCAGTAAAGGGAAGAACACGACTCAATGTCAAGTGATCCTGTGATTAACCACTTTCTCATCAAACAGAACGCTAAACGGAGCAGTTACTTTATTTAAAATATGAACTTGAAAGCTACAGAAGAGTAAAATGGTCTCAAGTGACTCAGTTTAGTCTGATGTAGTAAAAGACTTTTATATAGTGGACAGAGAGGGGACAAACTGTTGAAACCTATGCTGGGTTAATGGTGCGCCAAAGAATAAGAAGTTTGCTTTCGCACTGTGGATATTCTGAACTTTAATAGAGCATATGTTTGCTTTCCAATTTGTCACTAAATTAAAATAGATTTTTAAATGGCTTTTCTTTTTTCTCCATGTGAAAATCACGGCTGTTTAGAGAAACCAATCATGAGAACAAGAGCCAAACCTGCCCTGATTTGCAATTTAAGAAAACGGGCAATAATATCCATGATGTTATCAAGAAGGACTTTAAAGCAAGTGAAATCTGGGTTGAGTGTTAAATTCCACAATCCAGAGAAGCAGCCACAAGCCTCTGACTGCTCAGAACACACTGCACTTGTCAAATACTTTCCAATGTAGTTTTCACCTGATTGACAAGTGCTCCTAAAAACAATGCCAAGACTTTTAGAAGTTTTCTGAGTTCTCTGCACAGCAAAAGACCACATGATACCAATATAAGATGCCTTGTGTAATGAACAAACACAGGTGGAGGAGAAAGGAGAAAACGGTTTTAAAATATCACTTCTTTCATCTCAAGATCACAGTTTCAAGATGAAGGTATCACTAGCAAATGTAAGCATATAGTGAAGGCTGAATAAATGCTTACTGTGAAATTATCCGCATACAAGCTGCAAAAGATTCTCTTAAATAAATACTTATCCAATTTATTTCCTTTTCAAGTTTATTCACACGGGTGAAAAAAATACCAGTTTTCTATTCCATGCTATAGTGTTTAATAAATCTGACTCCTTTAAAAGGACCCAATTTCAAAGGAAACCCTATCAAGAGTGTCCTCAGAGTACATTTCCCAAAAAAGTGACTCACCCCCGTTTGTGTATATTTTGTGTTCTGAAGAAAAAACAATGCAATTAAGTTTAAGAGATGACTCAGTAAAGGGAAGAACACGACTCAATGTCAAGTGATCCTGTGATTAACCACTTTCTCATCAAACAGAACGCTAAACGGAGCAGTTACTTTATTTAAAATATGAACTTGAAAGCTACAGAAGAGTAAAATGGTCTCAAGTGACTCAGTTTAGTCTGATGTAGTAAAAGACTTTTATATAGTGGACAGAGAGGGGACAAACTGTTGAAACCTATGCTGGGTTAATGGTGCGCCAAAGAATAAGAAGTTTGCTTTCGCACTGTGGATATTCTGAACTTTAATAGAGCATATGTTTGCTTTCCAATTTGTCACGAAATTAAAATAGATTTTTAAATGGCTTTTCTTTTTTCTCCATGTGAAAATCACGGCTGTTTAGAGAAACCAATCATGAGAACAAGAGCCAAACCTGCCCTGATTTGCAATTTAAGAAAACGGGCAATAATATCCATGATGTTATCAAGAAGGACTTTAAAGCAAGTGAAATCTGGGTTGAGTGTTAAATTCCACAATCCAGAGAAGCAGCCACAAGCCTCTGACTGCTCAGAACACACTGCACTTGTCAAATACTTTCCAATGTAGTTTTCACCTGATTGACAAGTGCTCCTAAAAACAATGCCAAGACTTTTAGAAGTTTTCTGAGTTCTCTGCACAGCAAAAGACCACATGATACCAATATAAGATGCCTTGTGTAATGAACAAACACAGGTGGAGGAGAAAGGAGAAAACGGTTTTAAAATATCACTTCTTTCATCTCAAGATCACAGTTTCAAGATGAAGGTATCACTAGCAAATGTAAGCATATAGTGAAGGCTGAATAAATGCTTACTGTGAAATTATCCGCATACAAGCTGCAAAAGATTCTCTTAAATAAATACTTATCCAATTTATTTCCTTTTCAAGTTTATTCACACGGGTGAAAAAAATACCAGTTTTCTATTCCATGCTATAGTGTTTAATAAATCTGACTCCTTTAAAAGGACCCAATTTCAAAGGAAACCCTATCAAGAGTGTCCTCAGAGTACAGGGACTAAGCATGTAAACAGAGCTGCCCAGCTTTCAAAACTGGTCACCAGACTCTTCTTTCTCCAGGCAGATTTTTATTAAACTTGGTATTAAACAATGTTGCCTGGAGCTTGATTAACAATTTATGCCTTCCGAAGCAGATTAGCAGAAGTCTGTCATTTTGATTTTTTAATTCTTAATCTCTGTTTGGAAACAGAATGCACCTCTGAGTGTACACTTTCAATATATGCATTTTATTTTCAGAATTCAAATCTGAACATTGTTCTTTTCTGAATTTTTTTTTCTTTTAAGTTTTAGTATCCGCATGTGTTACTATATATATTCTATGCTAAATAAAGCAATTACTTTTTTGTTACATGATTTTTTTTTAACCTCTCATTCAATAAATCTTAAATGTTCTTTTTAATATATTTTGAATCTGTTACTTGCGAGAACCAAAAGACTATTGTAAAAAAGGAGTAGGATTATAATAAAAGCTAACACTTAGTACTTATAATATTTCTGGCACTGTTCTAAATGGTTACATGAATTTAATGTTTACAACAATGTTCTGAAATAATTCCCAATTTTACAGACAAAACTGGAGATACAGCAGTTAAGCAACTTGCCCAAGATCACACAGCTGGTACATGTCAGAACTAAGAGTAAATCGTGGCAGTCTTGATAACCCATTCTCTTAAATATTAAATTATTGTGCCTTTTGTGCTTAATATTGTACATGTGTATATACCAAAAAGATGATAGATGGATAGATTCAAATGTTTGTATCTCAAATCCAAAAATAATGTCAAAAGTGTAGGGATATGTGTGTGTATATGTATATATATATATATATATGCATATACACATTGACATATGCATGGATATATATGCAATATATTTCTCAGAACTCAAAAACATAATTATAAAGAAAATAAGAGATATCTTTCCCTTTCACGCCTCAGTGAATTTATCAGCATATTCCCACAACAAGTTAGATCAATTAATTATAGCCCAAAGCAGCAGATATCAGCCTCACAAAAGCCTTTTAGCTTTAGGCCTGGCTTTTCACTTCAATTTGAGTCAGTCTTACAATCACTTACTGTTGGTCCCAAGAGGAACTTGGCAAGAGTTACTGGAAGGTTCAGACTCATCATTCATCAATTTATTCATTCTATAATATTTATTAAGACCCTCCTGTGCCCCATGCTGGAGAGATACTGGAGTAGTAAGACAACATACGTAGCACTTTGGAAATAGATTCTTTCCTCATATTCTATACACAATAAATCCCATAAGAATTAAAGATTAAATAAGAGTAGGAAATAAAATTCAATTATGCATTTTATTTTCAGAATTCAAATCTGAACATTGTTCTTTTCTGAATTTTTTTTTCTTTTAAGTTTTAGTATCCGCATGTGTTACTATATATATTCTATGCTAAATAAAGCAATTACTTTTTTGTTACATGATTTTTTTTTAACCTCTCATTCAATAAATCTTAAATGTTCTTTTTAATATATTTTGAATCTGTTACTTGCGAGAACCAAAAGACTATTGTAAAAAAGGAGTAGGATTATAATAAAAGCTAACACTTAGTACTTATAATATTTCTGGCACTGTTCTAAATGGTTACATGAATTTAATGTTTACAACAATGTTCTGAAATAATTCCCAATTTTACAGACAAAACTGGAGATACAGCAGTTAAGCAACTTGCCCAAGATCACACAGCTGGTACATGTCAGAACTAAGAGTAAATCGTGGCAGTCTTGATAACCCATTCTCTTAAATATTAAATTATTGTGCCTTTTGTGCTTAATATTGTACATGTGTATATACCAAAAAGATGATAGATGGATAGATTCAAATGTTTGTATCTCAAATCCAAAAATAATGTCAAAAGTGTAGGGATATGTGTGTGTATATGTATATATATATATATATATGCATATACACATTGACATATGCATGGATATATATGCAATATATTTCTCAGAACTCAAAAACATAATTATAAAGAAAATAAGAGATATCTTTCCCTTTCACGCCTCAGTGAATTTATCAGCATATTCCCACAACAAGTTAGATCAATTAATTATAGCCCAAAGCAGCAGATATCAGCCTCACAAAAGCCTTTTAGCTTTAGGCCTGGCTTTTCACTTCAATTTGAGTCAGTCTTACAATCACTTACTGTTGGTCCCAAGAGGAACTTGGCAAGAGTTACTGGAAGGTTCAGACTCATCATTCATCAATTTATTCATTCTATAATATTTATTAAGACCCTCCTGTGCCCCATGCTGGAGAGATACTGGAGTAGTAAGACAACATACGTAGCACTTTGGGGGAAATAGATTCTTTCCTCATATTCTATACACAATAAATCCCATAAGAATTAAAGATTAAATAAGAGTAGGAAATAAAACTGTAACTTTACTGACAACTAGATAAGTATATATTTAAAATTTGGGGATAGCAATAGACTTCCTAAGCTGAAGCCAGAAGTTGAAAACAAAGTGAAGAAAGTCAGCAAACTGAAGGAATGCATGCTTTAGTAATAACAGGCCAATAGTGCCAGTTTTGTATAAAATGAATAGGACATTCACAGTTGATTTTGTCTCCTCCCCAAACTTACATCTTACATGAACATGGAAATTAGTCTTTCATTTCAGGTTATATTATGATCGATTAATAGGGTCTCTATTCATTTTCAGATGTGGTATTTGACCTCCTGCCCCAGCTTAGAAAGAACCAACACATCCCTCTTCACTGTCAAAAGCTTATTACAGTTTTGCTGTTAATAGTATGCCTCAGAATATTTTGGGCTTCCCAGGGGTCACTCGTGTTAAAGAATCCGCCTGCCAACGCAGGAGACATAAGAGACGCAGGTTCGATTCCTGGGTTGGGAAGATCCTCTGATGAGGAAATGGCAACCCACTCCAGTATCCTTGCCTGGAGAATCCCAGGGACAGAGTCTGCTGGGCTACAGCCCAGAGGATCACAAAGAACAGGACACAACTGAAGTGACTTAGCACACTCCACGCAAAATGTTTTCATGTTGTTTCTTTCACTAACCACTACAAGTCCCCCAGTAGGTCCGTGGTACAACATAAAGTAGAAATACTTTTCAGCAAGAGATCATTTTACGCAAGAAATTTAAGATTTAAGTGATGGAGGTTCGATTTAATTCAATAACTATTTAACTCACACTTGAGTGCAAGGCGTTGTGTTGGTGCCATGGATAGCGCCATGATATTCAGCTGGTTATAATATGTACTTAATACAGACACACCTCGGATGTTGCAAGGTTGGTTCCAGATCATCACAATAAAGTGAGTCACATGCATTCTCTGGTTTCCCAGTGCCTATAAAAAGTATGCTTCCACTATACTGCATTCACTGTGAAACAGTATTATGTCTTTAAAAATGTGCACATCTTAATTTAAAAATACTTTATTGCTAAAAATGCTAACAATCACCTCAGCCTCCAACAAGTTGTTATCTTTTTGCTGGCAAAGGGTCTGAAATAGTGCTAGAAATGACAGAGAGACACAGAGTGAGCAAATGCTTTTGGGAAAATGGCACTAATAGACCTGCCCATGCATGGTTGCCACACTCTCTCAATTTGTCAAAAAATATAGTAACTGGGAAGTGCAGTAAAGCGAGGTTCAATAAAGGGAGGTATACCTGTATCAAATCTGACTGTCAGAAACTGCCGTTTTAGAAACTTTTTCAACGAGTAGACAGATGTTCTGCCAGGATTGAGGCTTTCAGTCATAAAAGGACTACCACTGCTAAACCTAGACTTTAACGTAGGACACCCAAGCTCAGTATCAATATTAATATTCAGCTGGTGTACACCAGAACAGCTGTCCAAGTTGCTAATCTCCAGTGTCCCGACTCAACCTCAATGACCAAACCTCAGAGGGTATTCAGGGAAATGGTCAAGAATCTATTTGTCTAGGAAACTTTAACTTCCACTCACCTATCTTGCCCTCAGCTTAGATTTTTCACTGCATGCTCCTCTGATAGCCTCTACTTAGCCTCTCTGTAAATCTGTTGTTTCAAAAGTCTCTACAAGGTAGTTCGGGTCTCACCTACCACACTGTAAGCACCTAGAGAACAAAGCCTCTTAGGTCTTAATCTCTGACCAAGCCTAGCGCTGTTTTGGACAAATGGCAAGAACACCTGAGATACTTGTTGAAAGAAGAAATGGAGAGTATTCATTATGAAATTCTGGACCACATTTATATGCCTTTACATTATTCATGGGGGTTATTTTTTATTTCTTGTAATCTGATTTGCTCTGAACATATTGTAGGAATACACTTAAGAAGCAAGTAAGGTCAGTGGCACAGCCCAGACCAAAAGGGTATACCCAATAAAAGGGTGAAGGGTCATTCCCAGGATGACCTTGGTGCCTTCAGGCAAATGTCTGAAATAGGGTTACAGACCATATAACTGATGGGTCTCCTAATAAAGTACGTGAATTTTTTTTAAATCATTATTCCTTGGCCCATGTGGGCCTCCCATTGCAGTGCCCCCTCTCGTTGCTTGAATTTTTTTATTTGGGATCTTTCTTATCTAAAAGTTGCAATTTCTTTGGTCACTCTGCCCCAAGACACAGAATTGTTAAGAGTTTTTATTAATGTGTTCAGGTTGAAAACTGTGGCTGCCTATGTTTTGTCTCCTTGGAATAGACTAGGAAGCTAAACCTTGACATTTGGTTTATTACCCACCAATAGTAGTACATCAAATGAAATTTACAAAACAATCTACGTGCATGTTTCATGAGCAAAATCATTTTCCCCTAAATTCCTATCCTGCGCATGCTTCTTGAGGTTCTACAGGAAGTCTAATACCAGATTCTATATACCTTCTTATAACCTTGAACACAACACACAAAATAGATTGAATTAAATTCAACTGATTATGTAGTCCTATTTCATTCCTTAAGTGGCAGTCAATACGCAGAATGGGATCTTCATGAATATTATTTGGCAATGAACTATGCAGTTCAGCCCAGCTCTCTCTGAGCATGCCAAATGTTTTGTAAGGTTTGAGACGAAGTAGGAGAGGTTTGGATGATGTTCTTTATACTTCCTCCATTTAATGTGATATCCATCAGCCTGAACTCAAAGGTACATAGAGAATTTTAAACTTACTAATCAATAGAAGTTGGTTTCACATAAGCGGATTTCCTAGAATAAAATAGGTACCATGGTACATTCGGGAAAATTTGTCTCCTATCTCACCTCTATGGAAAACTGTAACTTTCAAGGAAAGAGAACAGACCTATGGATCAGAAAAATTGGGAAAGTGATTCCCATTCCTTTGGATAACACTCCCTTTGGTTAACACTTTCAATCAGTAACATCTCATGTTAACACAAATCATCTAAACTCTGTATGGGCAGCCTCTCCCATACTTTACATCCCCAACTTTAGAATAATAAGTAGAGAATTAAAGGATTTTCTGGAGTGATTAAGCTATTGGGGGTAAAGGGGAAGCCAATAAGTAAGCTTATTAACAGAGGAAAGGAGATCAGAAAAGTAAGCTACAGTAATTCATGTTCAGCATCCTAAAACTCTGATCACTTCTTACTCTTTCTCACCAAGTATTTTCAGCTTTTGTAAGGATGCTTTGGGCTATGACTGAGAAAAAAAAAATCCCATTTCAAACTGGAATGAAATAAATAAAACCATATTTTACAGAAACGACATTCCATAGAAATGCAGGTTCCGAGCAATCCAGAGATGAGTGGAATGATCAAAACTCTGGATCTTTCTGCTTATCCCTCCTGCCATCTTCAGCATCAACAACAACCAACGATTCCCCTCAAACTTTAATGATTGCTAGTGGCTACTAGAGCTACATCCTTCCTTAGTCTCGTCTAGCAGAAGAAAGAGAAAAACCTCTCTCATAATCAAGGATTAAAGGTAGCATCCTTCAGCCAGACTGAGCCAGTTCAGGGCATACAACCACTCAGTATATTATTAATTGCTAGTAAATTCCATGTGCTTTTAGACTAAAGATCTAAAAAAGATGGCTTTTTAGACTAAAGATCTGTTGTTGGGTCAGCTTCCCTTGATTTTATTTTGTGTGTGTCTGTGTGTGTGTCTGTGAGGGGGGGAGGAGGGTGCAGGAACAATATCTAGACAAAATGGGGATTCCATCAGTAAGAAAGAAGATGGAAAATGAAAGCTGGCTAGTTAATAAGTCCTGTCTACTACAATTTAGCCTGAGAATCAGTATTACTCTAAGTAAAAATCTTAAGTTTTAAGTGGGTGAGGGATTCAATGGAATTCAGTTTCATAAACCATAGCTTTAAAGGTAATACATAATAAAACCAACACCTATCTAAGTCCATCAACTGAGGGTTATCTGCAGAATGGCAATCAGAGTGATACTAAACTGTATGAATGACCTCTGTTCCTATTTTATTTTACTCTGTGCATGAAGTAGATTTTGGTGTATTTGTTTTGGGAATATACTGACTAGAAATACATCACTGTACAAAAAGAAAACATTTTTTTCATCTAGGGAGTTGAGGCTTAACTAGCTGGAAGGGAAATATAATTTCATTTTGTTCTCATAGTCTCATTTAGAAAATAACCTTAAAAGATTCAAAGGACATCAAGCCATGTGAGCACTCTCCTTGCTCTCCAGGGACTTGGCCTGGGCTTTAACTTTTCTAGCATTTTCTGAAATGTTTTCTTAAGCAACATTTTTGCCTTTAGCACTGTCCTAACCACTGGAGCTTTAAGAAATCCTTAAAAAGTGTTGCTTAAAAATAGCATCACAAAACAATTTTCCTTTCTCTGCCTTACTGAAAAAAAATTTTTCCCAAATCTTTTAAGAAAGAAAAATCCTCTAAACAATCTGGATCTTTCTGCTTATCCCTCCTGCCATCTTCAGCATCAACAACAACCAACGATTCCCTCAAACTTTAATGATTGCTAGTGGCTACTAGAGCTACATCCTTCCTTAGTCTCGTCTAGCAGAAGAAAGAGAAAAACCTCTCTCATAATCAAGGATTAAAGGTAGCATCCTTCAGCCAGACTGAGCCAGTTCAGGGCATACAACCACTCAGTATATTATTAATTGCTAGTAAATTCCATGTGCTTTTAGACTAAAGATCTAAAAAAGATGGCTTTTTAGACTAAAGATCTGTTGTTGGGTCAGCTTCCCTTGATTTTATTTTGTGTGTGTCTGTGTGTGTGTCTGTGAGGGGGGGAGGAGGGTGCAGGAACAATATCTAGACAAAATGGGGATTCCATCAGTAAGAAAGAAGATGGAAAATGAAAGCTGGCTAGTTAATAAGTCCTGTCTACTACAATTTAGCCTGAGAATCAGTATTACTCTAAGTAAAAATCTTAAGTTTTAAGTGGGTGAGGGATTCAATGGAATTCAGTTTCATAAACCATAGCTTTAAAGGTAATACATAATAAAACCAACACCTATCTAAGTCCATCAACTGAGGGTTATCTGCAGAATGGCAATCAGAGTGATACTAAACTGTATGAATGACCTCTGTTCCTATTTTATTTTACTCTGTGCATGAAGTAGATTTTGGTGTATTTGTTTTGGGAATATACTGACTAGAAATACATCACTGTACAAAAAGAAAACATTTTTTTCATCTAGGGAGTTGAGGCTTAACTAGCTGGAAGGGAAATATAATTTCATTTTGTTCTCATAGTCTCATTTAGAAAATAACCTTAAAAGATTCAAAGGACATCAAGCCATGTGAGCACTCTCCTTGCTCTCCAGGGACTTGGCCTGGGCTTTAACTTTTCTAGCATTTTCTGAAATGTTTTCTTAAGCAACCTTTTTGCCTTTAGCACTGTCCTAACCACTGGAGCTTTAAGAAATCCTTAAAAAGTGTTGCTTAAAAATAGCATCACAAAACAATTTTCCTTTCTCTGCCTTACTGAAAATATCCCAAATCTTTAAGAATGTTTTCTTTTCTTTTAGGTTTTATTTGAAAGGCAACTAAGCTGAAATGCAGATGTTTATCTAAATCCAAGTCAAAATGATTTGAGAAATAATTACAAAATATAAAAATGAAAACTCAACAGAGCTGCCACTGCTATCTGGCTAATTCAAAGCAAATGTGAGGTTCTGGGGTTGCTTTTTTTACAGATGCATTTATGTGGATGTGATGTATGCCGCACAACAGGATGTTCCTGAAACATCCTGTGATAAAATCTAAAGTCAAATATCTTACATTTTTCCGCTTATCTTGTGTTCCCTTAGAAGTGACTTTGCCATGTTGGATTTCACTCACTTATGCAAATGTTTAGCTATGACAAAAATGTCTTTTTTGCCAAGCAATTTAGGGGTAAAATTAAGGAGCCATGACCACAAAAGTTACAAATTTAATTAGGAAATGAGTTATGTGTGAAATTTTCAGGAAAAGGGGCATTGAGCTCTTATAAACTGTCCTCCTTTGAATGACAAAGGGAGTCCCAGGTTGACTGTGTAGGTACGACTTCCCAATTGGAAAGATGACCTGTTGGATGTTTTTCTCTTAGGGCATTTTTTTCCAATAAATGTGGATAATAGTAATTTTAACTTCAGAAGGGTGCTGTAAGAAGTAATTAAGATGAGCATGCAGGAAGCACCCCCAAAATATTAGGTATTTTGCTGCTGCTGTCATTGTTATCATGCATTCTTCTAAGTATTCAATCAGTTTGAGAGTCTTGGGTATTCTTAACATGCTGCAAGTTTTTGTTTTTTTTTTTAATTTCACTAATTGGAATGATGCACATTTTTTATGTCACAATGTTCCTGGAATCATCATTTAGGAGTTCAGGCTTACCTAGCTGGAAGGGAAATATAATTTCATTTTGTTCTCATAGTCTCATTTAGAAAATAACCTTAAAAGATTCAAAGGACATCAAGCCATGTGAGCACTCTCCTTGCTCTCCAGGGACTTGGCCTGGGCTTTAACTTTTCTAGCATTTTCTGAAATGTTTTCTTAAGCAACATTTTTGCCTTTAGCACTGTCCTAACCACTGGAGCTTTAAGAAATCCTTAAAAAGTGTTGCTTAAAAATAGCATCACAAAACAATTTTCCTTTCTCTGCCTTACTGAAAATATCCCAAATCTTTAAGAATGTTTTCTTTTCTTTTAGGTTTTATTTGAAAGGCAACTAAGCTGAAATGCAGATGTTTATCTAAATCCAAGTCAAAATGATTTGAGAAATAATTACAAAATATAAAAATGAAAACTCAACAGAGCTGCCACTGCTATCTGGCTAATTCAAAGCAAATGTGAGGTTCTGGGGTTGCTTTTTTTACAGATGCATTTATGTGGATGTGATGTATGCGCACAACAGGATGTTCCTGAAACATCCTGTGATAAAATCTAAAGTCAAATATCTTACATTTTTCCGCTTATCTTGTGTTCCCTTAGAAGTGACTTTGCCATGTTGGATTTCACTCACTTATGCAAATGTTTAGCTATGACAAAAATGTCTTTTTTGCCAAGCAATTTAGGGGTAAAATTAAGGAGCCATGACCACAAAAGTTACAAATTTAATTAGGAAATGAGTTATGTGTGAAATTTTCAGGAAAAGGGGCATTGAGCTCTTATAAACTGTCCTCCTTTGAATGACAAAGGGAGTCCCAGGTTGACTGTGTAGGTACGACTTCCCAATTGGAAAGATGACCTGTTGGATGTTTTTCTCTTAGGGCATTTTTTTCCAATAAATGTGGATAATAGTAATTTTAACTTCAGAAGGGTGCTGTAAGAAGTAATTAAGATGAGCATGCAGGAAGCACCCCCAAAATATTAGGTATTTTTGCTGCTGCTGTCATTGTTATCATGCATTCTTCTAAGTATTCAATCAGTTTGAGAGTCTTGGGTATTCTTAACATGCTGCAAGTTTTTGTTTTTTTTTTTAATTTCACTAATTGGAATGATGCACATTTTTTATGTCACAATGTAATGTGCCACTGGGGGCAACATGCCCATAATTCTACTCACTGAAATGTGTTTTGGCTGACACAGTGAATGTGCCAAATGTGGCTTAAATTCAGAATTTCCTCAAAGCCTTTTCAGCACCATTCCCAGAAAATCTGCAACCCGAGCTGGGCTCCTCATTTGGGTTTGCAAAGGTGTGAACTAACTACAGCCAAGACGAAGTAAAAAGGGTAGATACGAATTCCGTTCAGCGCATTATTGTCTTGGGAATCTTATTCTAACCTGATGGCCAGCTGTCCTCGTCCGTGTGGTAATGAAGAAAAACACAAGCGACCACAATCAATGGCATTAGAAACACATGGCGCTAGCCTGAGACAGCACACCTGCACGTGTACACAAGCCACGTGTGAACATGCACACTCACGTGTACACACACACCCCCGCACGTGTACACAAGCCACATGTGAACATGCACACTCACGTGTACACACACACGCCCCTGCACGTATACACAAGTCACGTGTGAACATGCACACTCACGTGTACACACACACGCCCCTGCACGTATACACAAGCCACGTATGAACATGCACACTCGCGTGTACACACACACACACACACACACACACCCCTCCACCACCAAAGCACACTGCAAACAAAACTCCGGAATGAGGTTCTGGTTCAAGATGGCAACATCAGAGGGTCGCGCCCTCACCTCCTCCCGCGAACACAGGAAACCCACCCTACACGTGGAACTACTTCCTCGGAAACAAACCTAAAACCTGGCTGAGTAGCTCCTACCTACCGGAGAAAGCCCGCAGCCCAGCAGTAGGAAACCAGGGGGACGCCATCCGGCCAAAACCCGGCCCCCCGCCAGTCAGGAGGGAACTTAAACCCGCAAGTTCTCCCTTAGAAGCCGAGGGTTTGAACCTCACCTCGCGCACCTGCACCTGAAAGCCTTCAAAACGTCTCTGAAAACCAGCCAGGCTCCGGCCCACTGAACCCTGCTGCTGTCATTGTTATCATGCATTCTTCTAAGTATTCAATCAGTTTGAGAGTCTTGGGTATTCTTAACATGCTGCAAGTTTTTGTTTTTTTTTTTAATTTCACTAATTGGAATGATGCACATTTTTTATGTCACAATGTAATGTGCCACTGGGGGCAACATGCCCATAATTCTACTCACTGAAATGTGTTTTGGCTGACACAGTGAATGTGCCAAATGTGGCTTAAATTCAGAATTTCCTCAAAGCCTTTTCAGCACCATTCCCAGAAAATCTGCAACCCGAGCTGGGCTCCTCATTTGGGTTTGCAAAGGTGTGAACTAACTACAGCCAAGACGAAGTAAAAAGGGTAGATACGAATTCCGTTCAGCGCATTATTGTCTTGGGAATCTTATTCTAACCTGATGGCCAGCTGTCCTCGTCCGTGTGGTAATGAAGAAAAACACAAGCGACCACAATCAATGGCATTAGAAACACATGGCGCTAGCCTGAGACAGCACACCTGCACGTGTACACAAGCCACGTGTGAACATGCACACTCACGTGTACACACACACCCCCGCACGTGTACACAAGCCACATGTGAACATGCACACTCACGTGTACACACACACGCCCCCGCACGTATACACAAGCCACGTGTGAACATGCACACTCACGTGTACACACACACGCCCCTGCACGTATACACAAGCCACGTATGAACATGCACACTCGCGTGTACACACACACACACACACACACCCCTCCACCACCAAAGCACACTGCAAACAAAACTCCGGAATGAGGTTCTGGTTCAAGATGGCAACATCAGAGGGTCGCGCCCTCACCTCCTCCCGCGAACACAGGAAACCCACCCTACACGTGGAACTACTTCCTCGGAAACAAACCTAAAACCTGGCTGAGTAGCTCCTACCTACCGGAGAAAGCCCGCAGCCCAGCAGTAGGAAACCAGGGGGACGCCATCCGGCCAAAACCCGGCCCCCCGCCAGTCAGGAGGGAACTTAAACCCGCAAGTTCTCCCTTAGAAGCCGAGGGTTTGAACCTCACCTCGCGCACCTGCACCTGAAAGCCTTCAAAACGTCTCTGAAAACCAGCCAGGCTCCGGCCCACTGAACCCTCAGGGCGGAAGGGTCGGAGAAAGGCTTCTTCGGGGCGCCCCGGGGGCAGGACTCACCTGCTGCAGCCTCGGCGCGGGCGGCGGTGCGGGCGTGAACCTGCTCCGCACGGAGCCCTCGCTTGCTTGTGTTGCAGCTTAGCTTCGGCCTGCGGGGCAAGCAGCTGATTTGACGCTCACGCTGGGGACAGGTGGGGTGCTCCCCGGCCCCGCGGCGGGGCGCTGGCCGGCGCCACCACGGAGCGGACTGGGCCGCCAGGCCGTGGCGCCCCCTTCCTGCCTCTTCCGCCTTTGCCCCTTCCCGTCTCCCTCCGGCCCCGCCCCTCAGCGGCGCAGGTGCCTGCAGCCGGGCGTTCCAGGCTGGAGCCCGGAGAGACAGTTCTTGACTGGCTGCCGCCATGGGCACTCGGGGGACAGTGCAGGGAAGTCCCCCAGCCCCTTCGAAGAAAGAGGCCCATTTGCTTGGCTTGGAAATTGGGTAGAGGGGCAGATTTCAGATGTGGCCCAGAACTAGGGATCCAAAGCCCAGCTTTTCGGGGGGGAAAAAAGGCCAGGGCATGCCATCATCTTTGCACTTGACCTCTGCGTGTTTACAGCAGGCAGTATCTCCCAGACAGGGGCTTATACTCTCCTCTGGAGCCCAGGTGTCCAACGGAGGGAATGCTTCTGGATCGCCTGGCACTGAAGGCCAGCTGCTTATCCTGGCAGTCCCATAGGGCATCTGTGAATTGGAGCCATCTTTATATAAAGTGTACTTTTATGTGTATAAATATAATTATCTAACAATAAAATTGGCAGTATAGGTTGCTTTGTGTTATAAGAATAATAGTGAAGCCTATTCAGAATAAAATTAGTATTACTTAGAGACACAGGAAAAATGTTATTTCAAATTTCAGTTCATATACATAACTTTTGCAAGGTGTGTGTGATCAATATAAGACATTCAAGCATAAAAAAGTACTTTTAGATTAAAATATCTGGGGGAAGTTAAAGTGAGTTCATAATAAAAGGACTAGGATACAATTTCTGGCTGTTAAAATGATCTTTTTCATGTATTTTTAGATGAGGCATCATGGCTTTCAAATTGCTATTGTATGGAAATCCTGTTAGAAAATTTTTGGAGTGATTTGATAGTCTGTTTTAGTGTTAATATTTATAGTTTGCCAGAATTGCATTATTTTCAATAACTCAAACTTATAGTAAAATATTTTTAACTTTCTACATTATATCAGAGTATAGTCGATTAACAATGTTGTGATAGCTTCAGGTGAACAGCAAAGGGACTCAGCTGTATATACATATATGTGTATCCACTCTCCCCCAGACTCCCTTCCAACTAGGCTGCCACATAACCATGAGCAGAGTTTCCTGTGCTATACAGCAGGACTTTGTTGGACATCCATTTTAAATACAGCAGTGTGCGGTATTTTTAACCATTAACAATGTGGAAGAAATTTTTTCAGTATCATTTTGATGAACATCCCAGCAAAAAAAAAAATTCAGGCACCTTATGATAGACCATGGAAGACTAGTGTGTACATGTACCACTGAAACTACAGAACTTTAACTGACCGGCTTTTGCTCTGAGGCTCTGGTTCAACCCAAAGTCCTCGGTTGAGGCACTTTTGCAGCTGTCATTATATTTTCCTGAAATCTAGTCCAGGTAGTTCTGTACCAAGCCCAGGCTGTTTTCATTCCACAGTCATTTCCCTAATGTGAGCGGAGAAAATGTTAGATTTGCAGGTCCCTCCCTGGAGGTTTCCAAGTTTAATGTCTCCTGAAAACAATATATTCATCAAAACTAAGACACACAGAGCCAGCTGATTCTAATTCTCTTTTTCCTCTTAATTCCATTTCTCATAATGCAGTCTTGGGCTTCCCAGGTGGCCCTAGTGGTAAGGAACCTGCCTGCCAATGCAAGAGACCCAAGAGATGCATGTTCAGTGCCTGGGTTGAGAAGATCCCCTGGAGAAGGGCACAGAAACCCACTGCAGTATTCTTGCACACAGAAAGCTATGGACAGAGGAGCCTGGCAGGCTACTGTCCACAGCATCCCAAAGAGTCGGGCACGACTGAAGCAACTTAGCACTCTCGCATGCATAATATGGTTTTAGTAATGATACACTCAATTGACATTATTAAGCATAATTGTTTTAGTACTCAAATTATTCATTTAGATTTAAGGAGATTTACAGTTTTTCCTAAAAACAGTGAGTGGCCTCATGTGGCATGTTAGTATCTGGGGACTACATTGGATCCCGCTCATGCGCCATTTCAGGTCTCATTTCCCCTGTCTCTCACTCCAGCCAGTGCCATGAGAACCAGTTCTACACATATCCTGACCCACTTTTTGCAAGTACACACCTTGGTTTCTGCCCTGAGGCTTCTCTGCTGACACCACAAAGTGAGGCACTAATGGAATCTGTTCTAGCTAAACCCTCTACAATCCAGAAGTGCAAGCGATTCATTCCGGGAGGTGCATCTTTGACGAATCCAGCACTGGAGCCTAGGACTAAGTGTTTCTCCCTTTCCGCCCCAGAAGAGCAGGTCCTGAGATGCATTTCATAGGGTTTATAGGACGATCTCATGAATTGGTGGCCAACTTGATAACACTTTCTTGCAATTAATTCCCCTTCTTCCTCTCTTTGAAACTGAAATTGATATTGAAAGTGAAAGTTGCTCTCTCCTGTCGAACGCTTTGCAACCCCTTGGATGAGCCGTGGAATTCTCCAGACAAGAATACTGGTGTGGATAGTCTTTCCCTTCTCCAGGAGATCTTCCCAACCCAGGTATCAAACCCAGGTCTTTCAAATTGCAGGCAGATTCTTTACCATCTAAACCGCTGGGAATCCTCTTTCTCTCTTTGCTGCCCCCAAATTCTGCAGTCAGAAAAAGTACTCCCTCTCCAAAATATTTGCATGTAAAAATGGGGGAAATGAGTTATCATTATAAAAATCAAGGCTATCAGCCTGTTTTTCTCGCCCAAATATGTACCCCCTGAACACCTTCTTCTTGCATGTTCTTCTGTTAGTCATCATTCACTCATATTCACTCATTCATTTATTCATCCTTATTTTCAACAAATACTGATGACTTGCCTACTATATGCTAATGACAGCAGATACAGTGATGAACATAAGCCCTGTTTCCTTCACTGAGGACTAGGTCTCCAGGCAGATTGTCAAAAATGACTGGTAGGGGACCCTTTGAATGCGTTTTTCTCAAATCTGAAAGCACAAATGCAGGCTACTTCACTGGCCAGATAATAGATGGTGATAAAGAACATTAGAACTCAAACAATCAAAGCACGGGAAAAAAGCTACAACATACCCATTGGAAAGTCTCTCAAGCAGAAAGTCTCAGACATGCAGAGGTAAAACAGTGGATAGTCCACTGCAAGGATGAAAGGGCTAAACTGGAAACTACATCCCTGGACCACACACAGGGGAACTAGATGTTGGTGTCTCCATCCTGTATGGAGCTCAACCGGAAAACAGGTGCCACTTAGCTGTTGGTTGAAGGGCTCAGGAGAGTGGGTGATGGGGTGATGGGTATTGGAAAACAACAGACTATTAAGTGGAAAAAGCCCAGCTTGAGCAGGAAACTGCTGCTTAAACAGGTTTATGCAGAATGTGATTGTATGTCTTTTTAACAGCCTCTAAAAGTCTTTTTTTAAAGCCTTTTCGGAAGTAGTTTCCTCTTTTCCTGTGGTACTGTTAGTTGGCAGATGCCTCTGGGAAAGGGGGATCTGAATTCTAAAAGGCTCTTAAATAATGTTGGTTAAAAATTACTTTTAAAGTTATCTGCTGGATAGCACCTTGCCCTCTTCCTCTCACCCTCCCCGGTGGTTTTCTTTTTCCCGATCCCTATCTGATTTGCCAATTACTTTCCTCAGAAACCTCTCTCGTTCTCTGACACCTGTGCTGACAGAACATCCGGTCCTGGCAGGCAACTGCCAATTCTCATTGGAAAATCATTGCTAAACATTTCAGCACCAGCTCACAAGACGAGATCCCCCCTCTGCCCATTGGCACCATGGAAACTGCCATTATTCCTCATAATTATGAGTCCCAGCCCTTCTCTCTGTAACTCTCTATCCTGCTGGCCTTCCTGGGTTCTTCAACAGTGTGACAAAGGCAGGCCCATCTTCAAAAGACAATGGCTTACCAGAGGGTGCCTCAGGGGCCAGAAAGGTGCACAGAAGGAATCTGAGCCTTAACAAAAAATAACAACAACATCCGGACAGCACAGCAGGCTGGGAAAAAGCCAAACACACCGGGTGTTACTGTTTACTTCAGAAAGAGGTCATAGGGCATATGAAACAACTAAGCCATTCTTGTTTGTAACGTTTTCCAGGATTAAATGCTGCAGGCCATTTTCATACATTTTAAGGGGAATAAAATATCATCTGTATATTTTTAAAAGGCATGAATTAAGTTTAGCTCTGACACCCAAAAGTAATGGTCCCTGACCTGAGGCCTGACCTCCCACTAGGGATTTCAGATGAGGTTAATGGTTGCTGCACAATCAGATCCGTGTCACATATTGAATATAGGTCAAAAGATGACTGCTTCCTGCAAAAAAAAAAAAACAAAAACAAAAAAAAAATAACCTTTCTGAGACACCATTTCATATTAGCATAGGACCATATGCTCAGGATCAGAAAGAAATTGTGTATCTGAAAGAAATTACTTTGGGAGAAAATCACATTTGGAGCTAAGGCATTTGGCAATGAAACTACATTTCTGTAAGCCTTTATTTACTGATTACAGAGAAATCTTGACCTGAAATTAATGAAAAATGTGAGCATGTCCTAGTAAAGTTTAGGAAACTCATGGACAACTTCAAATGATTTTATGCTATGACTTTCCTCTTGCTTTTTTCAAATGTGGTACTGTTAGTTGGCAGATGCCTCTGGGAAAGGGGATCTGAATTCTAAAAGGCTCTTAAATAATGTTGGTTAAAAATTACTTTTAAAGTTATCTGCTGGATAGCACCTTGCCCTCTTCCTCTCACCCTCCCCGGTGGTTTTCTTTTTCCCGATCCCTATCTGATTTGCCAATTACTTTCCTCAGAAACCTCTCTCGTTCTCTGACACCTGTGCTGACAGAACATCCGGTCCTGGCAGGCAACTGCCAATTCTCATTGGAAAATCATTGCTAAACATTTCAGCACCAGCTCACAAGACGAGATCCCCCCTCTGCCCATTGGCACCATGGAAACTGCCATTATTCCTCATAATTATGAGTCCCAGCCCTTCTCTCTGTAACTCTCTATCCTGCTGGCCTTCCTGGGTTCTTCAACAGTGTGACAAAGGCAGGCCCATCTTCAAAAGACAATGGCTTACCAGAGGGTGCCTCAGGGGCCAGAAAGGTGCACAGAAGGAATCTGAGCCTTAACAAAAAATAACAACAACATCCGGACAGCACAGCAGGCTGGGAAAAAGCCAAACACACCGGGTGTTACTGTTTACTTCAGAAAGAGGTCATAGGGCATATGAAACAACTAAGCCATTCTTGTTTGTAACGTTTTCCAGGATTAAATGCTGCAGGCCATTTTCATACATTTTAAGGGGAATAAAATATCATCTGTATATTTTTAAAAGGCATGAATTAAGTTTAGCTCTGACACCCAAAAGTAATGGTCCCTGACCTGAGGCCTGACCTCCCACTAGGGATTTCAGATGAGGTTAATGGTTGCTGCACAATCAGATCCGTGTCACATATTGAATATAGGTCAAAAGATGACTGCTTCCTGCAAAAAAAAAAAAACAAAAACAAAAAAAAAATAACCTTTCTGAGACACCATTTCATATTAGCATAGGACCATATGCTCAGGATCAGAAAGAAATTGTGTATCTGAAAGAAATTACTTTGGGAGAAAATCACATTTGGAGCTAAGGCATTTGGCAATGAAACTACATTTCTGTAAGCCTTTATTTACTGATTACAGAGAAATCTTGACCTGAAATTAATGAAAAATGTGAGCATGTCCTAGTAAAGTTTAGGAAACTCATGGACAACTTCAAATGATTTTATGCTATGACTTTCCTCTTGCTATTTTAAAGATATCCAGCATCAAAAAGTTTGAAATTCTGATGCAAAAAACACTACAGTTCGTATTAGCTCATTCCTGGAATCTAGAAAGGGATCAAGTCAAACATATGAATGATTAGATTTGTTTTTTTGTCTAGTTGTGACCATGAAAAATATAATCCTGCTGCCAAGGAGACATTTTACCTAATTTGGGATAAATTGGCAAAAATGAAAACTATAAACTTCTTTCTACTATAACTGTCTTTGAATATTCTCTAGAAGGATGTCTGTCATCAACCTTGATAATATTTTAATTATAATTACAAGAGAAGTCCTTTGTTAAGCACCAATCAACTAGTTAGTGATGGTTTACATGATACTTTGCTTTTTTCTGAAAGTATGTAATGAATTTTTAAATCCTTTAAATAAAATATCACATAGAATTAGATATTACATTTATTGAGCTATAATAAACTGCTGTGGGTATGAATATTATTCACCCCATTCTTCCATATAGTTCCCACACTGGATCCCTATCATAATTTAAAACATTTAACTTTATTAGTGAAAACATGCCATTAAGAATGCAGTAGGAGGCTTCCCTGGTGGTCCAGTGGGTAAGGACACCGCCTTGCAGTGCAAGGGGCGCTGGTTTGATCCCTGGCCTGGGAAGATCCCACGTGCCGCGGAGCGGCTGGACCGATGTGTCCAGTTACTGAACCGGTGCTCTGTGAGCACTTGTGCCCAGAGCCGGTGCTCTGCAACAACAGAGGCCACTGCAATGGGAGGCCCACACGGGCCAAAGAACAAAAGATGGATGAAAATAGATAAATGAAAGACCAATAGAAGTGGCTCGCCCTCCCGCCCGCCCCCCTCACTCCCAATCCACCACCCAAAAATAAATAAATAAGTAAATGTTTAAAAAAAAAAAAGAATGCAGTGAAAGTCATAGGATTGGAGGAACTATCAATACTCAGGCAACAGAAAATGTAAAATCAAACAGCTTGGGGCCAATTCAGTTCCTCCATGTAAAATAATGCTGGTTAGAGCGAATCAGTGTTTTGAAGACGTAGCCTAATCAAATGTAACTCTAATAAAGTTAGGTAAATTGAGAATTCCACATATGGTGTGCAGAAAACTCATTACTCATTCCAAAACAAGGATTTTAACGCTTCCAAGTCTCAGTGAAAGAGTGTTGCCGCATATAAGCAGATTCGGGGAGTGATTAAGATTAGGAGTCAGTCTTATGAGGATTCTCACTATCTGTGTGTTCTTGAGTAAATCATTCAATCACTAGCCTTTTCCTCAATGTCCTACTTCTTTAAATTATTGTGAGGATTAAATGAGATGTATTATAAAGCAGTCACACAGTTCTTGGCTCACAATAGGTACTAAATAAACCTTGGACTTTTTAAATAATTATTGGTTATTTATTTATTTATTTTTAGTTGTGCTTGATCTTTGTTGCTGCGTGGGCTTTTCCCTGGCTGTGACAAGCAGGCTTCTCAACATTGTGGCTCTCTTGTTGTGGAGCATGGGCTCTAGGGCACAGGCTCAGTAGTCATGGTGCACAGGTTTAATTGCTCTGCAGCATGTGGGATGTTCTGGGATCAGGAATCGAATCCATGCCTTAAGCACTGGCAGGCAGATTCTCTACTACTGAGCCACCAGGGAAGCCCACCTTGGACATTTTGATTAGTAGTGTTATTTTATGATGATAATGATGATGATATTTGATTATTATTCTGCACAAGTAAAAGCATGACTCCTGAATCCTCCCAATCTCATATACATACACACACACACACACACACACACACACACAGAAACCAGTCAGTTCTCTTCCTAAAAATTGAACCATCACATTTTACAGTAATGGAAGAAGGTCCACATGGGAACCAGGAGACAGATGACCTAAAATCTGTTTTTCCTGAAAATAAGTATACTGTAAAACACAGTTGCCATTGTAAAGCGAGAGAGACGCTTTTTACTTTTTTTCCATGCCCTCCTATACCAAAAATATAAAGAGGCTTCACATGTCTGAAAATTCTACCTGACAGCATACCATATTATTTAAATAATTCATTTATGGAAACTTCCAATAAACTTTTAACTTATGGCTGACATTTTTTTTCCTGAAAACTTCAGGCTTAAAAAAAAAAAAGTGAGGCAGTCTCAGGGTTTAAGAAGTTTGTTTCCAATCCAATGTTTATTTTGTTGATTCAGTTGCACAAAATCATTACAGTAAATCTCTCGGGGAAAAAAATATGTTGTTGCTTTTCATACAAGAGTCAGCAATTGAAGCCTCTCAGGCCAAACCCAGCCACTGCCTATTTTCATATGACCTGCAAGCTAAGAATGATTTTCATATCTGTGTGTTCTTGAGTAAATCATTCAATCACTAGCCTTTTCCTCAATGTCCTACTTCTTTAAATTATTGTGAGGATTAAATGAGATGTATTATAAAGCAGTCACACAGTTCTTGGCTCACAATAGGTACTAAATAAACCTTGGACTTTTTAAATAATTATTGGTTATTTATTTATTTATTTTTAGTTGTGCTTGATCTTTGTTGCTGCGTGGGCTTTTCCCTGGCTGTGACAAGCAGGCTTCTCAACATTGTGGCTCTCTTGTTGTGGAGCATGGGCTCTAGGGCACAGGCTCAGTAGTCATGGTGCACAGGTTTAATTGCTCTGCAGCATGTGGGATGTTCTGGGATCAGGAATCGAATCCATGCCTTAAGCACTGGCAGGCAGATTCTCTACTACTGAGCCACCAGGGAAGCCCACCTTGGACATTTTGATTAGTAGTGTTATTTTATGATGATAATGATGATGATATTTGATTATTATTCTGCACAAGTAAAAGCATGACTCCTGAATCCTCCCAATCTCATATACATACACACACACACACACACACACACACACACACAGAAACCAGTCAGTTCTCTTCCTAAAAATTGAACCATCACATTTTACAGTAATGGAAGAAGGTCCACATGGGAACCAGGAGACAGATGACCTAAAATCTGTTTTTCCTGAAAATAAGTATACTGTAAAACACAGTTGCCATTGTAAAGCGAGAGAGACGCTTTTTTATTTTTTTTCCATGCCCTCCTATACCAAAAATATAAAGAGGCTTCACATGTCTGAAAATTCTACCTGACAGCATACCATATTATTTAAATAATTCATTTATGGAAACTTCCAATAAACTTTTAACTTATGGCTGACATTTTTTTTCCTGAAAACTTCAGGCTTAAAAAAAAAAAGTGAGGCAGTCTCAGGGTTTAAGAAGTTTGTTTCCAATCCAATGTTTATTTTGTTGATTCAGTTGCACAAAATCATTACAGTAAATCTCTCGGGGAAAAAAATATGTTGTTGCTTTTCATACAAGAGTCAGCAATTGAAGCCTCTCAGGCCAAACCCAGCCACTGCCTATTTTCATATGACCTGCAAGCTAAGAATGATTTTCATATCTTTACGTGGTAAAAAAAAGTCAAAATAGTATTTCATGATAATTATATAAAATTCAAATTTTGCTGCCCCTTAAATAAAATTTTATTGCAACAAATCATTTGCATATTATCTGTGGCTACTTTCATACAACAATAGTGGAAATGAGTAGCTGCAACAGAGACCCTGTGGGGTCCACAAAGTTTAAAATCTTTTTATCTGGCTCCTTAGAGAAAAAAATCTGACAATTTCTGTTCTAATAGAGCAAGCCATACTACCAAAAAATAAAAAGCTGCATAGCATCCTCCAACTTAGGCACAGGTTTTATACAAAATATTCATTTGGAAGTCAGTTGTCCATGAGAACCAAATAATAAATGACAGTTTGACATACCTAGGTTAACCCACAAATGCTGATTCACTTCTGATTTATTTTGACTGTAGTACTAGGAACCTGAGGTATAAAATTTGGAAATGGATACCATAAGTTGCCAAGGTCCCCTGAAGAAGGAAATGTCAGCCCACTCCAGTATTCTTACCTGGGAAATCCCACAGACAGAAGGGAGCCTGAAGGCTACAGTCCATAGGGCTGCAAAAGAGTTGCACACAACTTAGCGACTAAACAACAACAAAGCTGGAAGAAAGAGGAGGGGGAAAGCCCATAATCTTTTCCTGACTGCAAGGCTGTAGCTGGATACATAGAGTTCTTGCTGGGTGTGCTCATAGTCTTTGAGCAGAAGAACTTTATATTATGTATATTATATTCCTCACAGTACTTAAACAAGGGCATTTATAAGTGCACAATATATGCGTGTTAAATGAAAGGGCATCCATTTATTTCTACGTTACATGTTCTGAGTAGTTGACATGGTCTCAATTTCCCCTACTTCTCTGTCTGTCTCTTAATAACAGGCATGATTTTCACAAATTCAAATCCTTTTGTAAAAAATATATTTTTGATTTTAAAACCAATTTTTCAACTTTTTCCTTTGCAAAACCACATACAGTGAGAAATACATTTTACATCACAACCAAATGCACATACTCACCAATACTTATAACCTAAAAGTTTCATCAAAAATGAGAACTTTTTGACATGCAAAACTTTCTTTTTTACTATATTCTAATCATTGAATTATTTTGAAATTCACTTCGGACTTACTAAATTGGTTTTCTGACCAATTAGTAGGGTCACAATCCACATTTTGAAAAGCTGGGTCTATGATATTCAGAATAAATTCTTGAGTATTCACAAATGAGTTGAGTTCTTTCAGGACTATTGATTGAGCACCTTAATAAGGTTCTGGTCCAGACACATAGGGCTTCCGTGGTGTCCCTGTGGGAAACAGCCTGCCTGACCGGGATTGGATCTCTGGGTCGGAAATCCTCCAATTTAAAAAGGCAAAAAAGGGTTTTATACAAAATATTCATTTGGAAGTCAGTTGTCCATGAGAACCAAATAATAAATGACAGTTTGACATACCTAGGTTAACCCACAAATGCTGATTCACTTCTGATTTATTTTGACTGTAGTACTAGGAACCTGAGGTATAAAATTTGGAAATGGATACCATAAGTTGCCAAGGTCCCCTGAAGAAGGAAATGTCAGCCCACTCCAGTATTCTTACCTGGGAAATCCCACAGACAGAAGGGAGCCTGAAGGCTACAGTCCATAGGGCTGCAAAAGAGTTGCACACAACTTAGCGACTAAACAACAACAAAGCTGGAAGAAAGAGGAGGGGGAAAGCCCATAATCTTTTCCTGACTGCAAGGCTGTAGCTGGATACATAGAGTTCTTGCTGGGTGTGCTCATAGTCTTTGAGCAGAAGAACTTTATATTATGTATATTATATTCCTCACAGTACTTAAACAAGGGCATTTATAAGTGCACAATATATGCGTGTTAAATGAAAGGGCATCCATTTATTTCTACGTTACATGTTCTGAGTAGTTGACATGGTCTCAATTTCCCCTACTTCTCTGTCTGTCTCTTAATAACAGGCATGATTTTCACAAATTCAAATCCTTTTGTAAAAAATATATTTTTGATTTTAAAACCAATTTTTCAACTTTTTCCTTTGCAAAACCACATACAGTGAGAAATACATTTTACATCACAACCAAATGCACATACTCACCAATACTTATAACCTAAAAGTTTCATCAAAAATGAGAACTTTTTGACATGCAAAACTTTCTTTTTTACTATATTCTAATCATTGAATTATTTTGAAATTCACTTCGGACTTACTAAATTGGTTTTCTGACCAATTAGTAGGGTCACAATCCACATTTTGAAAAGCTGGGTCTATGATATTCAGAATAAATTCTTGAGTATTCACAAATGAGTTGAGTTCTTTCAGGACTATTGATTGAGCACCTTAATAAGGTTCTGGTCCAGACACATAGGGCTTCCGTGGTGTCCCTGTGGGAAACAGCCTGCCTGACCGGGATTGGATCTCTGGGTCGGGAAGATCTCCTGGAAAGGAAAATGGCGACCCACTCCAGGATTCTTGCCTGGGAAAATCCCATGGAGACAGGAGCCTGGGGGCTGTAGTCCATGGGTCGCAGAGTCAGACGTGATGTAGTGACTGAGCACACACACACACACACACACACACCCAGACTCCATGCTAGACATGGAGAAGTGATCAGGAAGACGCTCCCCCTCACCTCAAACGACTGGATGTCTAGGTGGGAAGGTAACCAGAGTAAAAGCCATGGAGGTTAAATAACACTCAGCTCATCCAGGGCTACACAGGAGTCACAGTACCAAGTTCCCAGCAGCAATTAAAGAATTCCCCATCCGCGGCACAGCTTTGCCTCTATTAAGTTTAATATTTTAATTAACTTTAGGTTTAGGACATGGCTTCCTGTTCTGCTACTTAGATCTAATTATTCCCCCAAAATTTAAACCAGTGTTTGAGAGTAGAAAAACTTTAGGAGGTATTTAGCTTAAATACAGATACAAATTGAGTATAAGTATAGATAATACTGGAATGAGGCATTTAGAAGTTTTCTTTTGCTTAAGTAGAGAGGCATTTGTTTTTTCCATTGTCATTAAACTTTTTAAAGTTCATTTGAATTCATTTTTATAATCAAGTTACTAAATAATGTTATTATTATAATACATTTTAAATTGCAGAGCATTTATAATTGTAGAAAAACTAACTTGAAATAAACTTGCTATATCTTCTTGAGACCATTACTATTTTTAACTTAATTATAATATATTATCCAATGATGCAATTAGACATTTTATAAGCAGGGAAATTCACAAAAACAAAAAAAGTACACAATACCCAATTGTTGTGGTATTTAAAATTACAGCTAAAAGAAAACTGTACCTCAAAGAGGTTTATCTCACTTGTCTTAAAGATTTATAGTTAATTAAAGGTAGGTAATTCCAAATGTACTGCAATTTCATCCATTTAACAAAGAACCTATTTTAGCGGTATAAAGTACAGATATGAGAAAGCACAGGGTATTTTTGGTTTTAAAGATATTATACCCACTCTCATTTATTTTGAGGAAGAATTCCAAAATATGTGCCTCCCACTCTTTCCTCTCTTCGTGGGAGCCCTTAGAGTTTGCCCTACACTCAGTGCAGCAGCCTCCACTCACGTCTGCTTCCCAGGTGTGCCCAGAGTCCTCCTCCTTTCCTCTCTTTCCACTTGCAGAACCTAAGTCCTTTTGCCTAAACAATCAGAGAAACCACCAAACTTGTCTCCCCAGGTTTTGTCTCCTGCTCCTTTGAAATCCAGGCTCTCTATATAGAGTTGTTGGTACTCGCGTGACTTCAAAAGCGTCAGCCCATCCCACCGTGCTTTGCGGCCCTCACGGTCCACCACTATGTTTCAGGCACATTTAATTGCTCTTTCTTTTGTAGCTGTGATGGTTAATTTGATGTGTCGACGTGGCTAGGCCACTATGCCCGGATAGTTAGTCAAACATAGCTTCTGTGAAGCTGAGTTTTTTAGATGAGACTAACTTTTAAACTGGTGGATGTTGAGAAAAAGTGATTACGCTTTGCAATGTGGGTGGGCCTTGCCCAATCAGTTCAATCAGTTCAAAGCCTTTAGAGCACAAAGATTAACCCCCCAGCAAAAAGGAATTTTGCCAGCACATGGCCTCAGGACTGGAACAACAACTCTTCCCCAAGTCTCCTAGCCTTCCATCTTACTCCATCAGATTTTAGACTCACCAAGCTTCATAACTGCATGAATCAATTCCTTCAAATAAATCCCAGATAGATAGGTAGGCATATATCCTGCTGGATCTGTTCCTTTGAGAACCCTGGCTCGTTCACCAAGCATACCAAGCCTTTTCTCACTGCAACACCTTCAACACCTAAGCACTGGAACACTTTGCTCTTAATGTTTGCTCAGCATGTAATTGCCTCCTGTGTAGCATTCACGTCTTAGCTTGGAGTAGCTCACCCAGCTACTCCATCGCTTCATCTCATTTCATTTCCTTCATGGGACTTCTCATCCTAAAATGATCTTCATTCGTTTGCTTATATATTTTCTTTTTTACTTGTTTTATATATTTTTAATGTTGCTTCATGTTTTAATTAGGCTAATTTCTCTGTGTACTTATGTTGGCATGTTACTGATGTATGTGGTATACATCAACAAAAAGTCATTTCTTCTTTTTTGTAACTTTTTATTTTATATTGGAGTACAGTTGATTAACTGGGACTTCCCTGATGGCTCAAACAGTAAAGAATCTGCCTGCAATGCTGGAGACCTGAGTTCAATCCCTGGGATGGGACGATCCCATGGAGAAGGGAATGGCAACCGACTCCAGTATTCTTGGCTGTAGAATTCTATGGACAGAGGAGTCTAGAGGGCTACAGTCCATGGGGTTGCAAAGAGTCAGACACAACTAGGCAACTAACACTTTCAGTTACAATTGATTAACAATTTTGTGTTAGTTTCAGGTGTGCAACAAAGTAACTCAGTTATACATATACATGTATCTATTCTTTCTCAAGTTCTGTTTTCCTTTAGGTTTTATTTTGTTTCTCTCTGATTAATTCTGTCAGGGAAAATACCTATCTTGTTCCCTGTTACTCCTCAGCATTTAGAACAATGCCTGGGAAATAATAAGCATTCAGGAAGTATTTATTGAGTAAATAAATGAACAAATTAATAAAGAAAACATTTTTGTTAAAGTTCAAATTACTTCCTAAGCAATATCTGTTAAGCCTCAGAATCCATTTAGCTCAAGAGGTCATTCTCCATCTAGAATCCATATAATGAAATAGAAAACTGGCTAGATATCTCATGAAAAAGTAGCAGCTCCCCTGTTAGTTTCCACACATAATCGTGATGCTTAAGCCTTAAATAGGAAACCTCAGACATATGCTAAAATTGTCCTAGATCTATCTTTCTTTTTTTCGTAGTGTAGTCTAATAAGTCTAATTAAATCAGAGTGAGTCCATTATTATTCCTTTGTAAACTCTCATGATTAAAAGGAGTTTTCCTATCTATTATTCCCCTTATGTAAACATCATTCTATTCCTAATGCTACATTCCTTACATTCACGTCTTAGCTTGGAGTAGCTCACCCAGCTACTCCATCGCTTCATCTCATTTCATTTCCTTCATGGGACTTCTCATCCTAAAATGATCTTCATTCGTTTGCTTATATATTTTCTTTTTTACTTGTTTTATATATTTTTAATGTTGCTTCATGTTTTAATTAGGCTAATTTCTCTGTGTACTTATGTTGGCATGTTACTGATGTATGTGGTATACATCAACAAAAAGTCATTTCTTCTTTTTTGTAACTTTTTATTTTATATTGGAGTACAGTTGATTAACTGGGACTTCCCTGATGGCTCAAACAGTAAAGAATCTGCCTGCAATGCTGGAGACCTGAGTTCAATCCCTGGGATGGGACGATCCCATGGAGAAGGGAATGGCAACCGACTCCAGTATTCTTGGCTGTAGAATTCTATGGACAGAGGAGTCTAGAGGGCTACAGTCCATGGGGTTGCAAAGAGTCAGACACAACTAGGCAACTAACACTTTCAGTTACAATTGATTAACAATTTTGTGTTAGTTTCAGGTGTGCAACAAAGTAACTCAGTTATACATATACATGTATCTATTCTTTCTCAAGTTCTGTTTTCCTTTAGGTTTTATTTTGTTTCTCTCTGATTAATTCTGTCAGGGAAAATACCTATCTTGTTCCCTGTTACTCCTCAGCATTTAGAACAATGCCTGGGAAATAATAAGCATTCAGGAAGTATTTATTGAGTAAATAAATGAACAAATTAATAAAGAAAACATTTTTGTTAAAGTTCAAATTACTTCCTAAGCAATATCTGTTAAGCCTCAGAATCCATTTAGCTCAAGAGGTCATTCTCCATCTAGAATCCATATAATGAAATAGAAAACTGGCTAGATATCTCATGAAAAAGTAGCAGCTCCCCTGTTAGTTTCCACACATAATCGTGATGCTTAAGCCTTAAATAGGAAACCTCAGACATATGCTAAAATTGTCCTAGATCTATCTTTCTTTTTTTCGTAGTGTAGTCTAATAAGTCTAATTAAATCAGAGTGAGTCCATTATTATTCCTTTGTAAACTCTCATGATTAAAAGGAGTTCTTTATACTTCCTATGACAAATCATTCCTATTGGAGAACACCAGAGGGACTTGTCAGGGTGTAGGCCTAGTATCAAAGGTTCTACCTACTAACTAGTTTCTTTTTTCTCTTTTGAGTTAATGAGACAAAGATTGTCCATATTGCCAAAATTAAAGTCAATGCTGATTTTTTTTTTTTTAACACGAGAACTCAAAGTAGGACCAACTCCAGTAGCTATGTCAAATTCATTTAAAACTGTTCGGGATATTTTAACTTCATAAATACCTTCCAGCACAATCTTTGGATCTCCTATTATCACAGAGTGTTAATGTAGTTGACTAAAATGAGGGTGACCAAATTCTCCTTTCATTTATCTGCTCATCTGTTCATTCATTTCATTGTGAAGCATTGCTAAATACCAGGTACTGAGCTAGGTGAGTACCCACTGGTGAATAAAAGACAGAGTCCCTGGCCTTAAGAACCTTACCGTATCAAAAGAAGCAAGGAGGGGTAAGCAAATGCATAATTCAATATATAGATACATTATTTTAAAGCTATAAAGGACACAGATCCTGCTGTGAAGGAAACAGATCCAGGTAAGAGAACAGACAATAATTGAGGCACTATACCCTTTGAGAAGGTAGTCATGAAAGGCCTCTTGAGGTAGTGATATTTTATTCCTAATCTGAAGGATG
Source organism: Tragulus kanchil (assembly GCA_022376925.1). NCBI lineage: Eukaryota > Metazoa > Chordata > Mammalia > Artiodactyla > Tragulidae > Tragulus > Tragulus kanchil. The sequence goes on from JAIOJX010000004.1 coordinate 137,221,541, forward strand.
ATAAAGAGGAAGCCCAGAGAGAACAGGGTGGAGAGATGAAGGTAGATGAGGGTATCAGGAAGAAGGCAGTATGACCGTGGACTGCAGGAAGGACTGTGCCCAATAGTTTAAGAACTGAAGGGATCGGGGCTTCCCTGGTAGCTCAGTGTTAACGAGTTCACCTGCCAGTGCAGAGTTCAATCCCTGATACGGGAAGATCCCACATGCTGCAGAGCAACTAAGCCTGTGAGCCACAACTATTGGGCCCACGTGCCACAAATACTGAAGCCTGTGAGCCCTAGAGCCCGAGTTCCACAAGAGAAGTCACCACAACAAGAAGCCTGCTCACCTCAACTAGAGAGTAGCCCCCACTCTCCACAATTAGAGAAGAGCTTCTGGCAGCAGTGAAAACCCAGAATAGCCAAAAATAAATAATTAAAAAAATAATAATAAAAAGAACTGAAGGGATCTTTTTCCAGGAAACATCATCCTTAAAATCTTTTGGATTTTTTTTTTCTTTGCTTTCACCTCTGGCTAAGATATGCTGCCTTGCCTGAATTGTCACCCTTCCCTGGATAGGCAGTATGCAGGGGGAAAGCATTTCAATGGAAACCATGTAGTTTGTCATGCTAATTGAATCTCTTGAAGAGAATTTGATTAATAGATGCCCTGGTTGCTCATTAGGCAAGCCCAGCCTGGCTGCACTTTGACGAACTCCTTTGTCAACTGGAGAACTCAGTTTGTCCCAGTCGCTCCTCCCTCCGTGGTCATGCTCTTCAGCTCACTGCCAGCACCCTTTAGAAAGTAAACACTTCTGATCGGATGAACTGCATCAATAGTTTTTTCCTTCCATACCTATAGTGCTGATTATGTAGACCAAAGTCAGAAACCTTCTATTGGTCTTGCACTCAGCCCACACACATTTAGGTCATCTGAATTCTGTTGTAGGAAAGGGGATCCCTTCCCTGGTCCAAGAGTGGGCTCTTGTGTAACACACGGAAATTAATTGCCCGAGGAGACATTTATTGGGAAGGGCTACCTGGGGGAAAGCGGGGTTAAGGGAATCCAAGGAGAACTGTTCTACTGCATAGCTCGAAGTTCTGGGCTTCACAGTGATGGGGTTAGTTTCCAGTTGTCCCTGGCCAATCACGGTGACACGGGGTCCTTCCTGGTGACATGAACATCACTCAGCCAAGATGGGTTTCAGCGAGGATTCTAGAAGGTTGGCAAGATGTGTGGACTGAAATCTCCTCTCTCCTTTTGACCTTTTCCAAATTCTTCCTGTTGGTAGTAGCTTGTTAGTTCTGAGTTCCTTACCAGGATCTCTTACTATAACTTATGCAAGTGATTACTATAATGCCTAGCCAGGAAGCGTGGTCCCCCTAACAATTCTATTCTGAAAAAATGAAACCAAAACATCTCCAAGGCATAGAATCTTAGAATTGAGTGGAGAGAGTCCTCTCGATTTTTAGATTTGGGCGGGGGTGGGGGGGGTCTTTCATTTATCTATTATCTATTGGTCTTTCATTTATCTATTTTCATCCATCTTTGGTCTGTGTGGGCCTCCCATTGCAGTGGCCTCTGTCACTGCAGAGCACCAGCTCTGGGCGCATGCACTCCAGAGCTCTGGCTCCATAGTTGGACACATTGGTCCAGCCGTTCCATGGCTCGTGGGATCTTCCCTGACCAGGGATCGACCTGGCACCCCTTGCACTGCAAGGCGGTGTCCTTACCCACTCGACCACCAGGAAAACCCTCGAGTTTTAGAAAACTTCAACTCATTGATGTATACTTTACCTTTTTGAATATACTATAATTAACTTTTATTAAATACACCTGAGAGGAGGCGATCATCAAAAATTGATGACTTGTGGAAGGAATCAGAAGGCTCAAATGAGTCATGATAGAATTTAAAGACTATGTGCACATCTTGCACTAGATTTTATTGATCATTTGTTCATCTGTAAAACAGAAAATTCCATTTCTTTGCTGAAAACTATCAGTTAACAGATTCAGGAACGTTAATCACCTAATCAATATGAATGTTTGTTGTTTGATATATTGGGAAACGAGTTATTAAGGAAAGACAGCATGATGCCATAGGAAAAGCTTGCATTGCAGACTATTATAAAACTAACTGTTGGGCTTCCCTGGTGGTCCAGTGGGTAGGGAGTCCGCCTTGCAGTGCAGGGGGCGCCGGTTCCATCCCTGGCCGGGAGGATCCTGCACTGAGTGGGAAAACGGGGTCCTTCCCCTTTGGTGACATGAACATCACTCAGCCAAGATGGGTTTCAGCGAGGATTCTAGAAGGTTGGCAAGATGTGTGGACTGAAATCTCCTCTCTCCTTTTGACCTTTTCCAAATTCTTCCTGTTGGTAGTAGCTTGTTAGTTCTGAGTTCCTTACCAGGATCTCTTACTATAACTTATGCAAGTGATTACTATAATGCCTAGCCAGGAAGCGTGGTCCCCCTAACAATTCTATTCTGAAAAAATGAAACCAAAACATCTCCAAGGCATAGAATCTTAGAATTGAGTGGAGAGAGTCCTCTCGATTTTTAGATTTGGGCGGGGGTGGGGGGGGTCTTTCATTTATCTATTATCTATTGGTCTTTCATTTATCTATTTTCATCCATCTTTGGTCTGTGTGGGCCTCCCATTGCAGTGGCCTCTGTCACTGCAGAGCACCAGCTCTGGGCGCATGCACTCCAGAGCTCTGGCTCCATAGTTGGACACATTGGTCCAGCCGTTCCATGGCTCGTGGGATCTTCCCTGACCAGGGATCGACCTGGCACCCCTTGCACTGCAAGGCGGTGTCCTTACCCACTCGACCACCAGGAAAACCCTCGAGTTTTAGAAAACTTCAACTCATTGATGTATACTTTACCTTTTGAATATACTATAATTAACTTTTATTAAATACACCTGAGAGGAGGCGATCATCAAAAATTGATGACTTGTGGAAGGAATCAGAAGGCTCAAATGAGTCATGATAGAATTTAAAGACTATGTGCACATCTTGCACTAGATTTTATTGATCATTTGTTCATCTGTAAAACAGAAAATTCCATTTCTTTGCTGAAAACTATCAGTTAACAGATTCAGGAACGTTAATCACCTAATCAATATGAATGTTTGTTGTTTGATATATTGGGAAACGAGTTATTAAGGAAAGACAGCATGATGCCATAGGAAAAGCTTGCATTGCAGACTATTATAAAACTAACTGTTGGGCTTCCCTGGTGGTCCAGTGGGTAGGGAGTCCGCCTTGCAGTGCAGGGGGCGCCGGTTCCATCCCTGGCCGGGGAGGATCCTGCATGCTGCGGAGCGGCTGGACTGGTGTGTCCATTTGCAAGCCGGCACTCTGGGGCACATGTGCCTGGAGACGGTGCTCTGCAGCAAGAGAAGCCACTGCAGTGGGAGGCTCACACAGGCCAAAGAAAAAAGATGGATGAAAAATAAATAAAACACAATAAAAGAGGCCAAATTTTTTTTAAAAAATAGGGGCTTTCCTGGTGGTCCAGTGGGTAAGGACACTGCCTTGCAGTGCAAGGGGCACCGGTTCGATCCCTGGCCTGGGAAGATCCCACGTGCTGTGGAGTGAATGGACCTATGTGTCCAATTACCGAGCCGGGAGCTCTGGAGCGCATGCGCCTAGAGCCGGTGCTCTGCAACAACAGAGGCCACCGTGATGGGAGGCCCATAGGGGCCAAAAGAACAAAGATGGATGAAAATAGATAAATGAAAGACCAATAGAAGTGGCCCGCCCGCCCCCTCCCTCTCCCCTCCTCCCCCGCCAAAAAAATTTTTTTTTAAAGTAAAAAAACTAACTGTTGCGTTTCCAACTTGTCCAGTACTAGTTTTGAGTCTTTGAGACAGGTGACTCCTCAAGGTCTTCAAACTTCAGTTTTTTTCATCTATAAAAATTGAGATCACAACTGCTAGATTTTTTTTGTATGGATTACATGTGAAACCATATGCAAAACCATCGAGGATGCTTTCTCTCAGATAGTAAGCTTTCAGCATATGCAATCTGCCTTTCTTTTATTGGGGGAGAAGGGTGGGAGGAGGGGTGGAGAGGGAAGGGGGCGGGCAGCCACTTCTATTGGTCTTTCATTTGGCTATTTTCATCCATCTTTGTTCTTTGGCCCCTATGGGCCTCCCATCGCGGTGGCCTCTGTTGTTGCAGAGCACCGGCTCTGGGCGCATGCGCTCCAGAGATCCCGGCTCGGTAATTGGACACATCGGTCCAACCACTCCGCAGCACGTGGGATCTTCCGAGGCCAGGGATCGAACCGGTGCCCCTTGCACTACAAGGTGATGTCCTTACCCACCGAACCACCAGGGAAGCCCTCTGCCTTTCTTTTTACCTTTTAGCATTATCGGGGGAAAAAAACCTATGAAAATATTAGGTTGGCCAAGAAATTCGTTCAGGTTTTTCCATAAGGTGTTATAGAAAAAGCCATGTAAACTTTCTAGTCAACCCATACCTTTTCCTGTTGTATTTTTAAGAATAGAAAAGTCTTTCCAAATGAGATTTTTTATGAAAGTCTTCACAAGAGAAATAAATCTTAAAATGACCCAAATAACGTTTTTGGATAGGGATATTCACTACTTCTAGGGATGCTTTAATATTTGAAATATATAGTTTTTAATATATACAGTGACCAAACTCCACCATCAAGCTAACATTCTTTGAAATCAATTTTCCCTTACTCTAAGAATGTAATTCTGGTATCTTATAAAAGTGATTGATATATTAACAGATATAAAACTTAGTCCTGCGTCCCTTATATTTCCATTGTTATTCATGTCAAATGTGATACATTCTCACTTTGCTTGGGACAATGTTACAGAAAGCTTTTTAATTAAAAGAATTCCAAAAGAGTACATTAAATTGGGCTTAACATGAAAGGGTTCTCTTTTGATGATTCAGTTAATGGTATACCAAGAATCACCTCCTGGGTGCCAAGTTCAATGCTGAGACTTTAGTACACTTTATCTCACTTAATCTTCTCAATATTTATAAGATTTAAATATATAAATATTTGGATTCACTATACAATTACATAAAACTAATATACAAAGAAGTTAAACTCAAGGTAGGACAATTAGTCAATGATGGTTTTATAACCTAAATCAAAGTAATTTGCACATAGCAAAAGTTAAAATTAAGCCAATCTAATATACATTTTAGGTCATTTTCTGTTTTTATCATTTTGCACATTATCTTGATTAATGCTATTATCATTAGACATTCAAGAAACTGTCTTCTGTGAAGTCCTGATTTTTTGAGATGATAAAGTCCTTTGTTCTTTAGCAGCAACTTTCCCTTTCTGTCTTTATCCCTCTTTCTCTCTTCCTATCTCCCCCGAGGCCAGGGATCGAACCGTGCCTTGCACTACAAGGTGTGCCTTACCCACCGAACCACCAGGGAAGCCCTCTGCCTTTCTTTTACCTTTAGCATTATCGGGGGAAAAAAACCTGTGAAAATATTAGGTTGGCCAAGAAATTCGTTCAGGTTTTTCCATAAGGTGTTATAGAAAAAGCCATGTAAACTTTCTAGTCAACCCATACCTTTTCCTGTTGTATTTTTAAGAATAGAAAAGTCTTTCCAAATGAGATTTTTTATGAAAGTCTTCACAAGAGAAATAAATCTTAAAATGACCCAAATAACGTTTTTGGATAGGGATATTCACTACTTCTAGGGATGCTTTAATATTTGAAATATATAGTTTTTAATATATACAGTGACCAAACTCCACCATCAAGCTAACATTCTTTGAAATCAATTTTCCCTTACTCTAAGAATGTAATTCTGGTATCTTATAAAAGTGATTGATATATTAACAGATATAAAACTTAGTCCTGCGTCCCTTATATTTCCATTGTTATTCATGTCAAATGTGATACATTCTCACTTTGCTTGGGACAATGTTACAGAAAGCTTTTTAATTAAAAGAATTCCAAAAGAGTACATTAAATTGGGCTTAACATGAAAGGGTTCTCTTTTGATGATTCAGTTAATGGTATACCAAGAATCACCTCCTGGGTGCCAAGTTCAATGCTGAGACTTTAGTACACTTTATCTCACTTAATCTTCTCAATATTTATAAGATTTAAATATATAAATATTTGGATTCACTATACAATTACATAAAACTAATATACAAAGAAGTTAAACTCAAGGTAGGACAATTAGTCAATGATGGTTTTATAACCTAAATCAAAGTAATTTGCACATAGCAAAAGTTAAAATTAAGCCAATCTAATATACATTTTAGGTCATTTTCTGTTTTTATCATTTTGCACATTATCTTGATTAATGCTATTATCATTAGACATTCAAGAAACTGTCTTCTGTGAAGTCCTGATTTTTTGAGATGATAAAGTCCTTTGTTCTTTAGCAGCAACTTTCCCTTTCTGTCTTTATCCCTCTTTCTCTCTTCCTATCTCTGTCTCTCTCTGTCTCACACACATTCGTGCATGCACACACACACAGACACACACACACACATGCACACACAGCTTTCTTTCTAGAACCTATTCATTCCCTTAACCTATATAATATCTTTCAGCACCTGAAAAAAAATCCCTCCCATTTTCTTTCCCAGTTGACTTTCTGCAAGCTCACTGAGACTCTCTTTATCTTTTGAGTAGTAGAGATTTGTTTAGAAGCCCTTTTGAAAATGAACCAGATTTTAAGGACACAGTTTCATAGTGGGGGATCAAAGTGACTTTTAAGGTTTCCTTAATATATTTCCATCTCGTTCTCTTAAACTGCTCTGCTTACATGAATCTGGCTTAGTATTTATTTCTCCTTGAAGAATTTGTTGTCACAAAAATTAATTACTCTGCTGCTAATAAAATTAGGGTTTTGGAAAAACGGAAGCTTTGCAACATTATCCCTCCTTCTGGGAAACGTACTTGTGCTCTCTAATGTGGAACTTAGAGGAGTTTTATAAATCCAGTACTTTGTTTAAATAGTTTAATGAGATTCTCTTTTTTATTCTTTTTTGTAATTATTTGTAGAATGTACAGCTCTCAGTGATTTAATTCTTAAAAAACTAATTAGTGTGCTATGGCATGATTTGTCTTTCGTTAATTTCCATTAACATTACATTTTGGTTTTGGTGGTATATGTTGCGTTGGGTTCCCTGTGGGCATCTCTGGATGAAATGCGTATTTAACTGTGTCCAATATAATGATTACTAATGAATAAATGAGTCCAAAGGAAAAAAAGAAAAAGGGTGGATATTTTGGCGAGCCTTTCATTTAAAAGGCTTAAGTTTGAAATGCCATAAAGAAGTTAAAATGTTTTTCTCAAATAATTCTTTTTTAAAGCTATGCTCAGCTGTTGAGAAATACAGCAGTGCTACATAGAGAAAGATTCACCAAGAATGATGGTGATGGTGGTGGTGCCATGGGTGGTGATAAATAATAATGAAAGAACAATTACCAATATTTACTAAGTGCTTCAGTGGGCCCAACAACTTGACATTACCTCATTTAATCCTCACAATGGCCTATCATTATCCCCATTTCATAAGGGAGATAACTTGAACTTTGAGAAGTTAAATAAATTGCCTAAAGTCACAGAGAGAGCTAGAGGTAGCATGAAATTCCAAGGTACCAGACACAAGCTTTTAACTATTCTCACTGGCATTTTTAGTCATTATAAACATAAAAATTAATCTCACAACATTTATATGTTAGTCTAATTCTCAATGGTCTTCTTAGGTGGCTCCGTGGTAAAGAATCAGCCTGCCAATCCAGGAGATGCAGGTTCCATCCCTGGGTCGGGAAGATTCCCCTGGAGTAGGAAATGGAAACTCACTCGGTATTCTTATCTGGGCAGTTCCATGGTCAGAGAAGCCTGGTGAGCTAGTCTCTGGGATCACAAAGAGTTGGACATGACTGAGAGACTGAGCACACACTAGTTCTCTATACTGTTTAGCTCATCATTTCCAGGCAGTGATTCTCAACCCACCATGATTCCCGCTCCCAGGAACATTTGGCGATGTCTGGAGGCGTTTTTAGCTGTCACAACTGGGATGCGAGTGTTACTGGCATCTAGTTGGAGTGAAACCAGGGATGCTACTAAACATCCTACAGTTCACAGAACAGCCCCCACAACAGAGATTCTCTGGCCCAAACTCAACGGTGCTCAGGCTCTGAAGCCCTGTTTTAAGGAGCTGTCCAGTGAATGATTTTCTGGTACTCATGTCCTTATATGGCTTGATTTCTGTTCTAACTGCACTATCTTGATGAATAAATGACTCTGAGCCTTGTGTTTATAGGAGAGACTGCATAAAACAAATGCAGAGGGCTTACATCATCCCATAGGGTTGCACACAGCATACGTGATATATCCTCAGGTTTGATGATATTGTTACTGCTATAGACACACAGGAGAGCCCACTCCAGACATCCCTGCAGCAACCATGTTACGTATCCAGATGCTCACAGTGATAATGCATAGTGTGTGTGTGTGTGTCCTCAGTCATTTCCAACTGTTTGTGGCTTCATGGATGGCAGCCCACCAGGCTCCTTCATCCATGGGATTCGCCAGCAAGAATACTTGGGAAAATAAATAAGGGGGAAAAAAAAACAATTACCAATATTTACTAAGTGCTTCAGTGGGCCCAACAACTTGACATTACCTCATTTAATCCTCACAATGGCCTATCATTATCCCCATTTCATAAGGGAGATAACTTGAACTTTGAGAAGTTAAATAAATTGCCTAAAGTCACAGAGAGAGCTAGAGGTAGCATGAAATTCCAAGGTACCAGACACAAGCTTTTAACTATTCTCACTGGCATTTTTAGTCATTATAAACATAAAAATTAATCTCACAACATTTATATGTTAGTCTAATTCTCAATGGTCTTCTTAGGTGGCTCCGTGGTAAAGAATCAGCCTGCCAATCCAGGAGATGCAGGTTCCATCCCTGGGTCGGGAAGATTCCCCTGGAGTAGGAAATGGAAACTCACTCGGTATTCTTATCTGGGCAGTTCCATGGTCAGAGAAGCCTGGTGAGCTAGTCTCTGGGATCACAAAGAGTTGGACATGACTGAGAGACTGAGCACACACTAGTTCTCTATACTGTTTAGCTCATCATTTCCAGGCAGTGATTCTCAACCCACCATGATTCCCGCTCCCAGGAACATTTGGCGATGTCTGGAGGCGTTTTTAGCTGTCACAACTGGGATGCGAGTGTTACTGGCATCTAGTTGGAGTGAAACCAGGGATGCTACTAAACATCCTACAGTTCACAGAACAGCCCCCACAACAGAGATTCTCTGGCCCAAACTCAACGGTGCTCAGGCTCTGAAGCCCTGTTTTAAGGAGCTGTCCAGTGAATGATTTTCTGGTACTCATGTCCTTATATGGCTTGATTTCTGTTCTAACTGCACTATCTTGATGAATAAATGACTCTGAGCCTTGTGTTTATAGGAGAGACTGCATAAAACAAATGCAGAGGGCTTACATCATCCCATAGGGTTGCACACAGCATACGTGATATATCCTCAGGTTTGATGATATTGTTACTGCTATAGACACACAGGAGAGCCCACTCCAGACATCCCTGCAGCAACCATGTTACGTATCCAGATGCTCACAGTGATAATGCATAGTGTGTGTGTGTGTGTCCTCAGTCATTTCCAACTGTTTGTGGCTTCATGGATGGCAGCCCACCAGGCTCCTTCATCCATGGGATTCGCCAGCAAGAATACTTGGGATAGTGCATAGTAGGCATGATTTTCTCCATATTGTACATAAGAATCTGAAGAATACAGAGAGTAAATAGCTTTCCTAAAGTTGAGTAGCTCACAAGTAGACAGACTAACATTCGCATATCAAATATGGACTCTGTTCTCCTAACCCCAGATATAATTAATCAGTAGGAGAAACTTACAGTCCTGAATTCTACCCTAATTTTTCACTGTACTAAAGTAAGGTTTTCCCTCAAATAAAGTCTAACACCTTTTAGTTTAGAGATAGCTGAGTAGCTCATTGAGTATAAGAGTTTGAAAAGAAATATTCTCATTTCACAGGAAAAAAATGCTCTAGTATCTCATTAACAGGGCATAAAAATAGATTATGTCTTAGGGATGATCTACGAGGATCATCTCTTCCCATGAGATGGTTCCATTCTTAAAAAAAGAAAGAAAAAGAAAAGAAAACAAAGCACAGAGACATTGTGTGAGTTGACTGTGTTCACACAGCTAGTTGCAGGCAAGGGGTCTGTGATCAGGGCCCAGTTCTCTGACTTTGAGTCCCTTTTCCTTCTCCCCACAGGGCACTCACATCTTTGACCCACTTCTCCCTTCAAGGGGCGGGTTCATAGCAGGAAAACTATAGGTTCATCCTCCTACTGAACTGGTGGAATGCTTTTATAAACTATGGACACAGACTCATTATCCTCATTATTTTTAGAAACTGTTTGGGACCACAGACATGTTGTGGAAACTTAGTCCTCTGATAGGGAAAACCTCACAATTCTCATCATCAAGCAGTCTGCAACGCACTTGTGTTTATTTAGGAGAGACTGCATAAAACAAATGCAGAGGGCTTACATCATCCCATAGGGTTGCACACAGCATACGTGATATATCCTCAGGTTTGATGATATTGTTACTGCTATAGACACACAGGAGAGCCCACTCCAGACATCCCTGCAGCAACCATGTTACGTATCCAGATGCTCACAGTGATAATGCATAGTGTGTGTGTGTGTGTCCTCAGTCATTTCCAACTGTTTGTGGCTTCATGGATGGCAGCCCACCAGGCTCCTTCATCCATGGGATTCGCCAGCAAGAATACTTGGGATAGTGCATAGTAGGCATGATTTTCTCCATATTGTACATAAGAATCTGAAGAATACAGAGAGTAAATAGCTTTCCTAAAGTTGAGTAGCTCACAAGTAGACAGACTAACATTCGCATATCAAATATGGACTCTGTTCTCCTAACCCCAGATATAATTAATCAGTAGGAGAAACTTACAGTCCTGAATTCTACCCTAATTTTTCACTGTACTAAAGTAAGGTTTTCCCTCAAATAAAGTCTAACACCTTTTAGTTTAGAGATAGCTGAGTAGCTCATTGAGTATAAGAGTTTGAAAAGAAATATTCTCATTTCACAGGAAAAAAATGCTCTAGTATCTCATTAACAGGGCATAAAAATAGATTATGTCTTAGGGATGATCTACGAGGATCATCTCTTCCCATGAGATGGTTCCATTCTTAAAAAAAAAAAGAAAGAAAAAGAAAAGAAAACAAAGCACAGAGACATTGTGTGAGTTGACTGTGTTCACACAGCTAGTTGCAGGCAAGGGGTCTGTGATCAGGGCCCAGTTCTCTGACTTTGAGTCCCTTTTCCTTCTCCCCACAGGGCACTCACATCTTTGACCCACTTCTCCCTTCAAGGGGCGGGTTCATAGCAGGAAAACTATAGGTTCATCCTCCTACTGAACTGGTGGAATGCTTTTATAAACTATGGACACAGACTCATTATCCTCATTATTTTTAGAAACTGTTTGGGACCACAGACATGTTGTGGAAACTTAGTCCTCTGAAGAAGATAGATGGGAGTGGTAAAACCTCACAATTCTCATCATCAAGCAGTCAAACCACTCTGTAAAACTAACTAAGGGTTCTGTAGCATTTTATGCTCCTCGGGATCAAATGGGAAGAAATAAGATCTCATGAACCTAAGAAAATGGTGAGTCTGTTCATAATCTCGAAACCTGAAGACTGCTCCTCCCTGGAAAGTTGCTGCTTCTTCCAGCTCAGTATGTTATGTTACACTTCCTTTAAGCAGGGCTCGTCGGCCATCAAAAATCATGCTCTCTTCTCCTAAGTCATGTGCGAGCTCAGAAGAGTACAGGTTTCATCTTATCCTTTCCCATTTCACCCCATTTCTTAAACTAAATTGGGTCAGACACAAGGGAAGGAAAATGAAGGGAGGTACCCTCTCCCCATTGAATCGTGTCTTCCCACACCTCCTCTATGTTCTACACTACTCCACAGTGAATGTAGAAGATAATCTATTGGCACTTGGGAAGAAATGTTTGAACTTTTAAATTAATTCTTTTTTGTCACATATACTTTTAATTTTTTTTTGTTATATCAGTACCAGGTACTGTATGTTAGTACAGAAGTACACGGATATAACTAATAAATAGATGTACACATTTAGGGATTACAAACTTTGGAATTTGGGGAGGTCCCTGTCCCTTAGGTTCTGAAACAGAAACATTTTCTGACTCTCCTAAAATTCTAAAGTATAGATCTCCTCCCCTTCCTGGCATGATATCAGAGGTAGTACACTAATCCCTTCACCTCTTTCTAAGCCTCACAAGCAAAGGCTTCCTCCAGAATTTACATCTCAATAGACCCCAACCCCAATAATAAATTTTTCTCTTAAAAAGCAAGTGTAGATCCCATCCTCGCCACAAGATTTTTTTCAGGCAAGGGGTCTGTGATCAGGGCCCAGTTCTCTGACTTTGAGTCCCTTTTCCTTCTCCCCACAGGGCACTCACATCTTTGACCCACTTCTCCCTTCAAGGGGCGGGTTCATAGCAGGAAAACTATAGGTTCATCCTCCTACTGAACTGGTGGAATGCTTTTATAAACTATGGACACAGACTCATTATCCTCATTATTTTTAGAAACTGTTTGGGACCACAGACATGTTGTGGAAACTTAGTCCTCTGAAGAAGATAGATGGGAGTGGTAAAACCTCACAATTCTCATCATCAAGCAGTCAAACCACTCTGTAAAACTAACTAAGGGTTCTGTAGCATTTTATGCTCCTCGGGATCAAATGGGAAGAAATAAGATCTCATGAACCTAAGAAAATGGTGAGTCTGTTCATAATCTCGAAACCTGAAGACTGCTCCTCCCTGGAAAGTTGCTGCTTCTTCCAGCTCAGTATGTTATGTTACACTTCCTTTAAGCAGGGCTCCGGCCATCAAAAATCATGCTCTCTTCTCCTAAGTCATGTGCGAGCTCAGAAGAGTACAGGTTTCATCTTATCCTTTCCCATTTCACCCCATTTCTTAAACTAAATTGGGTCAGACACAAGGGAAGGAAAATGAAGGGAGGTACCCTCTCCCCATTGAATCGTGTCTTCCACACCTCCTCTATGTTCTACACTACTCCACAGTGAATGTAGAAGATAATCTATTGGCACTTGGGAAGAAATGTTTGAACTTTTAGATTAATTCTTTTTTGTCACATATACTTTTAATTTTCTGTTATATCAGTACCAGGTACTGTATGTTAGTACAGAAGTACACGGATATAACTAATAAATAGATGTACACATTTAGGGATTACAAACTTTGGAATTTGGGGAGGTCCCTGTCCCTTAGGTTCTGAAACAGAAACATTTTCTGACTCTCCTAAAATTCTAAAGTATAGATCTCCTCCCCTTCCTGGCATGATATCAGAGGTAGTACACTAATCCCTTCACCTCTTTCTAAGCCTCACAAGCAAAGGCTTCCTCCAGAATTTACATCTCAATAGACCCCAACCCCAATAATAAATTTTTCTCTTAAAAAGCAAGTGTAGATCCCATCCTCGCCACAAGATGTGGTTTGCTGCTCCGACACTCTCTGCCTCTCCCCTACCCAGCTTCCAAGATCCAGCCACTGCCTCTACCTGAATCACCTACATCTCAACAAGCAACGCTTGAGAGCTCTGGAAAGGACCAGGATCCTCTATTAGTCGCCTATTGCTGCTATAACAAATTACAACAGCTTTGTGGCTTTACATAATAAAAGTTTGTTTTCTTACAGTTTCGTAGGTCAAAAGCCTACTGGGTTAAAATTATCTTGTCAACAGGCATGTTCCCTTTGGAGACTCTAGGGAAGATCCATTTCTTTGCCTCTTTCAACTTCTAGAGGTATCAGCATTCCTTAGCGCATGGCCCCTTCCTCCATCTTCAAGGCAGCAATGTAGCATCTTCAAGCCCCATCCTCTCTGATTTGTGCCCCATAATCACATCTCTTTTCTTAATTCTCCTGCCTCTGTTCTATAATATTTTGTGATTACACTGGACCCACCCAGATAATGCAGGATAATCTCCCTATCTCACAACTTCTAACAATCACATGTGCAGAGTGCCTTTGCCATGTAAAATAACATATTCCCTGGTCCTGGGGATTGAAATGTGGACATATTTAGGGGACCATTATTCTGCCCAACAATACATCTTCTGTGTCAGGACTTGGGAGTTGAATCCACTAAAGAAAGAAACTGCATTCATCTTGATTCCAAAATTGGAAAAATGGAAAAAGTGTGATTCCATGGCTACACATACCTAGATTCCTATCCCAACTTTGCCAATAATGAAACTATTTGATCTTAAGCATATTATTTAACATCTCCACGAGTGTTTCCTCACCTTAAACAGGGAGAAAATCAAGTATCATATAGATAAAACTGCAAAAGTACATGACAGAACCTTAGGAGGTGTTTGATTGAGCTTAATTCTTTTCCCATTCTGATGCTATAGCTCCAATCTTGTGTAATGCTAAATAGCAGTTATATGGCATTTCCAAAGTTACCAACTGTCCTAAGCATGTTATTTTTCTTAATCTACATTTCCATCCAATAGCCAAAATTTTAGTCTAATGAAGAAGGTTAAGGAATTTAGTGATAAAGAAGGGGAAGAACAAAATCTGCAGACAATGTGTTGTGACTCAAGCTCTTACATTTGTCTATTCTGCATTACAGACCTCTTGTTCTCTACTTCTGGCCACCTTACTGGTCAGAAACTAAATGTCTGGCCAAAATAAATTGGTATATAGGAAGTGAGGCATATTCCCCATTATCTTTGTGAAGTTTGCAGAAAAGAAAAACAGATGAGGAACTGTAGGCTCAGGAAAATATTTTCTCTTGGAGCCGTTAGGCATTTGAAACAAGTTGTTATGGCAGCTTGGCTCTTATGACTATATGGCTGGTGCCAATTTGAAAGCTTTTATAGGTCTCTAGTCCCCCTGATATTACTGGCTCAACCAATAAGCATGGTTAATTTTTGTGTAAAAAGAATTGTAGCTCTGAAAACACTTGTGAGAATTAAAGAAACTCCAGAGTTCCACCTAAGGGTTTCTTAGTGAAATTATTAACTATGAAAGAAAAAAATCTAATTGCCTACAATCATAGTAACTGAATAAATATTTCCCAGGACTTAATGTTGCAAAACATAGAAAGAAATTTCTATTTGTTTCTGTTGTTGTCCTTCCTAATTGGGACTATTAAGGTGCAGTGTAATTATGGTCTTTGCTTTTTGCCTTTGGTGACATCAAGTGTTTTGCTATCCAATCTCCTGACTGGTGATTAACAGCCCCTCAACTTCGATCCTGGGATGACAATTAGGATTGAGTAGTGTCATCTGTTTCATAATTAAATCCATCTTCCATATCCTTTGAACACTATATTGGAGTTTAATTGGGTGATGCTACCTCCGCTGGTACTATGGCTTGTCTCCATAACAGAGTCAAGATAACAATGATCCCGCTCATTGCAGAATACCCCAGTTGGAGAGAATTCACTTTCTCTTTTGCACGGAAAGCCCTGAAGTTCCAATTTAGAAGCAGTAGTTAAGAAGCCTAGGGCCTGTGTATTCCCCCAAGTACTCATTCAGGGTAATGTTCAGGGTCTACCATGGCAAATCAAAAGCTTAACTCAATACAGACCAGAAGAAAGCCCTCTCTGTCCAGTTGATAACTTCTCTTAAAAGACATAGAGAATCACCAAGGGATGATGGATGCTGTGTAAACAGACTATGCATAGGCTTGTCTCTGTAGGTATCACAGACAAAGACAATCTCCAAAAAGCCTGGCTCATTTCCACTTGCTAGAGAAACAGTCTCTCTGATTATATATTAAACAGTTTATGTTAAACACCCTTAAAACATGCTTCAGTTTATGTTTTAAGAGAGAATATTGAAGCATTTGGCTTCTTCAACAGGAATATGACCTTGTTTAAAGTTTAAGAAAGCAACAGAAGGTATTTCAGACCGTGAGGTGATGTACTAATGAAAAAGAAAAGAAGACACTTATGGCCAAAGCAAAAAGAAACAAATGCTGTGTGAAAAACAGAAATGACCCAAACAAAACAAAAATGATTTAAAAAACCATCTGCAGGATAATCCTGATTCTGTTCTCAAGTAGCATAACAAATCCATTCAATTTAGTCAAAATCAAGATAACACTGAAGGGAAATTTGAGATGCATACAAATGTAGCTTAGCAATACAGCCTGCCATCCAGGTGTAAATATTGTATGTTAATTAATAAGGAAACAAAGGTAGGATATTTCAGGAAGTGTGAAAGGAAAGATTGACAGGAATCTTTGTGCAAAAGGCTTAAGCTTTAAAGCTGGTTGACACAGAAAAACTCTAAAATTTCAGATCTCAGTATATAAAGAATATGTTGGAAGCCTTATGTGCTCTTTTTAATTTACATCTAATCACATGATTATATTTTAATTACAGTTTTCATTTGTTGGAAGTATATTCTAATGCAACATTTTCATTTTCCTATTCTGGAAGGCAAAGCTATTGCCTTATTTTCTTCTTTAGATGACTCAGCCTATAGTGATTTAGGAGCCAAATGTTCAAACTCTTTTCAACAGTTCACCCATGATGCAGTTAGAATTAAAATATGTGTATAAAATTGATATCTTAAGCAAATCATTGGGTCTCTATGTAGTGATTTAGAAATAAGGAGAAGGAGAGTGGTCTGGAGTCCCTGGCATTTGGGAATTTCTTTCTTTTTTGGTATCTTAATGGATGGGTGTTCTCTGGGCCAGCATTCCCATGAATCATATTTACAGTGGTCCCAGTTCATCTGAGATATTGGATGTATACTTCCTTTGTAGCTGAACCACTAACAGAGAGAGACAGAGGGGCATTAGTATGTCCAGTTTCAGAGCTCTTCCCTAAGAGGAAAGATACTCATTTAGGAAGGAACACTAGTAAGCTTACCATAATTGTATGTCTTTTCAAATCACCCTGATTTTCTCTTGTTCCATGGGAATTCTTTTGTATCTTCCGTTCTTCACCCTCATGTCAAATGACTTTTTCACACTTCAGGACATTCCCATTTAGCTCCTACTTCTAGTCTCTCACGACTTTGTTTCCAACTCTTTAATTAGAAATGGTTAATTTGATTTCTTGTCTTAAGGCAAGGAGAAAATGAGTCTTAAACAGTATTAAGCTCCCATAAATATTTCACTTTATGCTAATTCCTGTGCTTCCAGCTGAGCTGTTTGAAGTTCTCCAAAAAGCCTTTCTATTCCCCTCAATTAAATACATAACTGGAAAACAGTCAAATAATTATCAGTTTTACTACCCAATACATTTTTTGCCCCAGACTTTATCTCTGGACCTATATATTTTTTCCCTTTCCCCAAAGTATGTAACTCCAACCCAGTATTGTGCCACCCAGTCCCAGGGCTGCAAAGGCTTAGAAGACCAGGGTTTCGGAGAAATCTTGGAGCTCCCTCAAGTGGACACATGTTTAGTTCGCCCCTAACCTCTAGAAAGCATTTTCGACTGCACCTTCCCTCCAGGCAGGCTATAATCCAAGGGGTCACAAAGAATCTGAAGCGACTGAGCAACTAACACTTTTCACTAACACTCTCTCCAGGACAGAAACATTTAATCTTCCCAATTTAGAAACAGAAGGGCCCTCTTTAAGCTTGAAATATTCCACACACACACAAAAATGAGGGTTCAAACTAGTTTTCCAAGTAAGTGAATATGAGTAGCCAATGAGGAAATATCAAGTCAAGCTTTTGATTATAGGCTTT
The DNA here is from genome assembly GCA_022376925.1 of Tragulus kanchil. Lineage (NCBI taxonomy): Eukaryota > Metazoa > Chordata > Mammalia > Artiodactyla > Tragulidae > Tragulus > Tragulus kanchil. Next base: position 137,239,347 of record JAIOJX010000004.1, read on the forward strand.
GCTTATGGGACTGTAAATCGAAATTTAAAATTATAACATTCTAGTCATTTGGATACAATGCTACATTAATGGATGGGTGTTCTCTGGGCCAGCATTCCCATGAATCATATTTACAGTGGTCCCAGTTCATCTGAGATATTGGATGTATACTTCCTTTGTAGCTGAACCACTAACAGAGAGAGACAGAGGGGCATTAGTATGTCCAGTTTCAGAGCTCTTCCCTAAGAGGAAAGATACTCATTTAGGAAGGAACACTAGTAAGCTTACCATAATTGTATGTCTTTTCAAATCACCCTGATTTTCTCTTGTTCCATGGGAATTCTTTTGTATCTTCCGTTCTTCACCCTCATGTCAAATGACTTTTTCACACTTCAGGACATTCCCATTTAGCTCCTACTTCTAGTCTCTCACGACTTTGTTTCCAACTCTTTAATTAGAAATGGTTAATTTGATTTCTTGTCTTAAGGCAAGGAGAAAATGAGTCTTAAACAGTATTAAGCTCCCATAAATATTTCACTTTATGCTAATTCCTGTGCTTCCAGCTGAGCTGTTTGAAGTTCTCCAAAAAGCCTTTCTATTCCCCTCAATTAAATACATAACTGGAAAACAGTCAAATAATTATCAGTTTTACTACCCAATACATTTTTTGCCCCAGACTTTATCTCTGGACCTATATATTTTTCCTTCCACAAAGTATGTAACTCCAACCCAGTATTGTGCCACCCAGTCCCAGGGCTGCAAAGGCTTAGAAGACCAGGGTTTCGGAGAAATCTTGGAGCTCCCTCAAGTGGACACATGTTTAGTTCGCCCCTAACCTCTAGAAAGCATTTTCGACTGCACCTTCCCTCCAGGCAGGCTATAATCCAAGGGGTCACAAAGAATCTGAAGCGACTGAGCAACTAACACTTTTCACTAACACTCTCTCCAGGACAGAAACATTTAATCTTCCCAATTTAGAAACAGAAGGGCCCTCTTTAAGCTTGAAATATTCCACACACACACAAAAAAATGAGGGTTCAAACTAGTTTTCCAAGTAAGTGAATATGAGTAGCCAATGAGGAAATATCAAGTCAAGCTTTTTGATTATAGGCTTTGCTTATGGGACTGTAAATCGAAATTTAAAATTATAACATTCTAGTCATTTGGATACAATGCTACTTGTTGTGAAAATTATAAAAATAATAGTTACTTAACACTTACACTATTTGTTACATATACTATGTATACCAGCCACTGTTCTAAGAGCTTTATATACATACTTGTATTAATCCATTTAATTCTCATATGATCCCTCCAAAGTGGGTTCTGTATTAATTCTCAATGTACGGATGAGGAAACTGAGGCATGCAAGAGTTTTTCAAAAGTCATAGCTGGGACAGAAAAGACTCGGGATTCATACTAAGTCCCAATCCGAAGCCCACTATGCCACACTTTAAAAACGCAATGTGAGGGCTTCCCTGGTGGTCCAGTGGGTAAGGACATCGCCTTGCAGTGCAAGGGGCACCGGTTCAATCCCTGGCCTGGGAAGATCCTACGTGCCGCAGAGCGGCTGGACCGATGTGTCCAATTACCTAGCCGGAGCTCTGGAGCGCATGCGCCCAGAGCCGGTGCTCTGCGACAACAGAGGCCACTGCGATGGGAGGCCCACAGGGGCCAAAGAACAAAGATGGACGAAACCTGACAAATGAAAGATCAGTGGAAGTGGCCCACCTACCCTCCTCCCTCCCCATCCCCACCAAAATAAATAAATAAATAAATGATAAAAAAAAAACCACAATGTGAATATATACATACATACACATGCACACACTATGTACATGTGTATATATGCATGTTATACATCCATACATGAATACACATACAAAAACATGCGCACATATATACACATGCATTCACACAGAGATACACACATACATGGAGAGAGTATATATTATAAGGAGCATAATTTATACCAAAAGTAAAATCTTATAAAGTATAAAAGCTAAGAAAAGAGAAATAATCTTATAAACCTTGAAATTGCCAAACTTTGCTTATTCTATTTCTTTATTATTACTTTTGGTTGCTAATTTCTGTGTCTGGACATCTCACCTTCTACTTTTATTCCTCTCACCTTGCTCTACTAAGACCTTTGAAAATTGCTTCTTCCTTGGACACACACTTGCTGTTTCCTTTTCTAGAAATTCCACAAGTTCTTCCCATGACTGGCTTGTGTGATTCCAGTTTCTTCACAGAGAAGTCTTCCTTGACCTCCTAAAACAGCTGCCCCTCACTCTGTAACTCGGTATCCCTTTACACCGTTCATTTGCCTGCATAGTGCTCATCAGTGATCCCTAACTGTAGCCATCACCTAGCTGTTCACTTGTTCACAGTTCACCGACTCCACCAGAATGCAAACTCCCCGAGGCAGAACTTTGTGTCTGGGACCTACTAGGAACTCAAAAATAATTCTCAATGAATGAATGATTAATTTTCAATTTTGATGGCTTTTAAGTGACTACAACATTATGATCATAATCTATATCTCAAAATTTCTTTTTTAATAATTCTATTCTGTCAAGTGTATCTTAATAAATATTTTGACAAAATATCATATTTTAAGATTGGGAAATTAATAAACCTCCAGCCTAATAACAATTATATAAGAATATACTTTTATTCTTTATTAATGTTATTCTTGTCCTAGTTGTAACAAAACCTTTATGAGGTATTAAATTTTTAAAAACATACAAAGACTATTCTAAAATAATACCAGAAAAGAAAATAAATAAGTTTATAAATTTCAATGCACTGGGATAAAACTTTTTAAAAACTTTCTGTATTTTTAGTGGATTATGTCCTGACTTCAGAGTCTTGTCACCATATATTGAGCGTATGTATGTCTACTAATTAGGTTATATCTTTATAGAGCTTTTTTAAAAATTTTGGCCCCTTTTATTGGTCCTTCATTTATTTATTTTCATCCATCTTAATGCTTTGGCCTGTGTGGACCTCCCATCGCAGTGGCCTCGCTCGTTGCTCAGCACCAGCTCTGGGTGCATGTGCTCCAGAACGCTGGCTCCTAATTAGACACACCAGTCCAGCAGCTCAGCGACATATGGGATCTTCCCGTGCCAGGGATAGAGTCGGTGCCCCCTTTCACTGCAAGGCGGACTCTCTACCCACTGGACCACCAGGGAAGCCCTAATTAAGTTATATGTTTAAATTTAGCAAAACTATCACAGATTAAGAATGGGAAAGTAGCCATAGAATAATGTTCCCGAAAGAAAGTTGTTCAATCGTTAGTCGGGTCCAGTTCTTTGCTACTCCATGGACTGCACACGCTGGGCTCCTCTGGTTTCTACTGTCTCCCAGAGTTTGCTCCAATTCATGTCCATTTGAGTCAGTGATGCCATCTAAGCATCTCATCCTCTGTCAACTCCATTCTCTTCCTGCCCTCCCTCTTTCCCCGCATTAGAGTCTTTTCCAGTGAGTCAGCTCTTCACTTGTTCACAGGTCACCGACTCCACCAGAATGCAAACGCCCCGAGGCAGAACTTTGTGTCTGGGACCTACTAGGAACTCAAAAATAATTCTCAATGAATGAATGATTAATTTTCAATTTTGATGGCTTTTAAGTGACTACAACATTATGATCATAATCTATATCTCAAAATTTCTTTTTTAATAATTCTATTCTGTCAAGTGTATCTTAATAAATATTTTGACAAAATATCATATTTTAAGATTGGGAAATTAATAAACCTCCAGCCTAATAACAATTATATAAGAATATACTTTTATTCTTTATTAATGTTATTCTTGTCCTAGTTGTAACAAAACCTTTATGAGGTATTAAATTTTTAAAAACATACAAAGACTATTCTAAAATAATACCAGAAAAGAAAATAAATAAGTTTATAAATTTCAATGCACTGGGATAAAACTTTTTTAAAAACTTTCTGTATTTTTAGTGGATTATGTCCTGACTTCAGAGTCTTGTCACCATATATTGAGCGTATGTATGTCTACTAATTAGGTTATATCTTTATAGAGCTTTTTTAAAAATTTTGGCCCCTTTTATTGGTCCTTCATTTATTTATTTTCATCCATCTTAATGCTTTGGCCTGTGTGGACCTCCCATCGCAGTGGCCTCGCTCGTTGCTCAGCACCAGCTCTGGGTGCATGTGCTCCAGAACGCTGGCTCCTAATTAGACACACCAGTCCAGCAGCTCAGCGACATATGGGATCTTCCCGTGCCAGGGATAGAGTCGGTGCCCCTTGCACTGCAAGGCGGACTCTCTACCCACTGGACCACCAGGGAAGCCCTAATTAAGTTATATGTTTAAATTTAGCAAAACTATCACAGATTAAGAATGGGAAAGTAGCCATAGAATAATGTTCCCGAAAGAAAGTTGTTCAATCGTTAGTCGGGTCCAGTTCTTTGCTACTCCATGGACTGCAGCACGCTGGGCTCCTCTGGTTTCTACTGTCTCCCAGAGTTTGCTCCAATTCATGTCCATTTGAGTCAGTGATGCCATCTAAGCATCTCATCCTCTGTCAACTCCATTCTCTTCCTGCCCTCCCTCTTTCCCCGCATTAGAGTCTTTTCCAGTGAGTCAGCTCTTCACATCAGGTGATCAAAGTGTTGGCGTTTCAGCTTTAGCATTAGTCCTTTCAATGAATACTCAGGGTTGATTTCTTTTTACTAATAGCTAAGATTCTATTTTCCTAATATCTGCCATTCAGAGTATGATACAGCTAGAAGAGCAAGAAGAGAGATAGGAAATGACATCTCCAGTCCACCACTGGGTTTTTTTTTTGTCATCTCAGGGGTCTCACTGTAAATCACTGAATAGCAGCATTCGTTCCTTCCCACTGTTTCACTCATTCTGTGAAACCCTCCCTCGCCCCCATTCATGTATTTTGCCATAGTTTATAAAAGAGTTTTATTTTCTAAGCTCCAGGCCTTTTAATTTAGGCTTTATCAATATAATGATGATTGACCCAAATTACATTTAACCCAAATTACGTTTGTAAACAAGTCTGTTTATGTGTGTGTACACACACATATTCATACACGTGTATATAGATTCACACACATACATAAATATACAAAGTGAAACTGAAAGTTGCTCAGTCGTGTCTGACTCTTTGAGAGTCCTTGGGCTGCAACCCACCTGGAATCTGTAGATAAGATTACTGGAGTGGGTTGACAGTCCCTTCCCCAGGGGATCTTCCCCACCCAGGGGATGAAATTGCAGACAGATTCTTTACCGTGTGAGCCACTAGGGGTATGCATATAGATATACTCTTTGTGTATATTTATAGCTATACATATAGTTATATATACTCCTTGTGGTTTTGCAGCTACATAATAATCATTTTCTTGTTCTGTCAGACTAAATAAACCAAAGAATCCTGTGCCCAAGCACTCCATTATCCATAGGTGTGCAATACCAAGGCTCCTCAGTATCACTGAGGGGTAAAGGGACTTGCCACACTGAAGTCAATGACCAGTTGATTGACTGCTTGCTCGCTTCCATAGGTTTAGACTTTGAAATACTTGAGTGAGCTGCCAAGTATCAGAAGTCAGTTGAGCAGATCAAACAGTGGAAGAAAATGTCCCAACCACCTAGCCAATCCAAGAGCTTGCTCCTTGACGATCTCTTTCATAAGGTTTAAAGACATTTCTTTTTTATAATACTGTAGTTCCTCATATACTTTTTAAAATTTGGGCCTCTTTTATTGTTTTGTTTTGTCTTTTATCTATCTTTATTCTTTGGCCTTTGTAGGCCTCCCATTGCAGTGGCCTCTCTCGTTGAGAGCAATGGCTCTGGGCGCATACACTCCAGAGCGCTGGCTTGGAATTGGACACATCGGTCTAGCCATTCCAAGGCACAGAGGATCTTCCTGGGCCAGGGATCCAACCTGTGCCCCTTGCACTGCAAGGCAGACTCATTACCCACGGGACCACCAGGGAAGCCTCCCTGATATTATTTTTTGCTCTGTATATGCCATTGTTTCAAGCCCAGAGTTAGAAAACTTCCACTTTTTCAGTCAAAACATTATATCAGAGCCAACAAGAACAACAAAAGGGTAATTCTGTGATTTGCGTGACTCCTCTGTGCCCATATTTTTGTAAGGAAATATTGCCCTGTGATTTCATTTCGAAGTCGACAGTTTTATTGCTATCTACCATTCTGGTACATTTAGAGTTTTCCTGTATCTGATTTCTGTGGTTCTCCCTTACTTTCTGTCGCCAGTTTGCAGTAATGACAGTGAAAACTAACAACTCATACAATTTCTCTGTGAGCAGCTACTGGACTAATTGGGGAAAATAACAAATTTTATGCACGACTGATTGCATAAACCCTTCATTTCAGAGAAACAAGTCTCAATAATGTAATGTAATATATCTATAAAGAGAACCAAATAAATAATATCTTATATTCAAGAAACAAAAGACAATCTCATTTCCAAAATTTTCTTGTTCTGTCAGACTAAATAAACCAAAGAATCCTGTGCCCAAGCACTCCATTATCCATAGGTGTGCAATACCAAGGCTCCTCAGTATCACTGAGGGGTAAAGGGACTTGCCACACTGAAGTCAATGACCAGTTGATTGACTGCTTGCTCGCTTCCATAGGTTTAGACTTTGAAATACTTGAGTGAGCTGCCAAGTATCAGAAGTCAGTTGAGCAGATCAAACAGTGGAAGAAAATGTCCCAACCACCTAGCCAATCCAAGAGCTTGCTCCTTGACGATCTCTTTCATAAGGTTTAAAGACATTTCTTTTTTATAATACTGTAGTTCCTCATATACTTTTTAAAATTTGGGCCTCTTTTATTGTTTTGTTTTGTCTTTTATCTATCTTTATTCTTTGGCCTTTGTAGGCCTCCCATTGCAGTGGCCTCTCTCGTTGCAGAGCAATGGCTCTGGGCGCATACACTCCAGAGCGCTGGCTTGGAATTGGACACATCGGTCTAGCCATTCCAAGGCACAGAGGATCTTCCTGGGCCAGGGATCCAACCTGTGCCCCTTGCACTGCAAGGCAGACTCATTACCCACGGGACCACCAGGGAAGCCTCCCTGATATTATTTTTTGCTCTGTATATGCCATTGTTTCAAGCCCAGAGTTAGAAAACTTCCACTTTTTCAGTCAAAACATTATATCAGAGCCAACAAGAACAACAAAAGGGTAATTCTGTGATTTGCGTGACTCCTCTGTGCCCATATTTTTGTAAGGAAATATTGCCCTGTGATTTCATTTCGAAGTCGACAGTTTTATTGCTATCTACCATTCTGGTACATTTAGAGTTTTCCTGTATCTGATTTCTGTGGTTCTCCCTTACTTTCTGTCGCCAGTTTGCAGTAATGACAGTGAAAACTAACAACTCATACAATTTCTCTGTGAGCAGCTACTGGACTAATTGGGGAAAATAACAAATTTTATGCACGACTGATTGCATAAACCCTTCATTTCAGAGAAACAAGTCTCAATAATGTAATGTAATATATCTATAGCAATGAGAACCAAATAAATAATATCTTATATTCAAGAAACAAAAGACAATCTCATTTCCAAATATATTTTCTTTTTATAACTCCAAATTAAGGGCCAAGAACTGAATGTACTGTAACACATAAGAAGGTATATGTTCATCACATTTTAGTATATTAATTAGGAAAATTATGTAATTTCAATTGATTATAAAATACTTGTTTTACTGGTTTTTTTGTTATTTTTTGATCAGAAAAAATACATTATTTTTGCCATTCATGTTTTGAACTATGGAAAACACTTTTCAGCAGGTTTAATAAGAAGCAGACGTCTAAAAGATATGTAACAATTTCTATAAAGTATAAATTTTAGTAATAGTTTAAATGTAAATAGCAATTTTATTTTTTGACAAACCATTTTTCTTTTCTATACTCAACTGGCTACATGTAGGCAATTTTCTTTAATCACAGGAAAATTAATGGGAAAGTTTGAAGACATTGCTAAATAATGATAGCATTCATACCAATTATCCTCATTGTACTTTATAGTTTACTAATAAGCACCTCAATCAAGGTATCATTTGCAGGAACAAATCACTCAACTTTATTTCAGTTATAGGTTGTAATGACCCATTGAAGTATCATAATATTCGTCCCTAATTAAGAACTCATGTGAACACAATATGAATAAAGGCAATGGGAAGCATGAGGGAAAGAGGCAGACTTCCCTTTGATCTTCATGGTTCTCAGGGATACCCAACCGTTCCCTGCTTGGCCAGGAACTCTGACAAGGTTCGTGGCCACATGCTGTGCCCCACTGCAAACATCCTTAAATCCCTTCCAGTCTAGTGAAACACTTTGACATAAAAATGGAAGATTCTGTTGGAAAGGATTGCCTTTCTCTCTCCCCAGTCTCCTGGTGTCATGTTGTTCTCTATCCGAACTTGAATGTACTGGCTGGGAATCTGTTTTGATCAGAAAAACTTAAAAATCTGGCCCCTCACGCTATGGTTTCATGTCAATAATTTGCCCAATATCTGAATGGAAGGGAGGGTCCCGATATACCTTTCTCTCCCCTAGCTGTCTCTCATCACAGTTAGTGCCTTATTCACTGTGATTTCTGATGTTTGGAGAGGACTGTGGAATCATGCTGATAACATGGTACAGAGCAAAATTTATCTCATTTTGCAAAGAAATTCCCATGGATTTGCATATTTAAGACTACATTGCCACTTAGCCATCTTCTATTTTTAAACATGCAGAAAAATAGCTGTTTGGCAAGACAGCATGTTTAAGATTGAATGAACCCACTTTGTTTATTTGAAGCTTGCCTCGTTCCAGAGCAGGTTTAAGGCAGCTGAACAAGGTGGGTAAGCAGAAGGAATAATGTTTAATAAATACTTAGCAATTACAGATCATCATCTGAAAAAGAATAAGGCAGACATGGGATTTAAGGTCTATGTGATCACCAGGTAAAAAGTAGCCCTTTGTAGGCTTCTGAGGCTATTATATGACCTGAGCAGATCTGTACCTCAAACAGACAGCAGTGTCAGCAGATGGTGATAGCCACACAACCTCCACATGATTAGCACCCCAGAATATATGGCAAACACCATGGATCATGCTGTCCACTAGCTGTCCACTTATTGCCCCCAAGGATCATACTTTAACACAGTTCACCTCAAGGTCAAGGGCAGGCTGGAGGCAAAGCGATTCTTGTCTCTTATTTTATGTACAGATGTTTATTCCTCCCAAATAGTAATAAATTGAGGCTCTCTCCATATTTCATTTCCAACCCTGAACTCAGCATTTTTGATAGGTTAGCCCCTGGTCAACCTTACCCATATAATTAAAAATTGACTTTTCATTCCTAAGACAGAGGTAAAAGAATGGATTTGACCTTTTTTCCATTTATAATTAAAAATTTTCCCGATTTTATTTTTCTAAAAAGGGAAGCAGCATAAAAATTCTGTTGGAAAGGATTGCCTTTCTCTCTCCCAGTCTCCTGGTGTCATGTTGTTCTCTATCCGAACTTGAATGTACTGGCTGGGAATCTGTTTTGATCAGAAAACTTAAAAATCTGGCCCCTCACGCTATGGTTTCATGTCAATAATTTGCCCAATATCTGAATGGAAGGGAGGGTCCCGATATACCTTTCTCTCCCCTAGCTGTCTCTCATCACAGTTAGTGCCTTATTCACTGTGATTTCTGATGTTTGGAGAGGACTGTGGAATCATGCTGATAACATGGTACAGAGCAAAATTTATCTCATTTTGCAAAGAAATTCCCATGGATTTGCATATTTAAGACTACATTGCCACTTAGCCATCTTCTATTTTTAAACATGCAGAAAAATAGCTGTTTGGCAAGACAGCATGTTTAAGATTGAATGAACCCACTTTGTTTATTTGAAGCTTGCCTCGTTCCAGAGCAGGTTTAAGGCAGCTGAACAAGGTGGGTAAGCAGAAGGAATAATGTTTAATAAATACTTAGCAATTACAGATCATCATCTGAAAAAGAATAAGGCAGACATGGGATTTAAGGTCTATGTGATCACCAGGTAAAAAGTAGCCCTTTGTAGGCTTCTGAGGCTATTATATGACCTGAGCAGATCTGTACCTCAAACAGACAGCAGTGTCAGCAGATGGTGATAGCCACACAACCTCCACATGATTAGCACCCCAGAATATATGGCAAACACCATGGATCATGCTGTCCACTAGCTGTCCACTTATTGCCCCCAAGGATCATACTTTAACACAGTTCACCTCAAGGTCAAGGGCAGGCTGGAGGCAAAGCGATTCTTGTCTCTTATTTTATGTACAGATGTTTATTCCTCCCAAATAGTAATAAATTGAGGCTCTCTCCATATTTCATTTCCAACCCTGAACTCAGCATTTTTGATAGGTTAGCCCCTGGTCAACCTTACCCATATAATTAAAAATTGACTTTTCATTCCTAAGACAGAGGTAAAAGAATGGATTTGACCTTTTTTTTCCCCGATACTTCTTTGGGCATGAAATATGTTTCACACCCGAAATTCCTCTCTTCCACACAACGATCTTCCCCTTACATTTTCTCTGGGAAACAAAGAAGGAGAAGCAGCAAAGTTAAATGGGCTTTTAAGTCACAAGATACCGAATCCATTTCTAACCTTGTATTGCTCACCAAGCAAACGTGAGCAGCTGATGCAACTTCTTGGAAATCCAAGTATCAGTTTCCTAATCAGTCAATGGAGATGATAACATCTGCCCCCACAGGATTGTTTCAAGAGTCAAAATTCCAAAAATATGCCTGCCTGCCTGCCTGCCTGCTTGCCTTCCTTCCTTTCTGGCTCTTCCTCTCAGTGAAAACTTGAAATGTAAGTATACTCTGAAATTAGGACCACCTAAATCTTTATTCAAATATTCCTGTACTTGATTTTTTTAAATAAGTAACAGATTGATATTTAATGAAGACTTTGTTACATAGGCATGATTGATTCAATTGCTGGTCATTAGAGATGTTTTAAATTATCCTAAACTTAACATATAAGGATTTTTCCAGTCTGGGAGATAGCTGTCAGATAGTGACAGGTGGCTTTAAGGTAGTTAGGTCCTATTGTACATTTTAAATTTTCTAAAAGACAATCAAATGGGAAAAGTATATTTCTATTGTAGAAATATCCCAGGCTGAGAACAGAAAGGTACCCATTGCCAAGCACTTGAAAGAAAAAAAGACCATGCATAGAAATGTAGAAATGGTCTTCACTGCCTCTCTGTCCCCACATCCTCCCACCCTAAAACTGTTCTACTATTCCCAAACCCCAAAGCAAGCTCTCTCATTTCACTAGTCCTCTTCAAAGTAGACAGGAAGAAGTTCTTCTAGATTCTTCCTCCCTTTCCCTTTTGTTTTCACTGTTGTAAGTCAAAACAGTTACCGTAATCCTGTAAGATAAGAAGGTAGTGAATGAATCACATATGTTTTCAAGAGAATGAAAACCCTAAGTCTGAAATGTTAATAAATGGGAAAAATTCAAATCTTCGAAAATGTGCCTGAGTCTTCTGAAGGACCACACTGAAGGTTTCTATCTCCTTGTATTTCTCCTCTGGTTGGGCTTCCCTGGTGGCTCAGACGGTAATAAACCTGCCTGCAATGCAGATCTGGGTTTGATCCCTGGATCAGGAAGATCCCTGGAAAAGGGAATGGCAACTCACTCCAGTACTCTTGCCTGGAGAATCCCATGGACAGAGGGTCCAGGGGGTCCAAAGAGTCAGAAATGACTGAGTGACTCACACTGAGCAGAGTTAACTCAATTGTGAATAATTGGAACAAACAAGAGATTTATTCTTTCATTTCATTCAATTATTACTTCCGTAGTATTTTATTCTTCTATTTTCGTTGCTTATACACAATATTTAAGCTTTAAAGGTTAAATATGCTTTAGAGCTGAGCTGGGAAAGTAACCAAACCATTATATTGTTTTGATGTCAAAAAAAAAAACACAAGAGAGAAGTGACATAAAAATTTAGAACAAAGCCTTCTTAAAAGGTTGGAGCTACTTAAATTGATTAATCTTCTGATGGGCATAAAATAAAACTCAGTATTGATATCTAAAGTGTTTATTATCATGACAGAATACATTAAAACAGTGATGCTGTCCACTAGAAATAGAGTAAGCACCAAATACGTAATTTTAGATTTTCTAATAGCCATACTATTAAAAAAATAGAGAAAAATGATTAATTTTAAAAATACATTTTATGTAACATAATACATCTAACATAACCTAGATGGATGGGAGTGCAGTATGGGAGAGAGGTCCTAGAGAGAGAAGATACATAGATATAGATATAGATAGCAGATTCACTTCATCATACAGCAGAAATTAACACAACATTGTGAAGCAATTATATTCCAATGAAAAAACAAAGATTAAAAATTTAAAAAGAAACACACCTAAAAATAGACATTTCACTAGTTAAGTTCTTCTAGATTCTTCCTCCCTTTCCCTTTTGTTTTCACTGTTGTAAGTCAAAACAGTTACCGTAATCCTGTAAGATAAGAAGGTAGTGAATGAATCACATATGTTTTCAAGAGAATGAAAACCCTAAGTCTGAAATGTTAATAAATGGGAAAAATTCAAATCTTCGAAAATGTGCCTGAGTCTTCTGAAGGACCACACTGAAGGTTTCTATCTCCTTGTATTTCTCCTCTGGTTGGGCTTCCCTGGTGGCTCAGACGGTAATAAACCTGCCTGCAATGCAGATCTGGGTTTGATCCCTGGATCAGGAAGATCCCTGGAAAAGGGAATGGCAACTCACTCCAGTACTCTTGCCTGGAGAATCCCATGGACAGAGGGTCCAGGGGGTCCAAAGAGTCAGAAATGACTGAGTGACTCACACTGAGCAGAGTTAACTCAATTGTGAATAATTGGAACAAACAAGAGATTTATTCTTTCATTTCATTCAATTATTACTTCCGTAGTATTTTATTCTTCTATTTTCGTTGCTTATACACAATATTTCAGCTTTAAAGGTTAAATATGCTTTAGAGCTGAGCTGGGAAAGTAACCAAACCCTTATATTGTTTTGATGTCAAAAAAAACACAAGAGAGAAGTGACATAAAAATTTAGAACAAAGCCTTCTTAAAAGGTTGGAGCTACTTAAATTGATTAATCTTCTGATGGGCATAAAATAAAACTCAGTATTGATATCTAAAGTGTTTATTATCATGACAGAATACATTAAAACAGTGATGCTGTCCACTAGAAATAGAGTAAGCACCAAATACGTAATTTTAGATTTTCTAATAGCCATACTATTAAAAAAATAGAGAAAAATGATTAATTTTAAAAATACATTTTATGTAACATAATACATCTAACATAACCTAGATGGATGGGAGTGCAGTATGGGAGAGAGGTCCTAGAGAGAGAAGATACATAGATATAGATATAGATAGCAGATTCACTTCATCATACAGCAGAAATTAACACAACATTGTGAAGCAATTATATTCCAATGAAAAAACAAAGATTAAAAATTTAAAAAGAAACACACCTAAAAATAGATTATTGTTGTTTTTCAGTCAGCAAGTCACGTCTGACTCTTTGCCACTCCATGGACTGTAGCACACCCGGCTTCTCTGTCCACCACTGTGAGTTTGCTCAAACTCATGTCTGTTGAGTCAATGATGTTTTCTAACCATCTCATCTTCTGCTGTCCCCTTCTCCTTTTGCCTTCAATATTTCCCAGCAAGACTCTTTTCCAATGAGTCGACTCTTTTCATCAGGTTTTGGAGCTTCAGCTTCAGCATTAGTCCTTCCAATGAATATTCAGGGATGATTTCCTATAGGATTGACTGGTTTCATCTCCTTGCAGTTTGAGGGACTCTGAAGACTTGTTTCAAGCACCACAGTTGAAAACCAACAATTCTTTGGCAATCAGCCTTCTTTATGGTCCAACTCTCACACCATACATGACTCCTAGAAAAACCATGGCTTTGACTATATAGACCTTTGTTGGCAAAGTGATGTCTCTACTCTTTAATATTCTGTCTAGTTTTATCATAGGTTTCCTTCCAAGGAGCATCTTTTAATTTCATGGCTACAGTCACAGTCCACCATGATTTTGGAGCTCAACAAAATGAAATCTGTCACTGCTTTCACTTTTTCTCCTTCTATTTGCCATGAAGTGATGAGACCAGATGTCACAATCTTCGTTTTTTGAATGTTGAGTTTTAAGCCAGCTTTTTCGCTCTCCTTTTTCACCCTCATCAAGAGGCTCTTCAGTCCCTCTTTGCTTTCTGCCATTAGAACGGTATCATCTGCATATCTAAGATTGTTGATATTTCTCCTGGAAATTTTGATTCCAGCTTGTTATTCATCCAGTTCAGCATTTCGCATAATATACTCTCCATAGAAGTTAAATAAGCAAGGTGACAATATACAGTCTTGTCACATTCCTTTCCCAAGGAACCAAATCTAGTTCTAACTGTTGCTTATTGACTTGCAGGTTTCTCAGGAGACAGATAAGGCGGTCGGGTATTGCCATGTCTTTAAGGATTTTCCAGCTTGTTGTGATCCACATAGTCAAAGGTTTTAGTGTAGTTAATGAAGCAGAAGTAATGTTTTTTTGGAATTCCCTTGTTTTCTCTGTGAGCCAATGAATGTTGACAATTTGATCACTCGTTCCTCTGCCTTTTCTAAATCCAGTTTTACATCTGGAAGCTTTGAGCATAACCTTACTAGTATGTGAAATGAGTGCAATTGCATGGTAGCTTGAACATTCTTTGGTATTACCCTTTTTTGGAATTGGAATGAAAACGGACCTTTTCCAGTCCTGTGGCCATCACTGAGTTTACAAAATTTGCTACATCCTGAGTGCAGCACTTTAACAATACCATCCTTTAGGATTTTAAAGGGCTCAGCTGGAATATATTATCATTTAAACAAGTAATCAACATATTAAAAATAGCTGATGATATATTTTACTCTCTTTTCTGTACCAAGTCTTCAGTCTGGTATGTATTTTACCCAAATTTCAATTCAGACTAGCCATGTCTCAAGAGCTCAGTTGACACAAAGAGCTAGCAGCTATGTGTTAGACAGCACAATTCTAGAATTTTTGCGTCTTCTCTGTGCTGTATCAACTTTTTCCTATTTTTGTACTTAAGTTGTAAGATATTCAGAAGCTAACAGTTAATCTGAATTTAGAGTCATACATTTATTTTTCTATATACATTTAGGGGAAAAAAATACACGCTTAAGTAGCAAAATGTCCAAACACAGATTTGACTGATGGCTAAAAGAACAATGATGGTTCATTCATCCTTTATAAAATAACGGGTATGATATTGCCAGTTAGGTCAACTATTTCAGTGTATCATGGACATGTGGCTCTAAAAATCATAACTATCCCTCTGCAGGGCATTCTAGTGACAGATACATATTGAAATCTGCTAAATGTGGAAATTTATGAAAAATAACAGTATGAGAATCAAAGAATTTTATAGCTTCAAAGGTCCCTAGAGGATATAATCTCCAGCCCTTTCATTTTACAGTTGAAGAAACCAAAGCCTAAAAGAAGTGAAGAGACTTACTAGAACTTATTAGAAACACAGAAGAAACAGAAACCTAGTTTTCTGTCTCCAAGTTCAAGCTTTTTTATTTTATGAATAATGAGAATTGATTTCCTTATTGCTCACATACTTTAGATGATTACCAAATCCATATTTCCAATCCATATTCTTCCAGTGCAAGATTATTTCTCCATTTATGTTATGAATTTAAAAAAAAATAAAATTTAGCTCACTAGAAATCATTGATATAAAGACATGAAATGGTAAACAGGAGAATTCCTGGAAGTATATGGAAATAAATGCTTATAAATGAGTGGTTAATAAGCCCAACTTTAGAAGCAACATGAATTTAGGGTCTGTCTTGATTAGAACAAAATGCATAACTTGCAAGTACTGCTTCCCTTATCCACCTGGGCAGTTTAAAGGTGATACGTGCAATGAAAAGTGGAAAATCTGACAAGGCAAAAGCATGGTGTTCATTTTAAAACTCAAGTACACAAAAATTATATATTAGGTGAGTCACAGAATAATTCATCACTCTCTGGCACTGAGATGAAACATGCATTTTGTGTTTCACTATTGCAGACTTTTCCTTATTTTTTTTGACTACATTAAGAGCTTGGTAGCAGCTATGTGTTAGACAGCACAATTCTAGAATTTTGCGTCTTCTCTGTGCTGTATCAACTTTTCCTATTTTTGTACTTAAGTTGTAAGATATTCAGAAGCTAACAGTTAATCTGAATTTAGAGTCATACATTTATTTTTCTATATACATTTAGGGGAAAAAAATACACGCTTAAGTAGCAAAATGTCCAAACACAGATTTGACTGATGGCTAAAAGAACAATGATGGTTCATTCATCCTTTATAAAATAACGGGTATGATATTGCCAGTTAGGTCAACTATTTCAGTGTATCATGGACATGTGGCTCTAAAAATCATAACTATCCCTCTGCAGGGCATTCTAGTGACAGATACATATTGAAATCTGCTAAATGTGGAAATTTATGAAAAATAACAGTATGAGAATCAAAGAATTTTATAGCTTCAAAGGTCCCTAGAGGATATAATCTCCAGCCCTTTCATTTTACAGTTGAAGAAACCAAAGCCTAAAAGAAGTGAAGAGACTTACTAGAACTTATTAGAAACACAGAAGAAACAGAAACCTAGTTTTCTGTCTCCAAGTTCAAGCTTTTTTATTTTATGAATAATGAGAATTGATTTCCTTATTGCTCACATACTTTAGATGATTACCAAATCCATATTTCCAATCCATATTCTTCCAGTGCAAGATTATTTCTCCATTTATGTTATGAATTTAAAAAAAAATAAAATTTAGCTCACTAGAAATCATTGATATAAAGACATGAAATGGTAAACAGGAGAATTCCTGGAAGTATATGGAAATAAATGCTTATAAATGAGTGGTTAATAAGCCCAACTTTAGAAGCAACATGAATTTAGGGTCTGTCTTGATTAGAACAAAATGCATAACTTGCAAGTACTGCTTCCCTTATCCACCTGGGCAGTTTAAAGGTGATACGTGCAATGAAAAGTGGAAAATCTGACAAGGCAAAAGCATGGTGTTCATTTTAAAACTCAAGTACACAAAAATTATATATTAGGTGAGTCACAGAATAATTCATCACTCTCTGGCACTGAGATGAAACATGCATTTTGTGTTTCACTGGCCTTCACTTCTTCAAGGAATAGTCTGCCCTCTCTCTAGTCCAGGAAAAAAAAGCACATAATGTTAACACAGACAATTCTTCAAGTGGTCTTTAGATAAATGAATAGGATTTCACTAAGTTTCTCTTCTCATTCACATCCATTCATTACTTATGAAATTTTCTACACAAGGAGAAATGAACTGGGCCAGTAGATCTCAAAGTATGGGCTGATGAACGCTCAATCCTCAAAGACAATTTTGGGGGAAAGATGGTCCATGGACTCAGAAGTCTGTTAAATTCTCTTCCTTGTGCGTCTGCCTTGAGCTCCACCTCACACATTTGCATGATAAACGCTGTGAGGCCTTCAATGGTAAAGAAAAAGTTCTTTCCTTTTGTTTGATCCAAATTTACCCAAGTTATTTGATTGAAGAGTTTTTTCTCCTCTTTAACATACCAAGGAACTAGATTCCAGTAAAACTCACTTTAGGAAATGCTAATTTTGGGGTGGAGGAGAAAAAGGTAGAAGCAATCAGTTTGCCAGGCCAGATGCAGTGGTTTACTGAGGGCAATAATGGAATATTTCCCCTACCATCAACACCTGAGGTATCTTGACCATCACTCAGAGACAGATTGTGGTGGGATACTTAGCCAGATCACTTCTTGGAGCGGACACTATGATGCTGAATAAATGATTTCATCACCTTAATCCCATGAGCAGCAGCTCCATTATGAACCCCCCATCCTCCCAATATCCAGTGCAAGATTATTTCTCCATTTATGTTATGAATTTAAAAAATAAAATTTAGCTCACTAGAAATCATTGATATAAAGACATGAAATGGTAAACAGGAGAATTCCTGGAAGTATATGGAAATAAATGCTTATAAATGAGTGGTTAATAAGCCCAACTTTAGAAGCAACATGAATTTAGGGTCTGTCTTGATTAGAACAAAATGCATAACTTGCAAGTACTGCTTCCCTTATCCACCTGGGCAGTTTAAAGGTGATACGTGCAATGAAAAGTGGAAAATCTGACAAGGCAAAAGCATGGTGTTCATTTTAAAACTCAAGTACACAAAAATTATATATTAGGTGAGTCACAGAATAATTCATCACTCTCTGGCACTGAGATGAAACATGCATTTTGTGTTTCACTGGCCTTCACTTCTTCAAGGAATAGTCTGCCCTCTCTCTAGTCCAGGGGGGAAAAAAAAGCACATAATGTTAACACAGACAATTCTTCAAGTGGTCTTTAGATAAATGAATAGGATTTCACTAAGTTTCTCTTCTCATTCACATCCATTCATTACTTATGAAATTTTCTACACAAGGAGAAATGAACTGGGCCAGTAGATCTCAAAGTATGGGCTGATGAACGCTCAATCCTCAAAGACAATTTTGGGGGAAAGATGGTCCATGGACTCAGAAGTCTGTTAAATTCTCTTCCTTGTGCGTCTGCCTTGAGCTCCACCTCACACATTTGCATGATAAACGCTGTGAGGCCTTCAATGGTAAAGAAAAAGTTCTTTCCTTTTGTTTGATCCAAATTTACCCAAGTTATTTGATTGAAGAGTTTTTTCTCCTCTTTAACATACCAAGGAACTAGATTCCAGTAAAACTCACTTTAGGAAATGCTAATTTTGGGGTGGAGGAGAAAAAGGTAGAAGCAATCAGTTTGCCAGGCCAGATGCAGTGGTTTACTGAGGGCAATAATGGAATATTTCCCCTACCATCAACACCTGAGGTATCTTGACCATCACTCAGAGACAGATTGTGGTGGGATACTTAGCCAGATCACTTCTTGGAGCGGACACTATGATGCTGAATAAATGATTTCATCACCTTAATCCCATGAGCAGCAGCTCCATTATGAACCCCATCCTCCCTTATGAAAATCTCCATCTTCTCAAACAGCCTATGTGCCAAGAAGAAATACAGAATTTTTATTTATTAATATGAATTGATTTCTCCCACAATTAGAAACCATGGTGGTAGGATTCATTCAGACTATTCTCCATGCTCATCTGGCAACAAAGTGAAGAGTAGAGAGGGTGTGACTCTAGTGCAACTTAGTCTAAGGTATGTTTAACAGAGTCAACTCACAAGAAATGATTTCCTTTCTCTTTAATTGCCACATTCTTTCATACTCTTCTCTCTTCCACCCCTACTACTTACCTTGGGCAAATTCCATAACTTTCTGGTTGCCATGTTATTTCTATAGTCCACTCTAGTCCTTTGCATGAGGAGATCTTTAAACCAGGAAAGCCCAAATCCATGGGATTGAGAAATAAAATATTTACAAGTGAAATTTAGAGTAATAATGAGAGTTGCCATTTTACCCTCGGGAATTCTGTTTATGGAGAAACTGTACCATTTGCTATTCACTAGATCACAGTCTCACAATGTTGTTTTCCAACTGTTGCTGTAACTGAGTTTTCAACAGACCAGTCCACTCTTCTTTAAGGTCAGCTGCTTCTGGGTAATAAGATATATAGTTTTGAAAAAAAACAGATCAGAGAATGCCATGGGCATTCACCCAGTGCTTTGCACTTTTTTTTTTCTGGAAAAATTTCTTGTTCAGAAGTTGGGTAGCTTGTTATGACAGTGACGATGGTCATGTAAATCTGTGGAAGGTAGTCGTGACAGAATCATGGCATTTAGGGAAAGCAAATCTATATCAAGAATAAGTGTCTATCCCAGGAAGAAGAGATCTGATAGAACTGACCTCCAACCAAGTTGCTTCCTGGTCCTCCCTAAAGGATAGAAAGAATTAAGTTGGATTTTGCGGATAATGTATACCATATCTGAACATGATGCTCCACTTCCCTGCTTAAGATGTAAGGCTTTGAAGAAGTTCAAGGCAAGCAAAGCCCCTACAGATCAAAGAGAACCTAAATCGACTATTTCAGAGACAGATTGTGGTGGGATACTTAGCCAGATCACTTCTTGGAGCGGACACTATGATGCTGAATAAATGATTTCATCACCTTAATCCCATGAGCAGCAGCTCCATTATGAACCCCATCCTCCCTTATGAAAATCTCCATCTTCTCAAACAGCCTATGTGCCAAGAAGAAATACAGAATTTTTATTTATTAATATGAATTGATTTCTCCCACAATTAGAAACCATGGTGGTAGGATTCATTCAGACTATTCTCCATGCTCATCTGGCAACAAAGTGAAGAGTAGAGAGGGTGTGACTCTAGTGCAACTTAGTCTAAGGTATGTTTAACAGAGTCAACTCACAAGAAATGATTTCCTTTCTCTTTAATTGCCACATTCTTTCATACTCTTCTCTCTTCCACCCCTACTACTTACCTTGGGCAAATTCCATAACTTTCTGGTTGCCATGTTATTTCTATAGTCCACTCTAGTCCTTTGCATGAGGAGATCTTTAAACCAGGAAAGCCCAAATCCATGGGATTGAGAAATAAAATATTTACAAGTGAAATTTAGAGTAATAATGAGAGTTGCCATTTTACCCTCGGGAATTCTGTTTATGGAGAAACTGTACCATTTGCTATTCACTAGATCACAGTCTCACAATGTTGTTTTCCAACTGTTGCTGTAACTGAGTTTTCAACAGACCAGTCCACTCTTCTTTAAGGTCAGCTGCTTCTGGGTAATAAGATATATAGTTTTGAAAAAAAACAGATCAGAGAATGCCATGGGCATTCACCCAGTGCTTTGCACTTTTTTTTTTCTGGAAAAATTTCTTGTTCAGAAGTTGGGTAGCTTGTTATGACAGTGACGATGGTCATGTAAATCTGTGGAAGGTAGTCGTGACAGAATCATGGCATTTAGGGAAAGCAAATCTATATCAAGAATAAGTGTCTATCCCAGGAAGAAGAGATCTGATAGAACTGACCTCCAACCAAGTTGCTTCCTGGTCCTCCCTAAAGGATAGAAAGAATTAAGTTGGATTTTGCGGATAATGTATACCATATCTGAACATGATGCTCCACTTCCCTGCTTAAGATGTAAGGCTTTGAAGAAGTTCAAGGCAAGCAAAGCCCCTACAGATCAAAGAGAACCTAAATCGACTATTTCAGTCCTAATCCATTAGCCACCACCAAAGATGATCCTTTAGCCATGATCCATTGGCCACAACCAAAGATTTCTTCAGATGATCCCTCTTTGATGACCATTCCAGCTGGGTGTCTGTTATAACACAGTGTCCATTATGCCTCTTATGTTCCCATGGTGCACATTGTCTCTGCCATCCTGGTAGCCTGTAGTCACTATGGCAACTAAGGAGCCTATTTCAATGGTAGCATCACCATGTTCTTCACCAGAAGACAACTCTTTGGAACTTTGCAAGGATGCTGGTACAATTTCCCAATATGTTAGTGAAGGGAGTATTCTTTGGAGGTACCTAGAGTGATCAGAAGACTGTCTAGTTAAAGTGGATGCACAGTAACAAAAGGTTAAGGACACTTCAACTTCCTATCTCCCTCAACCTTAGGATTCCTTCTACTATGTTATACCAATGAATCTCTGGTGTCTCAGCTTCATTCACCATGGGCCACTACTGAGGCAAGTTTTCAGTCAACCCACAAATAAACAAAACCAAGAATATCTGATAAATGTACACATGCTCAATCTAAAATTGTATTCTTCTTCACCGGATATAAAACCCTTAGAGTCCATTTGAACACATATTCCTCAAAATTTTGCAGTGTTTTTCATGCAAGAGCCTTCTTCTGCTGGATCTTATTTTGGCCCCATGGAGCCTGCTGGGGTCTGTTGCTGGACACATGTCTAGAGGAAATTAAGGAGTTACCAATTGGGGACATGGAAAGAATTGGCATCACCCTGCAAGGTGACTATCCTAATTTGGGGTTACTAGGCTATCCTCAAGCAAGACTATGTCGGTCTTAACAGACAGAGGAGGAGCTGCTTCTTTCACCAAGAAAGGCATAGGGAGCAGTTGGGGTTGGGGAATATTTAGGTCATCTGAATCTTCTGCATCCCAGAAGACGTTAGTGAAAATAGCTCTTTTATTTTCTACTTGCAGCCCTCTCCTCCCTAAGACTCAGACCTGAGTCCCTAAAGAGACATATTCAAATGGCAGCATCATACTGTGCTCAGAATTGTCCTTCCCATGTGATGGCCGAGGCTTCATTACAGGTTTGAGCTTGTCTGCTTGACACTTTCCTCCCCGAAGACAATTTCTCTCCTGGGAGGCAGCATGGTGTGTCTCCTGTTCACAGACTCCGGGCTGGCTGACCCCAAGGGTCTGCCAGGCACATCGAGACCCACTCGAATCCCAGAGGTAGACATAGCTCATGCCCAAACCTGGAAACTTGTTACATAGCTTTAAAACAAAGCTGTATCTTATCCACTCTCTGGTCAACATATTCAAAGGCATCACCTGAAAATGTGCAAAGAACATGTTTGCTTCAGATTTTACTTACAGGGCTGGCACCAAATCTATAAATATCACTTTTAAAGGAAACGTTCATGATGTGGAGGTACCTAGAGTGATCAGAAGACTGTCTAGTTAAAGTGGATGCACAGTAACAAAAGGTTAAGGACACTTCAACTTCCTATCTCCCTCAACCTTAGGATTCCTTCTACTATGTTATACCAATGAATCTCTGGTGTCTCAGCTTCATTCACCATGGGCCACTACTGAGGCAAGTTTTCAGTCAACCCACAAATAAACAAAACCAAGAATATCTGATAAATGTACACATGCTCAATCTAAAATTGTATTCTTCTTCACCGGATATAAAACCCTTAGAGTCCATTTGAACACATATTCCTCAAAATTTTGCAGTGTTTTTCATGCAAGAGCCTTCTTCTGCTGGATCTTATTTTGGCCCCATGGAGCCTGCTGGGGTCTGTTGCTGGACACATGTCTAGAGGAAATTAAGGAGTTACCAATTGGGGACATGGAAAGAATTGGCATCACCCTGCAAGGTGACTATCCTAATTTGGGGTTACTAGGCTATCCTCAAGCAAGACTATGTCGGTCTTAACAGACAGAGGAGGAGCTGCTTCTTTCACCAAGAAAGGCATAGGGAGCAGTTGGGGTTGGGGAATATTTAGGTCATCTGAATCTTCTGCATCCCAGAAGACGTTAGTGAAAATAGCTCTTTTATTTTCTACTTGCAGCCCTCTCCTCCCTAAGACTCAGACCTGAGTCCCTAAAGAGACATATTCAAATGGCAGCATCATACTGTGCTCAGAATTGTCCTTCCCATGTGATGGCCGAGGCTTCATTACAGGTTTGAGCTTGTCTGCTTGACACTTTCCTCCCCGAAGACAATTTCTCTCCTGGGAGGCAGCATGGTGTGTCTCCTGTTCACAGACTCCGGGCTGGCTGACCCCAAGGGTCTGCCAGGCACATCGAGACCCACTCGAATCCCAGAGGTAGACATAGCTCATGCCCAAACCTGGAAACTTGTTACATAGCTTTAAAACAAAGCTGTATCTTATCCACTCTCTGGTCAACATATTCAAAGGCATCACCTGAAAATGTGCAAAGAACATGTTTGCTTCAGATTTTACTTACAGGGCTGGCACCAAATCTATAAATATCACTTTTAAAGGAAACGTTCATGATGTGAATTTGGTGGAGTTTTAAAGTTTGCTTCTTTTTAAGATGGTTTCAGACTGATTTTTGTGCAGACTTGTTTATACAGTCAAATCAGACTCTAAGTGCTGGCTTACCTGCCGGAAAAGTTAAATGCATTTCAGTGACTTAATTTTGGCACTATTTTCATATACTTTTTAAAATCTTAGTTTATCATAAGTGCTTGCTTATTTTTCCCAAGTGAATTAAACCAGATTTGTGTAAAACAAGGATGGAGATTTGTCCTAGTGCTGAGTTAGCAAAATGATATGGGCAACAAGGCTATGGATTCAACTGCTGTCATGTGCAGAATTTGTAAATGACAGGAAGGACAACCTCATCAGATGGAGAAGATGAAAGGGGGTCAGAGTGAGGATTCGAGATGAGATTCCTGAACGGCTCTGTCATTACCCCAGTTCCCACCCTACTTTGTAGAAAGGGCTGCTACCTTCCAGTCTTAAAACTCATCAAGAGAGATTTCAGCATTAAGGCAGACATCCGCGGGGCCACCTTAGCAGCTGAGAGATGTTTTTCCCTGTAGTCTGGAGACCCAGTTCTGACTCACACTGGAGGGAGGGAAGGCAAACTGTGAACTGGGGGTATGAGAGAGCATCTGACTCATGAGGCCATGGAGCCAGGGGCAGTCTGCCTCACTGGGATGGGCTAGAGTTTGTCACGACGTGGATGTATGAGTGTTTCCTGAGAATACAAGTGGGCAAAGTGGGAAAGAACTAGCAGGGGGTTGTCTTGGGCTCTGTCCAATTGGGAGACCTGGAGGAGCATGGGAAGTGAGCAGAGAGTCTGATGAAACTGTCTAGGTGCTGTGCAAGGTGCCTCTTAGGCCATCTTGAACAGAATCATATATGCCTGAAGCTAGGAATTGTAGAAGAAGGCCAGAGATAGGGAAGCTTTGAGGAGTCCATAGTGCCCAAGAGGGAAAAGTCCATTTTAATCATATAACAGTGCTCAGTTGCTTCAGTCGCGTCTGATTCTTTGTGACTCTGTGAATTGTAGCCCACCAGGATCTTCTGTCCATGGGATTTTCCATGCCAAGGATACTGGAGTGAGTTTCCATGCCCTCCTCCAGGGGATCTTCCTGACCCAAGGATCAAATCCACATCTCCTGCTTTGCAGCCTGATTCTTTACAGATGAGCCACGAGAGAAGCCCTCAACACACAACTGAGCCATCCAGAAGTATCCACTTACACAATTTGACTGGCATAGAAAGTAGAGAGACCTGTCCCATCACCTGTCCCTCCTCCCTACTAACATCTTCAGTGTTGACGTAGCGAAGTGAATTAAACCAGATTTGTGTAAAACAAGGATGGAGATTTGTCCTAGTGCTGAGTTAGCAAAATGATATGGGCAACAAGGCTATGGATTCAACTGCTGTCATGTGCAGAATTTGTAAATGACAGGAAGGACAACCTCATCAGATGGAGAAGATGAAAGGGGGTCAGAGTGAGGATTCGAGATGAGATTCCTGAACGGCTCTGTCATTACCCCAGTTCCCACCCTACTTTGTAGAAAGGGCTGCTACCTTCCAGTCTTAAAACTCATCAAGAGAGATTTCAGCATTAAGGCAGACATCCGCGGGGCCACCTTAGCAGCTGAGAGATGTTTTTCCCTGTAG
This sequence comes from Tragulus kanchil, assembly GCA_022376925.1. Classification (NCBI taxonomy): domain Eukaryota; kingdom Metazoa; phylum Chordata; class Mammalia; order Artiodactyla; family Tragulidae; genus Tragulus; species Tragulus kanchil. The sequence goes on from JAIOJX010000004.1 coordinate 137,264,774, forward strand.
TCTGGAGACCCAGTTCTGACTCACACTGGAGGGAGGGAAGGCAAACTGTGAACTGGGGGTATGAGAGAGCATCTGACTCATGAGGCCATGGAGCCAGGGGCAGTCTGCCTCACTGGGATGGGCTAGAGTTTGTCACGACGTGGATGTATGAGTGTTTCCTGAGAATACAAGTGGGCAAAGTGGGAAAGAACTAGCAGGGGGTTGTCTTGGGCTCTGTCCAATTGGGAGACCTGGAGGAGCATGGGAAGTGAGCAGAGAGTCTGATGAAACTGTCTAGGTGCTGTGCAAGGTGCCTCTTAGGCCATCTTGAACAGAATCATATATGCCTGAAGCTAGGAATTGTAGAAGAAGGCCAGAGATAGGGAAGCTTTGAGGAGTCCATAGTGCCCAAGGGGGAAAAGTCCATTTTAATCATATAACAGTGCTCAGTTGCTTCAGTCGCGTCTGATTCTTTGTGACTCTGTGAATTGTAGCCCACCAGGATCTTCTGTCCATGGGATTTTCCATGCCAAGGATACTGGAGTGAGTTTCCATGCCCTCCTCCAGGGGATCTTCCTGACCCAAGGATCAAATCCACATCTCCTGCTTTGCAGCCTGATTCTTTACAGATGAGCCACGAGAGAAGCCCTCAACACACAACTGAGCCATCCAGAAGTATCCACTTACACAATTTGACTGGCATAGAAAGTAGAGAGACCTGTCCCATCACCTGTCCCTCCCTCCCTACTAACATCTTCAGTGTTGACAGTGCGCAGAAACTGAGGGTAACAGACTAGGGGCTAGGAGCAGAGAGAGAGGGAGAGGAAGAACCATATCCCTTTCTAGCAGGAAGCAAACCTGAGAAGAAGAGGGAAGACACACTGAGTTTGATTTGGTCTTTATATGTGTATGACACAATCTACTCGCCAGAGTGACACAAAAGCCCATCTATGAAGTAAGAAAGGTCCAACATGCCATGCGCCCCAGGAACAAGTAAATATTACTTGCACTGAATGAAATGTAAATAGACAGTGGGAGATAAGTGTACATTTTTGCCCTTATTCTCTTTCTCTCTCTCCCATCTACCTTATTGGCTTTTGTCCAGGATGAAATGGTGCCAAGTGCCACCCTACCCCTGATATGTTCTCCACCAGTGTGTCCTAGCTCATGGAATTAGAGCGCTGATGGTGACCAGGTGATATAATGAAGTTTTACTTTTAGGTTGAATAGTTATTTAACGTATAGGGGTAACAAATGTTTGAGGACAGATAGAAACAATGATTTTATTATTTATACCATGTTTTATTTATTTATTTTATTTATTTAGTAATTACTTACTATCTCATGGACATTTACTTACAAGAAGTGTT